>VZRO01006404.1:757435-844575 GCA_013397915.1 Daphoenositta chrysoptera | reverse complement strand
AGTCCCGAAGAGAAGAAGGAGAAGGAAAAAAAACTCCAAAAGTCCCAGGAAAACTCTCTCCGGAGAAAAGAGCTGAAAGCAGGCTGGAAAGCAAGGTTGCTTCCTCCACACTCCCTGCCACTGAGAGCAGGGATCTGATCAGCACTGAGAGCAGAGCTGTGTGTCCTTGAGCAATTGTTTTGAAAAGTTCGCTCAGTTTTCTCTTGCACCCAGGCTTAAAGGCACAGAATTCATCTTCTGGTTGTAGAGTGGTGATAGGGGATACACATCATAAAGTCACTCCAAAACAGCACCTCAAGCCTTCCCCTGACCTCTGGCTGAGTGTACAAACCACGGGTGGTCACAGCCCCCTGTGTGTTACACTGCACAGCACAGCTGGTGTGCAGCAAAGCAACGCACAAACAGAAGGCAGTGGCAGCTATAAACCCATTTAATACAACGGCAGCTGCAAATGGGCTCTTAACTCACACCAGCAAATGGTGTAAATCCAGAATATTAAAAGCACAAATGGGCTGTTGAAGAGAGTAAGAGGCAAATTAAAGTCAGAGCAACACCAAGTTCTGGGAAGAAAGCCAGTAAGAACAGAAAAGGAAGCAAAAGCACTGTATCTTTTGGCCTCATTTGTCATGAGAGGAGATGAAGTTAAAGCTTGTAGGAGAGCCAGGGATGAGCCTTCTTTTGGAAAGATATCTGCAGTGAAGCTCCTCTTCCATCACAGCTTTCCATCCTCTCAACAAAGTTTAACAACCTAAATCTAAATGCTTTAAAGATTGCTTTAACAATGCTTTAATAAATACAGGCTGGGCAGAGACTGGATCCCCAGCAGTCAGCCCAGAGGGGAAGGATTTGGGGGTGTTGATTGATGAGATGCTCGACATGACCTGGCAATGTGCAATCACAGCCTCAAAAGCCAACTGTGTCCTGAGCTGCATCAAAAGCAGCGGGACCAGCAGATCCAGGGAAGTGATTTTGCCCCTCTGCTCTGCTGAGACCCCACCTGCAGTGCTGCATCCACCTCTGAGGCCCCCCCAACATTAGAAGGACATAGACCTGTTGGAGTTTCTCCAGAGGAGGCCACAAAGATGACCAGAGGTGACCTCTGCTATGCAGACAGGCTGGGAATTGGGGTTGTTCAGCCTGGAGAAGAGAAGGCTTTGGGGAGACCTTAGAGTACCTTCCAGTACCTAAAGGGAGCTGGGGAGGGACTTTTTACACAGGTATGGAGTAATAGGACATGGGAAAATGGCTTTAAGCTGACAGAGGGCAGGGTTAGATTAGATAATAGGAAGAAATTCTTCCCTTTCAGAGTGGTGAGGCCCTGGCACAGGTCCCTCAGAGAAGCTGTAGCTGAAAATGTTCAAGGCCAAGTTGGACAGGCCTTTGAGCAACCCTGTCTAGTGGAAGAAACTATTTAATGAGTGTTGCAGCTTTGCCAAAGTTAAATATCCTGGTGCTTTGTGCAAAGTGTTTCTTTTGGTAACTGCCATGAGCTCACCAACCTCTGGACAAAGCCCTCCGTCCCACCCCTATGCTGCAGCATCAGGCAAGGCAGGGCAGTGCCAACTCTCTGGTGCTCCTGGCTCCTGTCAGGAAGGATGTGCTCACAGGGAGTGCATCCAGTTCCTCACTATTTAGTTTGTTACAGCAGCATTTTTTGTCACACTGAAGCTGAACAGCCTTCACAGTCCAAAGCTGCTACATTGCTTCAGGGAATTAGCTGCTGTTTTGGTTTACATTATTACATTCAAATTATTTTGAAATGTCAGTTTGCTTGTAAAACCACAAAATGTAATTTTATTTTTGGTTTCTTTGAAAAATTATTTGATTTCCAGAGTCACATCATGGGATGTGATCTAGCCATTACTACCTGCAGACTCTTCAAGACATAATTCTGACAGGCTCAAGGCTCCTTCCATCTGGTAGCACAGCAGTGTCACTATTTCAGCACTGGATGGCTTTGTGTATTTTATAAATTCTATTCAGATAGCAAAATTCATAAAATTAAAAACTACTGAACTAGATTATCAGAGATGGTAAAGAGTTCTTTAGGAGAAGGGAGAACACTGGGCTATGGTTAGAAAGCCCTGGAAGCCCTGGGCCATGCCCATCACAGACTCCAGAGGACTGGGGATGAGTGCTTTGCTAGCAATGCTCTTACACCTGCTAAGGCCAGATGCAAAGCAAAAATCTCAACTCTTTGTGAATGAGGCTCTGAAAAGAATTTGGGTTTAGTTATTTTCCCCAATATTTTGCTAGTGCCAAAGGAAGGGGAATTCTAGGACTTGGATAGTAGTTATCATTTTTTGACATTTTTAAAATTAAAACTTCTGATGAAAAGTTGGCTTAGTTTTGACTTCTAGATTAAAAAGTAGAATAGTGCTCATAAATGCATAACCTTGTGCACTTTTTCCTATCAAGAAGTAGGTTGAAAGGTACAGAAAGGAGAACTCAGGTTTCACAGCTTAGATTTTCAGTGAAAAACCTAACCCCCTCCCAATATGATAGGGGACACACCACAAGCACAGGCATTGTTAAGAAGCTATTAACAGCCAGTTTGAAGCCAGTTTTGTCAGTGGATTCTTAATTACAGAGAGACAAACCACACCAAATAATCTAAGAGGTTGGATTTGTATCAGAAAGAATCCTGCATTAACCCTGAAGGAGGAAGAAAGGAGATGTGCAGCCCCAAAAGACTGACTGCAGATCCAGTTCCTTCCAACTTTGCTGATGAACCTTTTAAGACCAAAGGGAACCTTAGTAAAACCAGGGATAAATCTAATTGGTTTTTAAGCATATGAGCTGGCTAGGCTTTGCCCAGAGGTTGTTAATGAATAATTTGACCTGCTGAAAGCCAAAAGAGAGTTTATTGCTTAACCCTGTAACTACAGTACTTGTAATTAAGTGGTAGCCTGGGAAAGTCTGTTCCCAGCATCCTCCTAAGGCAAAGCAGAAACTTAATGTTTAAAGTTCATTAACCTTGTAATAACTTTTGTCTTGCTCAGAGTACAATTGTAACCAGTACTCAAGACATTTTGCCAGCTAAAATTGATTATTGGCACAGCACATTTGCTGTGCACAGTAGTGTGTTCTGTACTGCACTAATGTTTATTTATGCTCTGGAAGCACCTGGTCACTCTGGCCCAGGTGAGACATTCCACAAACTCACAGGTCTGACAAATGTCCAGTGTAACAGCCCCAGAGCAGGGGCTGGAGTGTCTCCCTAGGCCACACAGAACATCTTGAGCAGGTATCCTATGGACACAGCTCTTCCAACCATCACACGCTGCCCTTGCAATGGGGAGTCACAGACAGGCAGAAGGATCCTCAAATTCCAGTTTCTATTATTGTTTTCTTATAAACAAGTCCATTTTTAGAACACAGTAATCAACACAGGTACAAACAGCCCTGTACTGTACCTTTGCTTACATGGTTTCTTGACACATTTTGTTTAGTTGCTGTGACTTGTCAGAATTTGCCACAGAGCATTTCTCAGCTATGTGACTGCTCCTCAAGACAGGTGCTGGCCTTCACCTGACAAATACAGCTCCTTACCTGACCTGGCACCAGGAATTACCAACCTCACCTCCTCTCAGTAGCTAGGAACAAGAGGGAAAAACTGTTTAGTGTAAATTTAAGGCTAGTGCAGCATATTCACTTTTAGGAGTCAGAAGGTACCAGAGAAGTACTCTCTTAAAATGAGCAGCAAACCCCAAGGATGCAAGGGCTGGCAAGTTAGGAGTAGAAATGTGGCCAGACAGTTCACTGGAGTTTGTTTTAAAAATTATATGCTCTGAGGCTGCCTCTAGCAACTAGTTGTTTTACAGATGGCCCTTTGTGTCCCAATCCTAAAGGGAAAAATATAAATTACATACAGCTCTGGCCACACAGACCAAATTCAAGTATGACTTGGATCCTACTCTACCACTTGGCATGATTCATCAATAATGATGCAGTTAATCAATTTTTGTCTTCAACAATGCAAAACCAAACCAAACCCACACATCCCAAAACCCAGGTTATTCATCATGGCTATGTGTGAGGACAATTCCCCAAGTCAGCAAAGCTGCACAGGTATAAACCAATACAAGGGAACAAATATTTTGGCACAGAAACGATTTCATCCCTATTAATCAGTATATGTGTAAATGGGCTCTGGCTCCCTATCCTACACATGACAGAGATGTTCACTTTCACACTAACCTGCAATATCGTGCCCTGGAAGTGGCCATTTGCAGGTTTCATAAAAGCTGAACATAAGCAAATAGAAAATCAATTCACTCGGCAACATTTCTGTTTAAGAAAAAAAAAGGCAGCTGGTTGATCAGCTGGGGTACAAAAGAGTTAATTCAAAAAAATAAGTAAGAGATAAAAACATAAAAGGATAATCCTTTAAGATTATAAAGGTTTTGTGTAATGCTTAATTGTAATCAATATATAGGACTAGACAAGGATCATCCTCACAAAGGATGACATAAAAGGATTAGTGACTTCCATCCAACACAAAACCACTCAGAGACATGGCTATTACAGTTTGGAATTGTTTCTTCTCCAAATAAGATTTTAAAATTCCAAAGAGACGATAAAGGGAGATACAGAAAAGGGGTGGTGTTTATTTTTCCTATTTTTTCCAAGATGCAAATTTAAAATGCAAGTGAAGAGATTTAAGAACATTAGTGTCGAGCTATAGAAAGGGGAAGACCCCACAAAATTTACAAGACCATTTCTTTTTTAGTTGTTCAACATAAATAATTGTATCATCCTTCATTAAGACAATTTCAAATATGTTGTATTTTCCTTTCAGGCTTGAATTCTTTGAGTCCACTTCTCAAGTTTCCAAGCAGGTTATGCCAGCTAGACTCTTTGAAATGAAAACCGAGATTCACATGATCATACAGTTCTCTGAATGGGACTCAACAGAAAAGAGATAAAAATACACCCAGAGCAATGGTATTGTCCAACATACAGGCTGCACAGCAGTGAAGAAGTGATCAGAGACAGACACTAACAAACTCTGCTAGCCCCTCTTTCATCATCTCTTTCCCCTTGTGGAAAGTAAAGTATCTTTCTTCATGCACAGCCTCTTCCCCAGACTTTCTTGTGTGCTGTAATCACTTCTCTTGTTCCAGTGTCTCATCTCCTTGCCTCTTTTTAGTGCTTTGATCCTCTCCCCTTCGCTCTCATTCCATCTTTTTGTTTCCTACCATCTCTGTTCCCAAGTTCCACCCCCAGATTGCAGCAGAAGGGTATAATTTCTCAGTTTCCTGTTCTTCTATTAGTTATGCCACTGGTGAATCATCCTAATTGCAAAGAAAAACATACTCCCCATCATTTGTGCATTTGGTTTACAAATCTGATTGAGTGATAGGAACAAATATTACATGGAATGAATATGTAGAAATTACCTAGCCGCTGTGAACAACACTGAGGCTACTCATACAGAGATATCTGGTAGGAAATCACAGGGTACATATCCTCGTGTGGTGTTTCATAGTGCCAGTCACAGCTCACAGCCAAAATGGGAGCTGTTTCTGCAGACAGCTATTAAAACTGTCTGCTCTTCTATAAATGCAGATACAGAAGTCTCAACAGATCTGTGGGTGTTGAACAGAACAGCAAACAGAGCAAAGAGAACTGCTGTGTTCAAGTGAGGTGCTTGGCTACAAAGAACAGCTCTCCCATACACCTACTCAGTTAAACAACTGCCAAAGAAGTGACACGTTAGATGATAAATATGGATGGACATCAGACAGAAACTTGCCAAAGTCCCCAGTAAGGTGAATATGGTGGCACAAGTGGTTCAGATGTCAACATCAGAGCCAGGAGTTCCACATCCCACTGAGCAACCTCCACTCACTCACTGGTGAAATCAGGAAAATGCCATTTGCTCTTCCTTCCAGGGATATTGTTGATTAATTAATTCTTAATTAAGTTTGCAAAATACAAATATTCTCAATTGAAAGAAACTGTAAAAGTGAAACTATTGTTAGGAGGATAAGAACTCTTGCCTGGAGAAAACCTTTGGGTGTATTTTCTCATTAACGCTAATGGAAATTAACAGCTTAATGCGAGCCAAGCTGAAAATAAGATAATTTACATTTGCATCTTAATTACATTTGGTTCATTACTTATTTAGGATCAGTGATGCGTGTGGGAAGGTGAGCCTCAGAACTTCAAGCTATGGGTTTTGAGTGGTCCTACATGCACAAATACATCCCAGTAAAATCTATGCAATTGTTATGACAACTCTCCTTCTACCAATACACACGGCAGCATGCAGAGCATGCTTGGCTAAAGGGACACACCAACCCAGCAGAGAACACGAGACAGCAATCAGAAGAGGCCAAAGACTACATCCAGAAAAGAAACTTGGAGACTGTTCAGAAAGGACAAAGGGAGAGGCACATGTGGTGTTTACATTTAACTCCAGCCCAAAATTGCAATTCTGAGAGCCTTTGCTGTACCCTGGACACGTCCAGGTATGTTTGAGGCCCCAGCTTTCCTTGGACACAGACAGAATTTTCCTTCAGTTACATCCAATTACCTGTTCAGTCTTGACAGACGTAGAGCTGGCACTTCCTGCCTTTTGCTCCAGCCCTGGTGGGGAGGGTCTCCCCCCACACAGGGACACAGAAAGCAGTTGTACCAACACCTCTGGACAAAAGCAGAGGAGGAGGTCCAGGTTTTGCAGTTTCACGTGGAAGGAGCTATGTTACCTCATGGAGCTGTTTCTGAGAGATGTCAAGTCCACTCCTCTTAGGGGATCAGCCACCCCACCCCACAAACACGAGGGTCCAGCCTGTCATTTCCCACACCAAGTGGAGGAGATGAAACATGGGGAACCTTCCCACCCCAAATTTCAGGTGAGCATCCTAATGCCAGATTATGGTGGTGGTTTCTGTCTTGGCCTTTCCTAAAGCCCAAACAATATGTCATGGAAGAGCTTCAAGAGAGAGAAGCAGAACAGCCCATCCCAGGACACAGAGAACCCCACGAAGCTTTCAGTTCCACTCATGACATGAGAGCCTATGACCTGCAGAGGCCTTTACTAGACAGGTAGAGGGGTGGCCACACCAGCAGCTCAAAGTCTGAATTCCTCATGCCAGTCTGAGCTCTCTGTATTTTGCACATGAAGTTACTCTTACCTTTAGCTGACTTCCTTTGCCCCATGGTCAGGGGCATTCCCTGGTTCTACCACAGCAATCAGACACAACTACACCATGTAAAGCAGGGAAACCACCTTTAAATGTAAAGATACTAATTTCCCCCATGTTAAGATGTTGCTTGTGCACAGTAAGACCAGGAGCAGCAAGAAAACGATGAAGTTTATAGCAACATTGTGCTAAACACAAGGAATGAACTAGAAATTTCAAGGGAAGCCTCCACAGGTTCCCTCCCACAAATCACACACTTTGAGAGAGTTACTTACGTAGTGAAAACAAATTAACAGGATTAGATTTTCAACCACTGACAGGGGCTTTTACTTTTCCTTCTAAAATGCAGAAATTCAAAGCATATTTTTTGGTTATCTGTAGCACACTTTCCATTCTATTTTAATTCCAAAGAATGAGGGGCCAAAATTGTGCACAACAGGAATCATGGGAATTTAGAATAATGTGTGCCCTCTTTGCTTAATAACTTCTGAGGGTATTCAAGAGTTAATGTCTTCCGCATTTTCAATTATGATAACAGCAAAAGCTGCATAAGTCAGTGCAGCATATATATTTTACTAAGGTATAATTCCAGGAAAGTCGCATTTTTGTAAGAATGATTTACCACACCAATTTATGCCTTTACCCTTAATTAATCTGTCTGAGAAAGATGTCATCTGTTTTGATGAATATGATAATCACCAGGTTTTGCAGGCTATGATAGACTGATAATGGCAAAAAGAATTACTTGTGCCGCCTCACCCAAACACACAGTCACCTGTTCTTCACTAAGAAAATACACGTCAAGCAAGCTGTGTAAAAAGCTGTGGAACAGAGACACTGCCAAGCACAAACCTCTTCCATGACCAATCTCCCAATCCCCCTGAGCTCCATGCTGGGTCTCGACCACTTCTGGAGGCAGACCGCAGGCGCTGTGGGACCCTGACCCCCAGGAACTGGTGTCACTGTTCCTTAGAAAGCACAGAACAGGGTGAGAATCATTCCACAGGAGACCTTGATGGGACACAGAGCAGGCTGAAACACGGTCTCTTGCCCTCCTCTCCATAAATCCACACCACAGTACCTGCAGCTTGGGAGAGCATAATGCCATGGGCACCCAGGGCTGCAGAGCCCGTGGAAGGGTTCCTGCAGCCTGGCTGGGGCAGGTGGGCACCTCCAGGGGCAAACACTTCCCCATGACACACTGCCACGCTCTCTTGAGGTACTGCTCCTGGGGTTTGTCCTTCCCTCACCGCCCTCCTGCAACAGCAAACAGCTGCACAGCTCTAAGCACAGTGAAATATCATCTGTCATCATGCTGACCTTTCAGTGCCTGCCCTCCTTCTTGCATTAAATCATGCTCTGCAATTTTGTCCAGATTCTTTTGGGAAACATTTTTGTTTCTAAGCCAGTTCACAAGATCACTTCCCACACTGGGACAGGGACTCCCATCCTGTGATGACATTCCCATGAAAGAGAAAAATTTCCAAACCTCTTTGTCCTTGTCTGTGCCCAAACAGGAGGAAAACACCAGCTGTATTGTGCAAACTGACTTCCATGAAGGCATATTGGCTTCTGCCACTGGAAGGTTTGTCTCCTCTTTCCTTTCTGAGGAGTGCACAAGTTTGCAGGCTCCAGGTGAGGCTTCCTCCCTCTTCATTAAATAAGCCAAAGCTCTGTTCAAACAACTCTCACTGCTTGCCTGTTTATACTGCTCATCATCAGAAATATGGCTTTATGAACTGCTGTGGTATGGGTAGGAGAATGAACATCCAAATGAGTATTACCCACTATCCGAAGTATGCAGAAGATGTACTTATCCACTATTATGATTTTTAAAATCGTAAAGTCTAGGCATATTATGCCTAGAATTGGTCTCAAGGAAATATCTGGAGACAAGAAGAAATTTATCATATGAGATTATGGGTATTAAAAGAGTGTTATTTGTATGAAGCCACTCAGTTTGCACTCCTTATCACAAACAATGATGAACAAAGAAATGCCCAAAGGAAGGGCTACATAAATAAAAGGTTAGTATTTTACACAGATCTACTTTACCAAGCTGCAGATCCAATTTACATGTTAAAACAACTGTTATGATAAATGTTAATGAAACACAACAACCGCATCAACTAAAAAAACCCAAACCCCACAACTCTCCAAGGTCAAGGATTAGCTACCTTCCTACAATCACCTCTAAGCCAGATCACAAGCTGATTCAGAAAGAATTCTTTCCTGAAGAATCTGCTTAATTGTTAAGTTGCTGTCCGAAACAGCATCTGTAATTAAGGGCTGTGCTGAACTTGTTTCCATGTAATATCAGGTACAAATGCAGCTCTCTGCTGAACCCTCCGAGGAGAAAGGAGGCTGCAGAGAATGGCAGATGAGAGGAGGCAGCAGGCACAAACCTATGCACTGTGAGACCCACTGCAGACTTACTGGGGGAAAGAAGACCAGCCAAGGACAGACAGAGCCTCCCCCTTCACCCAGTGCAGTCCCTCCTCACTCACATAGTGCCTGCTATGAGAAAGGAAAGGCTGCAAAACTGCCTCTGCCTTTCCCTTCCATCACCATCATAAGTGCCTCCAGCTGGGGCTGAGCCTCTTCAGACCCACTGGTAGCTCACTTCTCTGGCTGCAGCAACAGCCCAGGGAAATCTGATGAATTTTTCTCTTGGGTAGTGCCTGGTGCTCAGCCTGGGAAACACTGCACTGGATCCTGAACCAGTACTCAGCAGCAACTGAGCAACACCAACCCAGACAGCACAGGACACAGCCAGAGAGGCAGGGATTTGCAGCAAGAAGTAGATATTACACAGCCAGTTGCTTGAATTACACAGTTGCTGTTAACCAACTGAGTACTATGGGAGAAACATCTCCTGCCCCAGAGGCAGTGAAGAGCAGACTCCCAAGTCTCCTCCTGGACAGCACAGAGCAGAGGTGCTTACGTGAGAAGGGCTCATTACTTTAGAGATGGTGGGACTGTGCCAGTGTGCACAAGCCTGTTTGTTCTCCAAGACTGGTCCAAAAGGTTTTTCTCTTTGGCAAAAATATGAAAAAAAATCAAAACAACTAGAGAGACAAAATCTGCAATAGCATTTTAGGAAAAGAATCACTGAAGATGCAAAAAGAAGTCATCCCATTCCACAAAAGCACCTCAAAAAACAATCCAGAAGACACAGGAGTAGCCCACTCCAATTCCCAGTACCTTATCACAAACCAAAGAAAGCACTCAAAAATACAGAGGTGAAAAAAAATGAAATCTCAGACAGATTTTTCCTACCTGGATCAACCCAAGTGGTCTGCTCAGCAAAGCAGGGGTGAGCCAAGGATGAGGACAACAAGGCAGGCACAGGGCAGCATCCTCTTCACCACCAGGAATGGCCCCACAGCACCCAGGCTGCAGGGAGGACACAGGCTCAGGGTCAAGCCAAGACCTCAATTTAGCAGGACAAGACCAGAACAGCCAAGTGTGAGCACAGACAAGGAGCTGGGCCGGGGCCTGAGCTTAACCAGATCTCCTGAGCCCCCAGGTGAAGGGCTCGGCTCAGTCCCACGCCCCTCCCAGCCTGCAGCTGCACCTTATCACCTTATCACTTACTGATTAGGAGCAGCCAGAGCCCGGGGTGGGGAGCAGATTGTGGCTTCTCCCAAACATTAGGACAGCCACCAAGAGAACGTGGGATGTGACACAGAACCTGCTGAGGAAGACAGAAGGGGACACATGCTGGTGGAAGTCAGAGAAACCAGCATGAAGCGTTTTGATCCTTTGAAAAGGAAGAGAATCAAACTCCTTCCTTCTTCCTACTCCCTTGGGAGGCAGGCTTCTGAGGAGAGATAATTAGAGAATGAATTTTACCCACATAAACCTTTTTGCCTGTTTTCTCTGGCTGACAGAAAACTGCCAGCAGGGACAACGGTGGGGAGGCTGCGTTGTGCCCAGATGAGCAGTCAGTCCCTCAAGGTGTCTGCTGCAAGCACAGTATTTCACCTAATAAATATGGTTCTCTCCTGTCCCTCCTTCCCCTGCCAGGACTCCAAAGCCCCACAGTGCTACTGCAAAGCAAAACCCACCCCATCCTCGGTTTGCCACCAGCAGCAGCTCCACTTGGCAGGAGCCAGGGGCAGGGCAGGCTACAGCATCCCAGAAAGAGCAGCATGTGGCACATCTGCACCTCAAGCAGTGGTTAGTCATATTTCATGCGAAGATTCTGCACAGGGTTTGTAAAGGATTCAAGGAAGGAACAGATGTCAAAAAATGATCAGTTATTAAGAGTCACAAAGCCTGATCATAGCCTCAACAGGTTTAATGCCCTCAACCAGTAATGCTTTTTTCTGATCATCTTGTAATGGTCTATAAACACACACTACTCATGTTATAAAATACTAGACATTTCTTTCTCATTTATTAACCTATTATAATTGGAAATCCTCCATAAATGGAACTTTGTACTTATTCAGATCTGCAACCTTGATTTCCACTTTGCTTTTTTAACCACCACTTATTTTAATAAAAGGGACATTAACTATTTTGCTTCATTTCTTTTGCTCATTCAGTGTTCATCTACATCCTTCTTTCTTCCTGCGCAACAGAGCAGAGAAGGATATAGCACAGCACATTAAGGATGGCACTTACTGAGGGAATTGTTCTTTCTCCCTGCTCTCTTTGCAGAGAGAAAACAGCTGGTCCCAGAGCCCTGTGTTGGGAGACAGCTGGAAAAGGCAGGCAGGGAGCTGCAGGCAAGGGCAAGAATCTGCTGAAAAGGTAATAAAGTCCAAGGCTGTGCCTTGCAGGCTGCAAAATCTGCACTCAGTGGGGATCTGGGAGCAGGTGGTGGCAGCTGAAATCCTCGAAGTGAGTAGAGGCACAGGGAGCAGCAGATTAGCATTAGTGATCCTGGTGGCTTGTAGTGCCTCCAGAGCTTCCATATTTTCTGGAGGACTGGGTAGGCTGAAATCACTGCTATTCTATGAGAATGGGCAAGGACCATTCTCAGTATTCCTGATTATATTCTGTGGTGAAATACTCTCCCTCATCCTCTTCACTTAATTTCTACCCAGCTAGCCTGGCACCTGATTAAACAATAATTGTCCTGCTCAGCCAAGAGTGGGATGTCACACCAAGGTGGCTTCCTTTGTCACCATTAACAGTAGAAGGACTTGTATAATAGGATTCCTCTTCAGAGGCCCTAGATCTGACTGCTCACAAGTGGAATTTTTGGACAATAGGTCTTTCAATCACTTTCATCCCAGCCTTTTTACCTTCCCTCCCATCTGCCTTTTAAAAATCCAATATTTCTGTGTTGCTGCCTTTGAACATTTTCTCCTAAGTACCTCAAACAAATCCAGTGGTATAATGACCCTGTTCTCTCAGATGAAGGCTCTATCTTTTGTCACTTAGTGTTCATTTCCAACCACTACAGCTTCTGATCTTATTGATTGCTTAAGAAAAAGGAGCAAGAAAACAGTCCTGAAATAACCACCAGAAACATTCATCCTTCCCCAGTCATTCTGTAATTCTTAGTCTTAGTCAATAGTAGAGTCATTAAAACCCTCCCATGACGACTGTCCTTGACTCTTTATGAACTGCAGAAACACTGCGTGCTCTGCTCTCACTTGTCATCCTGCAGCTCTGCTACAGGCTCGCCTTATCTCTTTCCATCATTTTTATTCTGCTCTTCCAGTTCTCTCTATTAGAGCAGCCGAGTCTGCCTAGTCTGCTTTTACTGCAGCCCTACTCCCAGGCTCACACACTGCTATTACTCCTCCTTTCCCACTGGAGCTTCCCTTTCCCACAGGCTCTGTTTGTGGCAGCAGGAGTGCAGGAGCACCTGCTGTGGGCAGTGTGACCTCCACACGTGGGGCTTTGTGCACAGCAGCTTTGCTGGGTTGGTTGCCCCCCAGTTCCAAGCACTGAAATCACTGCTGTGATCATAACGAAGTCTTTATCACTGTAAGAAGGAAATTATTTTCAGTGCTGTAAGAGGCAGTGTACAGCACACAGAAGTTTAACCATGCTCAGAAAGAAGGCTGGCACCTCTACAGTGTGCTTACCCACAAAGAGCATCTAAGGAATATGCTGGGACCTATTCTCATATTTGGCCAAAGGGAACTCACCATGTGATGGAAACTATTTCAGGTGTATCAAGCCATTCATATCTGACATCTGATACCTTTATGCATATCAAGCAATTTCATTCCAGGAAAAGAATCTCCAGTGATATCATGGAGACTGTTTAAGAGTAAATTGCTACTTCAGGTCATCAGCTTTTGGCTCACTGACCAATTTGTGCATTGCTTTTTCTTGTGTTCAAAATAAAACATAAGGAGAATACCAAACCTTGAATATGCTTGCTCTTCTCTTTGTGAGAATGATGTATGTAAATTTGTAATTTTAGGTTAATAATTACAATTCTTAATTATTTTCTCATCTAGAAAATCAGACTTTATTTTCCTATCTTCAGAAATTAAGTTGAAATTGCTTTAATAATGAAATCCACTTTTCATTTGTATTCTGTTTCTTCTGCACTCTCATTAGTGATTCATAATTTAAGAATCAGAAGTGATTAATGGCTGCCTACACCACATAATGCTGTTAAGGAACAATGCTGTAATTCAGAAAGTTTAGAGGCTCTCCTCATTCCCACATATTAAGCTGCACTGAAACTAATCTGCTTCATCCAAACTCAGGAGGCAGGAGGATGCGGTCCAAAGACCCCACTGGAAATGATGTGAAGTTACTAGAGGAAAAGCCCAGCAAATATCATGAGACAGAAATTAAAAAGAAGAGCAAACACGGTGTTAGGATTTATTGGCAAGCTGGCAGACAGTACCTGAAGCTTTTGTCTCATTCTTAGGTCTAGTTGAGCTCGTGTCTCTTTGCATGGTGTCTAACAGGTCTAAACTGGAAGGGAGCAGGAGTGCAGTGGAACACCGAGGACACAGCTGGGGAGCTCCTTTTCTCTTAGACAGAGCAGTGCCCCATCCCAGCACAGCACCCTGCAGCAGGCAGCAGGGAGCCTCTCCCAGCAGAATCTGAGATGCTCAGAAGCAGCCACAATGAGCTTTGCTGGTTCTTCAAGGTTATTTTGATGATGCCTTATCACCTGACCTTGGGATCAAATTATAACACCTTGTAATGCAATTTACAGATGCAGGCCCTAAAATGAAGCATCAGCACATTCAAGTCTGTGCTGCTGAGGAGTTCTCTGGGTTCCTCCAATGCTGCAAAAAGTCATGCAAATGTTCAGCTTTTCCTAGGGGGCTTGCCCTACTGCTGCAAAACCAGCTTTAAGCCCAAACCCTCTGAACTTGCACAAGTGGGGCCTGTGGGTCTGAGTACTGAATCAACTGATCTGACAAATCTGATTTGACAAAATTTAATGATCTGACAAAGGTGTGTGACAGACTCTGACCACTGAATCCACCTCGGCAGTTTGGGTGAGGTGAGGGTGGCCAGGTCAGGGTCTGACTTTGCTGCAGTACTTTTATTAAAGCTTGGCCATAAGGAAGGAAGGGCTAGGTTACTGCATACATAACCATGCAGCCAAATACACTGCAGGTGTTAGTACAGCTGTGTCTAAGCAGTTTGAGATTCCTCAGTACTTGTTTTGCTTACCATATTCTTTATTTCTATCGACTGTCATCCTAAGAAAATTTCTAATCTCCTTACTTTCCCTCACCAGTAGAAGCACTCTCCTCTCTCCATAATACCCAGACTGTAAATAAACTTTCCATAAGCAAACACCAAGCTCAAGAGCTTTCCAGACACCCTTCCTGTTAAGAGCCTGCCCACATGGAGGGTGGAAAAAGGCAGGACAGAGCTACATCCAGTGCTGCTTTGAAATATGCTCTAAAGAAGCTAACCTTGATTTGCAAAATAGTGGTGGTGATAGCTGGTAAAAACTGGGAGTTGATCATTACCTTGTTAAGGATTTGTAGAGCCAAGAAACACAAGCAGATTGGTAAGATTTGAGAATACTGATCACAGCTGGAGTATTGCCTCACTCTTTTGGCTCTTCAGGCAATAAGCAATGACTAAGTCCTTTGCTCAGGAGACATTTGATTTAGTTTATATTAATTTAATTTTCTGAAAATTAAGAAAAGGATTAATTTCTTATTTAGTTTTCAATTAGCTCCCACAGGAGTTGGCATTCCACTATTTTACTGGAGCAGGGAACACAACTGTCTTCAAGATCTACTGTTGTGTATTAACTGGTGACTTAAAATATCCCAGATCACCTTCCAAAAAAATGAAGAGAAATGATGAGTTGAAGGATTGCCTTGGTGCCTCCTTAAAAGTGCAGCTAGGTAGGAGATGACAACTTGATTAGCATCCCCTGAGAGTCTGTGAATAGGCACACAGTTCCTCAGACACGCTGATGAGATTGAGCCAGGTTTGAGTGTCATCACAGTGAGAAGCATCCTACCCTCATAATTCAAGTGGGTGAAGGGGATTCATTGAGATGATCGGCTCATTTACAGCATCTGCCTGCCCTCACTCCTCCCTTCCCATCACCGATGAGCAGCCCAGAATGTCTGCTGCAATCACCGAGATGTTCTCCTGCATAACACAGGCCTTGGTGTTGGCTCAGGCTTTGTCTGGAGCAGTTCATACCTTGGACCACAACAGTTAGTTTCAGTCTTCAAAGTGCCAGCAGTCAAGAGCCCAAGCACACCTTTAAAGAAATTTCTTTTCTGGGTATTAGTTATCACTACTGCTAAATAAATGTCAGTCATTTTTAACGTCAAAAAATTTTAACATGTCCAGCTACACCCACTAAATTTGGGGTCCTCTTCTACATTTACTGTATGAAATTGAGTCTGTTACCAAAACTGGATCCTCACTCGGCCACTCATAAAGGAACGTCACGCTCCTTTTCCTCTTTTTACTGAAGACCTGCCTTTCCAGAGGCACACTAGAAGGGCACGATTTCCAGTCCCTTCAGCGACGTTTCCGTGCCCTGTCTCCCCATGCTGCCCGTCCCTGGCAGAGCAAAGCCCTCTCATTGCAGCTGCCCCGGGGGAAAGTGGATGCCAACGCCTTGGTGGGGAGCAGGAGGTGGCACTGGCCTGAGAAGTGTCCAAAGAGAAGTGAGGCATCCAGCACACCCCAGAGAACCACTGTGGTTCTGACCCACTCAGCAGAGGGCCCACATCTGCTGCTCCTCCCCCATTGCTACATCAGCCCAACATTTTGGATTTATCCCGCGTTCCAACTCTTCCTGGTGTGAGTCCTGAGGGCTGTCACAGCATGTCCTGCCCGCACAGGCCCACAGCCCACAGCAGGCTGGCTCTGGAGGCTGTGCCTCCAGCCAAACGAGGAACCTTGGGGCTTCAACAGCAAAAAAACCATTGTCTTGGGAGTGGGATTTCCAGATAATAAGCAACTATATTCAAGATTTAATTTTGGGGGAAGAGGGAAACAAACAGAAAACCTCTGTGCACATTCAAATTGGTTGCTGCTTTGTTCCTAGGCAAAGAAATTAATGTTTTGTTTCTATCTCTTAAACCTGCAACAGTGATCTCGTCTTTTAATTATTTATAGCTTCTGAGCTGCCGTGACATCCACAAATTTTGTTCAGTACCTTCAGGTTGTCTCTCAGGTCACTGAAAAAATATTGCAGGACCTCTCTACAAGCACACACCAGCATGGTAATGACTTAGTTGCTCTCAGAGTTCATCACCTATCAGCCAGAAATAAAACTTAATAGGAATGAAGGTCATCTTGTGTTGCTTCTCAAATATTCCATGGTACCAAGCAAAAGTAGATTACACAAACAGTACTAATTTAATAAAATAAGTTTGCAATGCTATCAAAAAGCTAGTGTGAGAGGATCCATTTTTCACAAGCCAATACCAAGCAGCATTAATTAAAGAATTTACTTCGTTTTAACCATTTATTACAAGATTACTGTATTCGTCCTTCTTTTGTTTTGTCTGAGTCAGATATCAATTTTTCATTTACCTGAATTTTATTTACATGGATCAATCCATTCCTGCTTCAAATTCTTAACAATAACTCCCCTTTAATGCCTTTAAACTCTCCCAGGGTTCTAGGAGCTTTGAAAAACAAAACCGACCAACCTAGCAACCAAAAAAACCCACCAAAAAAACCCCAAACAAACAAAAACACCCCCCCCACACACACACAAAAAAACCCCCAAGCAAAACCCCCCATAACATCAGTCTTTAGTCAGCTCTCTTACAGCTAGAGGGTGTAAATTAATCTACATCTGCCAAACTGAAGAAGTGTAACTTCTGTACCTGAGGTTTAACACACTCCTCATTGTGAGTGCTGAAACATCATTCTCATATGAAAAGGATACATCATTTTGCCTTTCCTCAGCTGGAAGATAGAAATATCTACTGCAAATTGCCTCTTCCATGCTTTTGCTGGCAGTGTTCCCATTCCCTAGGAATGGACTGTTACAACTGCTACATATTTCTTGTGGTTTAATATACCTTCAGCTCCCCACCCCAGGTCTTACAATTTCCTGCTGATGACTTAGATTTCAACTTTTATAATACCTTCTTTCCCTGAATCTCCAGTTAATGACTTACAACCTACCACCTTCCCCTTTCTTCTATTTGTTATGCATCAGACATTTAAAACCTTTTCCCTTTCTAGTTGCCTTACAGCCCCCTAAATCAGGCTCCAGATTCCTCAGTGAGAGTGGCCCTCTTTCTCACTGTGATGTGTTTGGAGCTGAACCAGTTCCAGAGCACCCTTATGTGCACTGCAATTTTACTTCAGCTCCTAACCACTACACCTCAAAATTATGTGTAATGCCATGAAACAGGCAATGTTAAACCACGCAGGGAATATCCTCTGGCTTTGGACTTGCAGATAAGAAGTGTGATCCAATCACACCAAAAATAGCAGTTTTGCAGTGCCCTCAGTTTTACAAGTGTCTCCCTGCTGGATGCCAGACTTTCTCACTGTCACTGGGAACTGGCAGAAGTGTCTCAGCACCAGCAGCACGAGCACCACTCAGACTGAAGTCTGCCAGGAGTACACAGCCTTTTTCACCACCGAAATGACAGATGGCTGCTTGAGCAGCTGCCAACTTGCTTTCTAATGCCAGGGGGTGGGCTGTGGCAGCCATTAACTAGTACTCCGTCTCCTGCTCCCTCTGTTAGGACATGGATTTATCAGCATTCCTGATAATTTCTTTCAGGTTCTTGATGACTCACTAACAGGAAGGGTAATTTCCATATTGAGCACCGATCCTCCTTCCTGTTTGCCCATTAAGTGCTTTCAAAAAGGAAAAGGATAAGAGCCTCAGGAGCCGAAGTCACCTGGGGGGAATGTGCCTTGTGTACCATTACTGCCAGAATGCTGCTGTACAGCCGGGAATTCGAGTCTGTGTCAGCTTGAGCAACAGGGAATTTTCAAGAAGCCCAAAGGAACCCGACTGAATTATGTAGGGTACTCAAGTCTCTCAGGCTCTCTGGAAAGTCTCCAGCCTGTGGCACAGTGAAGGAGCAGAGTATCTGCCCCCAGAGGGGAATGTGCAGAGAAGGCAAATCCCACTGCAGCAGCAGCAGAGAGGGCAGAAAGCCTGCACAGGTACACTTGCCCTCAGTGCCAGTGTCCTGCAAGACCCCGACCCTTAACAGGGATTCCTCCTGGTCCCACTGTGCTGACCCCGTTCTTTAGCATACAGATCATCTCTCTTCTCTGTGCACCTCACTAATTTTGCCATCTGGTTGAAGGTGGGAGACACGGATCAATTCTGGCAGTTCCTCCTCCATTCTGGTGGTGGTATTTCCATGCTGTAAATGGGCAGAGCAGATTTACAGAGGGACAGGGGCACGTTGTGGCAGGTGTTCCCATAGTGAGCCTGTGCTACCTCTGCACTGTACAGCAGGGTTTGCTCATCCTGCTCACAGAAACAGGAATATCTGCTCAGCTCTCAGGCACAGACAAGGCTGATGCACAAGGGGTGGGGTTTTTGGGCTATTAACATCATTCTCAGTGAAGAAATCCCATATCCAGTATCCTTCCTCCCATCCTATGTTACCTTGCAGTTCTTTTGCCAGTTATCTTTGGTTACATACTCTATAGTCAAATCTTTACATCTGTGATTGAAATGACCACATGCAACAGAAATATCTGTCACAGCCCCTCCTAACAGTCCCTGCAGCCTCAGGGAAAGATTCAGAGTCAATAACCCAGATTAGGATTATTATCTTGGTAGGTGATGAACTGGAAGAACCTTCTGTTTCAAAGCAGAGTTCACAATGAGATCAGATGAGGTCACTCAGTGCTTTACCCAAACTAGGCTGGGGAAGCTCCAAAAATGGAGATGGTACACCCTCCCCAGGACACAAGGTCCCAAGCCTGACTATCTTCGTGGGGGAGAAGCTTCTCCTCATATCCAGCCGGACCCTCTCTTGACTCCACTGATGTCTGTTGTCCCTTGCCTGCCATGCACAGCTGTGAACTGTATGAGTGCACGTGAAGCTCTAAGGCTCAAAGTGAGATGTGGAACGGAGGAGAGGTGGCAGGAACAGGACAGAAGATTCAAGGCGTTGTGTAAAGTCTCTGTAATGGCAAACCCTCCCCACAGCACCCCTTGCTTGCACTCAGTCTGTAGGGGTGCTGGGATCACTGCTCTTATGGCAGGGGAAAGAAGTCACACACAGAGGCCCAGCTCTGATAAAGCCTGTCTCAGAGGGGAAGCACAATCTCATTCTACGAGCTACCCATTAAACCTATCTGCTTCTTCATTTACTTCGTGCATATTGACAAACACATTTTCACAATTCCCTCTGCAGAGCCGTGAATCGTGCACTCCACGGAAACACTAAGCACCATTTTTAGAGCCGTTCCCACTGAGCATCATTGCCCTGTAACAGCATTAGCACTACAGATTGCAACTGAGCAGCACACACTGGTGATACAAAGGAGACACAGTGAAAGGATCCAAATGGGGCTGCTCTCTGCAGAGATGTCCCAGTGTTAGATTTTTCACTTCGACATTGCACTTCATAATGCTCCTCAAAGATTACTAGACACATGTACACACTTATTTATAACTGCATCTCTTTATCCCTGCTACCTGCAGCCTGCAGCTCACATCCTGAGCACATGCAGCTCTGCCTGTGCCACCCCAATGGCTGGGAAGCAGCAGGACTCGGCCTCTCAGTCAAACAAGTGATGGCTCTAATATGTAACATGACGAAGTGGTGGAAGACAGGCCATTTAAAGTCACATTTAACATTGTAGTTAGCCTTACCCCAGGTGGAAAGTGCTCATTTGCATTATTTATAGCAATGGTCAAATTGAAAGAGGAAGGAGAAAACTAGGAAGGAAAACAGGCTTTGTTGTGTAACTGCAAAGACATGAAAGTATTGTTCTTGAGTTTGTGCATGATTCTCCCCTCATATAACTGACAGCCCGGGGGTACAGCTACAGTGCCAGGTAATGCCCACGGCCCGAGCTAACACCAGGCCCTTGGGGAGGGAGCCACTGCCTCTCAACAACATGCCTTTGGCAAAATTCTAATCACACAAAGCCTGAAATTATGGCTTTATAGAGAGGAAGTCAAGGAACTTAAGAAACCTTAGAAAACCAGCATATAGCCTGGTACCTCTGTGGCTGCCACCAAAACATGGAATCTCCCCTTTCTGTCAGCAAAAAGAGAATTTAAAACCTCATGTTCAGCCTGTTCTTGCCCATCTCCGTTGACTGAAAGCTTGACCTGTCTGCTTTGGTGGGGGTTGAACCAGGAGATCTCCAGAGGTCCCTTCCAGCCCTCATGATTCCATGACCCTGGGTGATTGCTTTCCTGTGCAATCTATTCCAGCACACAATGTCCCAGCTCAGTGCTTTGTCCCAGCTCTCCCCTGCTCTACCCCAGGACATTTTCTCCCTAGCACAGTCAATGTGCAGGGCAGTTTATCTATCTTTTGTTTCCAGAGTCCTTACATACATGAAGATTAATGGCTTCCTTCAGTTTCACCTTTCCTGGACTTTCAAATGCCAAACCTGCCCTCATCAGTTTGTAGCATCTTTTCATTGCCGGCTCTATCCAAAATTATTTGCATGGTCAGAGCCTGATCTGCAATAGAAAGAAATGTTCCCTCCAAAACCATCCTATCACTGAGTTCAGCAGAGGCAAACGACATTTTGCCACTTCCTCCTGCTGAGCTGCAGTTTTCAGAGTACTGAAAGAGGCTGACATATGTAGACAATGGGAAATTACCCAAAAATTCAATTAGTGCTGTGTGTCACAGCACGTTTTAGACCTGCTGACTAAACACCTTACCAGCAGTGAGGATGAAATAGATCTGACAACATGATTCATTGACATTATACTGGGTTTTGGATCCAGAAATAAATTTATCAAATGTCAGTTTATAAGGACAATATTCATAAGCCCAGGCCATCTTCATGACGACTTCCCCTTTCATGATTAGGTTCTCCTGTTTTGTCCCAGTGGCACTGAGTGGAGCTCTGTAACAAGTCAGAAGCACAGGACACATCTGGGGTTTACTCCCTTAAACATTACCTAAGCTATGCTGTAAATTTTATTACAACTGAACAGCAAACATCAGACATTGCAATGCTTGGAAAAACAAGTTAAAGAAGAACAAACAAGATCTAAGAGAACAACATTCTGTAGACTATGAAAATGTGTTTGACTGAACAATCCCAGCTGAAAGCTATCGACCAATGCCAACATACCCAAACCAATTACTGATAAAGCTGCTATGAAGCATGGATTAGCAGGAACTTGGAGAAACCATCTTGGCATGAAAGCTCTCCTCACTCTTTCTCTTTTAAAGCTTGCCAAGGAAATGAACCCATGGAGATGTAATTAAATGCAGCATAAAAAAATCTTTTCGGAAAAAAACAACCATCCAACCAAACAAGGAGCTGTATTTAAATCTGTTTTGTCAAACTTTGTAAAAAGGCATTTTTCCTTCCCCTCTCCTCCAGGCTGGTCTCACAGATAAACAATTCAAATTAATGTAGTAATATCAGCAGTTTTTCAGACTTTTATTTCACTTCAGGTTCAAAAGACAAAAGGGTTCACAACAGTTTCTGTACTGAAAGATACTCATTTGCCAATTCGCATCATTGATAAAGAGCTTCTCTGTAACAATTTCCATGCATTAAGAAGCACAGAAAATATAATTCTGTATTAGCAGGTGATGACAGAGAGGACCTTAAAACCTCAGGAGATTAGAAATCCAGATGTTGCTTGGCCAGATATAAGTGTAGTGGTTTTTCTCATAGTATCTGCTAGGGAGGGACAACAGTATTTTGGGACATCTGGACTAATGCAAAGGCCTTTCAAATGAGCAATATAGGATTTACTAGCTGATGAATTCTGATGCAAATTACAGTAGAGCAAAAGGAGAAGAATAACCATAAAGTTTTGGTGATCAGATTTTTTGTCTTCCTTACTTACAAATATAGACAGCCATAAAAATACCTACAAATCTGTACAAAAATTTCATGACTGTTGTCCCATTTATGCTGCTGGTTCTGAAAGATTTTTCTTTTGGGAGAACTAGAGTTGCATAGTCAAAATGGATTAATATAACTCTTTAATCATGATTTCCTACAAGATGGGGGGAGTAAAAGTTGCTGAGAAAAAATTACAGCCCCTCATGCCTTTTAATCAAAACATGTTGATTATGTATGTTACATATCAAAGTAAATATACCTCACTGAAATTTCCTGGCTGAAGCTTTCCCTTCAGGACCAGACAAGCCCTTTTGTGGTCTGTATCAGTACCTGTGCCACTCATTCCGTGCAACCCAGTATCTTGACTAGTGCGACCAAGTTATGTCCATTTCAAGTATTCCAAAAACGAGGCTTTTCCATTTACTGAGATGGAGAAACTCAGTATGTATTGTCGTACCCGCATTGAACTTGCCTTGAAGTGAGTAAAGCAAATTATCTCTTTCAGAGGACACAGGAAGAATAGTTTCTGAGTGGCTGGGGTTACAAAAAGTCACTCTGTCTGCAATATTTACCTGGAACACTATACTAAACAGGTAGGAGATTTATAAGGGCAAGAGGTAAGACAGAGATGGACTACAAAAGTAAAAATGTGGTTTCTATGCCAGTACAACAAGTTCAGAGTAAAAAAAGGAGAAGGTCAAATGAAAGGAAGAACAAATTTGGTATTTGTGATTCTAACTTCTTGTAAGTATAAGGGTCTGATTGCTTAATCTCTCACATCCTTGGAGAGCACAACCGTGTTAAAAGACGTGCTGCACAATTAAACAAATGACTGCAGACGCTGCCAGCGATCAGACCAGCACGCCTTCCCGGGGCTGCTCCTTGCCAGCCCCCCAGCTCCGAGCCAGCGCCGGGCTGGGGCCAGGCGGGCTCCCCTCCACAAGGACGGCACGTCCATCCCGTGCCCAGGACGGCCCGGGAATGCCGCTGTCCGCGCTCAGGAGCTGCCTGCCCTCCACACCCACGCGGGGCGGTTCCTGTGGCAGCCTCGGCGTGCAGCGGCAGCAGCGAGGCAGGCGGGTTCGCAGGGCGGGGAGAGCAGAGCCAGCAGCCGGCAGAGGCTGTCCGGAGCCACCCGGACACGCCTGGCTGGGGCTGGCCTGGCGCCGTGAGAGCCGCGCTCCCGGCAGGGCCCTGCGGGGCTCCGGGCAGCGGCAGCGCTCTGTCAGTCGGCTCTGCCGATCGGCACCGCCACCGAACCGCGCAGAGCGCTCCTGCACGGCCTCCAGGGCAGCCGCGAAGCCCGGCCAGAGCAGGGAAATGCAAATGGCGTGCAGGAGAGGAGCCCTGCGGTGAACAAACGTGCCGCTGCTTGGCTGCACACGATCGCCGCTGCCACCCCAAAGGGCAGCTCCGCGCCGGGGCACAGTGCGAGCATCACACCTGGCTGTGAGCACATGTGGGTGCAGCCTGCACCAGGAGGGGCGAAAGGCCAGCGAGTTCTTCTTCAAGAAGTTCACATTCACCTACAGTTTTTTTTTTCCTCTGTTCACTAAGAAAACACAAAGGTGGAGCTACACTGCCCACACCAGCCTGCAGGTTGTTGTCCATCTGAAACAGGACCGGCAGCAGAGCTGCCGTGCCGAACACGGTGGAGTGTAAATGATGGCTTGGAGATCAGATGTGTTCTGGATAGGGCTAGGGCTGCTCACCACAGGCAGCTTAGCTCAAATTGTGTCACTGTGATTCTGGGGGGTCTCTTCAGGCATAATCTGTCATTCTTTTCTGCATTTCCAGCCACAGAATCGTTATCCAGAACTCTAAATGAATACTGATCCTTTAAAAAGGCACTTAATTATATTTGCCTTCTTTCTGTAAATATTTTGTAACTAGAAATGCTTAAAGCTCTACAGAGTGAATGCAAAATGTCACAGGCAAAACTAAATGCAATTGCTTTGTTCCAGTTTTAATACAGTGAATTACAATAACATTAATTGTCTGCTCTCATTTCAAAACAGATTTGTGATATATCAGCATTAGAGTCAAATAGACATTTTCCAGTAAAGCACTTCTCCAGCTGAAAAATGTTTCAATGAGTATAAGATTTCCAAAGAAATTAATTAATTTGGACTCTTGTGATTTGGATTTTTTATGATTGTGATTTTAAATGAAATTTAGAGTTCTAATAAAATTAACTTTTAAAATTCAATTTCAATATCTTGACTCAAGTTTACTGTTCATATTTTTTATTCTTTTAATAACAGGAACATATTAGAAATCAAATTAAAAATGAATAGCTTTGATTAAAATGTATTAACTGTTCTGACCCCCTGCTATTTTAAATTGTTACTGCTTTAGAAGCCCCATGACGACAGAACATAAAAACTGACATTTTGGCATTCTGCACAAAAAAAAGAGGCACATGTGGATGCAATTGAGGAGACAACGTTAGGCAGATAACATTAGCTAAAAGTGGCAATGCTTTGGTCTTTCTTCTGCAAATACTTCAGACAGCTAATCAAATACTCAAATTTAACCAAGTGCTTATATGCTTTGTTGAGGAGAGTGATTTGAGCACATTCTGAAGGTTAATCATGTACTTCACATGCTTTACTGAATTTATTCATGTGGGTCTGATCCAAAGCCCTTGAAGTCAGTGACATTTTTTTCTGAGTGAATTTGTGAATCAGACTTTAGAAGCAGAAGCTAATTTTTTTCTCTTCAAAATATTTTTCTCTGTAAATAATAATTTAAAACAGTTTAGTACAAGCTATTAGTATAGTACAAAATATTAGCATAGCAATTATTATGTTTAAAAAGGAATACAATTCCATCATATTTTTTGTGGTAGACATCTCTTGACTTTCTTTAGTTAAACTTATCTGCACTTAGAATGTTCATGGAGTATAGGGAGCAGTAGAGTCAAAATGATAAGTTTCTGAATGTAAAGTTTAATTAAAAAGAAATCACTCTGTTGACAAAACCCACAAAGTAATCAGGTAACAAAATCCATCTACTATTTAACCATCCTGCAAGGTGCTGGTTCCCTACAGAGCTCACTCAGAAACCATCACCCAGCCTTTCCTCAAGGTAACAAAACATTTCAGCAGCACGGGTGGGTCCTCTGAGCAGGAGGACAAGAGCAGTGGCCCTTCTGGATGTCGGTGCTGCTGCTGCCAGTGACAAGGCACTAAGCACAGGGAAAGTGGGGCAGCCAGGTTTCAGTGCAGGAGGCCAGGAAGGCCAGGGTGCCCCATGGACCTGTGACAGGCAGCCGGTGACAGCAGCAGCAGAAGCACCGGGTGGGGAAGAGCAGAAGCTGGGGTTATGGAAAAGGGAAAGTCATCCTCAGCCTGAAAAGGATTCTGACAGCAACGCCTTGTGATCCGTGTCCTCGGTACCACATCGCTACATCTGACAGCTGGAACGACTCCTTCTGGGTTTTAGGTGGGGACAGGCAGTTGGTCATAAATACCTGTCATTTACACAAAAAACATACCTGGGCAACAGGAATGGCAGGGCCACAGCCAGAGCCACGAGTGCTCCTCAAGCCATCGTACCTGGAAAGTTTTAGTGTGGAAAGAACATAGGAACCTTACCCATAATTTACACACCTCAGGATGCCATAGGAAAAGCCATTTTAATGCAATTCTTGACTCCCTGTCCAGCCCTTCCCTCACAGCCACGCACGTGAGAACAGCTCTCAGCTGCCTCTGGAATATCCAATACAGACCAGTTTGAAAGACTTAGAGAAAGGATAAGCAGACCACAGGTTTTATTATATGGTCCTACCAGATTCTGCCTTGAAGGCAGATAAGCTGCAGTCATAGCTACATTTCAGTGGACTCGAGCTGGGAAGGAAAAATCATTTCAGCATCAGAAAATCCAGAACTGCTCCACAGATACTGGAGCAAACTGTATCCTGCCCAGATGAATGCTTAGGAGAAATAAAATTAAGCTCTGAGCTTGCAGGTAATGACACTACATATTACCAGAAGACTGTTGCTTGCTTAGATTTCATTCAAACACACTAGTTTAATTCTCATGATTTATAGACCTGCAGAAATTTCCCCATATTTTTTCCTCCCTCTTAGTCCTCTGGTTTAAATATAACAGAGTAAGTAAAGCTGAGAAACTGGGAAGGCAATTTACTTTGCTAATATTAGACCAAAGGAAAAAAAAATCAATTTTTTGTACCCTAGAAGGAAAAAGAAAATCAAACTGTTCCTCTGTCTTTAAAGCTAACTGAAACCATCCCTTCCAGGTATAAACTATCAGTAAGATGAGTCTAAGTTTCTCATCTGCCTTTGGCAAAGCAGAATTACTGCCATTCCAAAGGATCCTGGCAGAAATCACAAAATGCAAAGCACAAAGACATTACAGAAAAAGCCTAACATGTCAGACTGTTTTATTGAGTAAGTAAAGCCCACAGAAAGAAATCTCCAGAAGGACAAAACCAGCCAGTTATGGGGAAGAAAACTTAATTAAGTTCTTGGGGAAGTTCATGCTGCCTCCCCCATAATGGGTTGGCCTCACAAGGCATTCTACCTGCTGTGAGTTGAGCCAAGGTTTACCAGAACAAATCCAAGTGTTTCTCAGGGCTTACAGTAAACTTCAAAGCAGGAGAAAGCATCCCGGCATCCAGATACTCACAGAGTCACTACACAGCCACAACTTGGAAAGGTCATTCATTATCAAAGAATCAAAAACCAGCACCATAAATTACCTCTTGCCTTTTATCTGCTAAGTGAAATGTACTTGTGACTAGACACAACATTACTTAACCATCAGATATGCCAAAGTGCCCTGGGGGCCTGGGGTACATTATACACTTGCTGTTGCCATGGAAATAATGATTCCGATTGAAGAAGTGATAGGCAGCAACCTGTCATGGTGTCATTCTTCAGCCTCCCAGGGGAACCCTGGCAATGAATGCTAGGCTGAAATGCCTCGTTGCCATTCCTGTGAAATCTCTGTCTCTGGGAAGACTTTGCTGATGCAATCGTGACTCCACTGTTAGGTTTTCTGATGCCTTTTGTACTCTCATTCTGTGCAGTTTACTGTGGGATTTACTAATACTGATGGCTGGAAAACCAAACTTACATTTTACACTTTATAAAACCAGTAACCCTCGGCTCAGGAGATGCAGCCACAGAATAGCCTTGCTTAGAGCACAGATGGTTCATTTCTGCTTTGAAGTGTAAAGTGTTGCTCAACAATGACCATACAGCAAAGACAAGACTCCACAGTTCAACCAAACTGGAAACAGAGTGACAGTACTGGGATTCTTCTGTTTGTCATGTTTTCAGATGCTCATTTTTCATGGCCCAGACTCCTACCTTGATGCATTAAATGTGAAATTGTGAGCATATGGGCCTTGCCACAGTAAAAAAATGCAACTTCACCTACTCTCAAAGTAATCCCCAATGGCATAAGAAGTTTTCCTTACTCTAAAGACAATACAAGTTGTATGCAAACCCTCTTTGTGAACACATTGTTCCCACTTCTTGAAAATCTTATTTACCATTTTCATATTTTCATGTCCTGGATCCTTGCCCCAGTCATAAATTTCCCCCCAGGTATTTCTGCCATAAAACATTTCACCTCGTGCAAGGCTAAGGTACTGCTGACCACACTACACAGAGAGTCAAAAACCTCCCCTTTGGAAACAACACCACTGACAGTCTGGAACCTGTGCTACAGAGGGGCTATTCTTCCTTCCCAAGCACATGGCATACTAAGGGTAAAACTTCCAGGCCTCATCAGCTGAAGATATAAGATCCTGTTACATCCCTAATAACGGCCTCATTTCTAACACATGGGAAAATGAGTAAACCACTATGAATGGTTATGCTTTTCAGCCCATTTGATTTCTCTCTTTCACTGGACTCTATTCGTCAGTCCTGCTGATGCTGCTGTAGCTGAAATCACATCAACACTTTCCAGGAATTCATTACGTAACACCAGGCCAGATTCTCAGCAAGCGAAAAATCTGCCTTCGTATTTCTGCTTCATTCCGTTTTACAAAAGATGGCTTTACCGACAGTGGAAAGGACAGACACACACAAGAAGCATTTTCCCAGGCTCAGAACACTGATATGACAAGGTGACAGGAGGTGACGTGCAGCTTTCACTCCCTTGCCCCGAGAGGCAGAGGTGCCCCGCGAGCCCCGCGCCTTCCATCGCGAGCTCGCGGTCTCCTTGACCCCAGCGCTGCTGGGCCCTCCTGGAGCCAGCGCCCCGCCTGCCACGGGAGGCCACATTCCAGCTCCTAGACAACATTTTCTTTACCGTCTGGGTCTTTTGAGAACAGGCTTGATGTTCAGGTTTCCAATTCAGTGTTAAGCCAATGGCCTAGTTGCTCTGTCTTTATTCACTGGACATTTCTTGATAGAAATCCTCAACAGCTGTAAAACTGTAGAACCCCCTGGCTTCAATGGAACTTTGTCATTTTGTATCCATTGAAGACTTGACCTGTCTGGAGAGGATAAATTTTAAATCATCTTAAGGGGAAAAAAGTAAAGAAATGACTGGTGAAATATTTCTCCTTTTCTCCAACCTCAGGCACCCTGGAGGAAAACCTTAAATACAGAATCATAGCACACATAAAATATCTATCTGTCCAGCAATTCAACAGCCTGCAAAATTACCAGTGCTTTTTCAAAAAGTATACAGAAGAAAATAGCACAGTTTCAATCAGGTTTTCCCAACTACTCCACTACTTTCCTGTTAACATCCAACCTGCTGTTTACATGCACAGAAAACAGAAGTTCATTTCACTCACTTGAATCAAATAATGACCTCAATGGCAGAGTACAACAGTATTTGATTCCAGGGCTTTCATCTTTACTGTCCTCTCTGCTGAGAACATGATCTGGCTCAACTCACTTACTTGGGAAAAAAGGAAAAAAAACCTGTTGGTGTGTCTTATGGCAAGCACTATTTCCTGTTGATATCAAGGATGTCTGAACACATTTATACCTTTTTAATTTTTAATGATAAAATTGCCTTTATTTTTCAGTTTAGCTATTCTCTGGTGTATGCATGAAATTTTGATTCAGTTTTTCTGCACTCTTTTGGCATATTTCCAAAACACTTGGAAAGTTTAAGGGCTTTGCATTCAGCTATTTATTTGCCACAGAACCCCAGGGAAAGGACAATGCAATATTGTTCCAACCTGGGAGCAAACAAGGACCTTAAACACTGATGTAAAACATCACTATTTACATTCTAATCCACTGCTTGGCAAGGGAAGATGCGTGCCCCAAGAATCACAGAGTAGTTTGGGTTGGAAGGGACCTCAAAAACCATCTTGTCCCAATCTCCTCTCATGGGCAGGGACACCTTCCAGTAGAGCAGGTTGCTCAGGGCCCAGTGCAGCCTCCCCAGCCCCAGGACACAGCCTGCTTTCCCCAGGACACTGCTCCAGCAGCTCTGGCCATGTGTTAGGGGAGGGAGCACCGTGGGTGTCTCCGAGGGATGCAGAACAGCCATCATGCAGAGATGGAAACGATGCAAGATCACAATTTTTTTCCCTTCTATTGCAAATAGCCTCACAAAATCAACGAGGACAGCCAAAACCTACCAGCTGAGTAGCAAACAGAACCCAACTCTAGTAATTTTATTTCATGTTTTGCACTCAAATTGTCGTTTTGATGACTGCTGCCATGCACTGCAAACCACTTATTTCTGCAGAGCATATTGTCTGTGCAAATGGCATGCTGCTCCTTTTTGTGGGACTTGGAACTTTCCTCTTTCTGCCCCAGGCCTTTTATTGAACCGTGACAGGCAGCTCAGACTGTGGGGCTGTGGGACTTCTGCCCAGACAGGGGATTTAGGCACCATTGCTGCAGCAAGCAGCTGTGGTGTGCACTGCTCTCCACCCCAGCATTCCATCCTTTCCCTGCTCCAAGGAGGGAGTGCCACGCTCTGGATACGGACTGAGAACCACCACACTCACAAGGGCAGTCAATGAGAAAAGAGAGTCAAACATACCTTACAATGCAGGTGTTCGATGAATGAGGAGCATGAGGTTCTGTCTTTTAACACATTGTTAGACAACTATAAGCTTGATTTTGCTGATTACATAGGATATAAATCTTACAGTAAGAGAGTTTAAAACAGTATTTAAGATTGGTATTAGGAAGGGAATAAAATGTACTGCCTAAAAGTATAAAAGAAGGAAGCACTCATTTTCTGACTTCTTTATAATATTTAAGACCATTCTTATCCTTTTCTCAGCATGAAAAATATTACATCATAGAGACAATTTTGAAGAAGAAGAAAGTTTGCAAGCTCTCTTATAAACAAATACATGTAAGGTAAGCATGATTTTATTTTTATTACTTTATAGTTATTTAATAACAAGCTATAATGCAATTACTTTGCCTAAATCAGTGACTCAGACACTTCAGGTTACAACAGAAAGATGAAGTAAAAAATTCAGCACTGACAATATAGTAATTGGATTCTTTCCTGAAAGAACAACATTTGCAGAGTATCTGAGCATTTCAATTTGTCCTGCAAGTTCAAGGACTGTTATCTCTGATACACTACTTTTGAGTCCGTGGTGTCAATACTGACGAGATAGTTTAGGAGTCGATATAAAATGTGTTTTTAATTCTATGAACTCTGGCAGCCTACTGAATTATTTATATGATGTCATTTACTTACTACAATCGAGTTTGACACTTACAGATTTAGTATCCCATATAAACCTTCCGTTCTGAGACAATGCTAACACCACGGCTTTGCAACACTGCTAAGAACTCCAGATGCAATAAATGTGCTTCACCTTTGGATCTGCAAAGCAGAAGGAGTTGATACAGCCCCATGGTATTCTACTTTTTGTTAGTTTACTGAAAATCATGCACACATTTTAGAAAAATGAACAATCTCAGTTGATAAAAGCCTGGTGGCAATCGCAACTTGCACCATTTCATCATCTTCAAGAATATTTCTTTTTTCTGCTTTTTTCACACATCTAGTATTTGGGAGGCTGTGATATGTACTGGTCTGGCTTGCAGCTTTTCAGCCACTGGATCCAGCTGATCTGGACAAAGTTCCAGCCCTGGCCCTTGTTGGATCATACTAACAAAATCCCCACGATTTAAATAATTTCTTTAGTGAGGAAAACAGAGTGTGATGAAACACAAGAGATATTCCTCTGACACACAGCCGTGAGAAAATGGCCAGTGGAAGGAATGTAGCTGACTTTAACTCTGCCTGCAATCTCAAACATTGCATGCAGCTGGGAAAAAACCCATTACATTTAAGGCTCAGTCTAACACAGAATTGAAAAGAACGTGTTAACAGAATGTCAAGCTTGCTGCTGCCTTGTAAAAAAATGGTATCTGCTGCTCTTGTACTAAAAATGGTTCCACTATTATGGGTGAAGCAGCTTAGTATTTCCAGCACTGTTGGAGGTTTAAAAAACCCTCAGACGTTCATTGTCTAGCAGGGCTTAATTGGGACCAGCAAACAGACACAGCATTTGGAAATCTGGGCTCCAATTAAAATATAGCAAACCTAGACATGCTAAATTTAAACATCTTTTTAAAGTACAGTTCTGAAGTGCTTTTAGTCTCATGTAACAGTAGGAATAAGGAAGGCCATCCCATCAACCTTGGCTCTATTAAATGCAAGCAGACACCATCACCACCATCACTGAATTGTTTGGCTCACAAGGAACCTCAAAGCTCATCTTGTTCCACCCACTGCAGAGACACTGCCCACCCATGGCCAGAGACACTTTCCACCATTCCAGGTTGCTCCAAGCCCTGCCCAACCTGGCCTTGGGTACTTCCAAGAACAGGGCACCCACAGGTTCTCTGGAGAACTGTGTCAGGGCCTCACCACCCTCACAGGGAAGAATTTTTTCCAAATATCTAATCTAAACCTACTCTTAGTTTAAAGCCATTCTGCCTTGTCCTATCAGTGCATCCCCTTGAAGTCCCTCTCCAGCTCTCCTGTAGGCACCTGCTGCCTTATCAGTTATCTTGGACTTAAAGATCAATGTAATTTAAGAAAGTATTTCAGAATTTCTGTATAGGCAGGAATAACAACCACAAAAAATCCTAAATCAATTTTGCAGAGAGAACACATGGTTCATAAATATCTCAGCTTAAAAGCTATATCACGTGTAGTCACATATGTTGGGTAATAATTAGAACACAATTAAATTGGGCACCAAAGGAATCTCTGTAATTTTATTTATGATATTAACTTGGAGAATTTTTTCCCCCAGCTGTGTAAGAGACATTAAGGCTATTTATCATCCTGGTAGCAATATGATAGTTTTCTACAGGGACATATGGAACTAAACTGAGCTTGTATTTTCTAGATATGACTTTTAAAAAGCAATCTATTTATATTTGGTTTTATTTCTATCAAAATTTTTCAGCCATCAAATCCATCACTGCTTTCCTAAATGAGCTAAAAATCTAAATTCACCCAGAGTGGGAAGTACTATAATTCACAGGAAGCACAGGTACGTAACAGCACCAAGATCCAAACAGAGCATAAATACAAGGGTGTTTCCCTAACTGCAGCCACAGGCTTGAGTCATGAATTTCTGCCAGGTTTCCTTTCTTCACCCACCTTGTTTTTTGAAATCAGGCTCTTTCCATTAGCTTTTTCATTTATCTTTTCTGTTCAAAACAAAGAGAATAAATTTATGCTATAGAGTTCACTTTAGACACTTTTCTGGTCCCAAGTGGGGAGCACATAGCTCAGTGTATTTACTGGAGTGACCCAAATAAGACTAAAGTATGCACGAAGCTTGTACTGTCAAACCCAAACATTTGTAGGGATCTGCTACAAAACTAGTCTAAATTAACAGAAATATTTTCTCAGCAACAGGGGTTTGGCCTAAAGAACAGACATAAATTAATCAACTTCAATTAAAAAATGGCAACTAGAGGATAATATGCAGAAATGTTGGTGAATTAGAAACGACTTTATGTATCACTGCTCTAAATTTCTTCTTTAGCTTCTCTGTTACGATGTCAAAATCAAGAATCCAATTTTTATGTAATGTATCTTAAAGTTTTTAGAATTCAGCTAAAACTCTTAGAACTCCAACCAGTTCAGGTCTGCAGGTAACAGGGACAGATGGATGCAGTAAGGGATACCCACATCAGCACTAGCTCTGCTGCTCAGCTGATGTGAAGAAAAGCTTTGCCCTATTTTCTAACACTACAGGGGCTGAAAAGCAGATTTTTTTACATTTAAGTGTGTAGGACATGACACCAGTCCAAAGTAGTTAAGTTCACACTTCAAAAATTCCCTCACAGAGCTCTCACAACATTTCTTAAGTTCCATTTACTGCATTACCCAGTAGCATGCAGCTTAAAGAAAAAATGTTTTCAAGTCTGACAGGCTGTAGCCTTGTCGCTTCTTCCTCAAGCAGATGCAGCAAACCTCAGCACCCAAGCAGTCCACACTTAAGAGTACACTGAAGTTTCTACACAATTTAAGCAGAGTTTTGTAAAATACGTGCCATGCACATGACACTGAGCAAAATGATGTTATAATGTGACATTTCTTTTTATGATGATTTAATCCTTTCATTTTTACTATGCCAACATTTGTACTGTAAACAAGTAGAATGAAGCTGAAAGATATGTCAAGGGAAAGGAAGTTTTATAAACAAGGAACGAACGTGGATGTGCCTTTGAGGACAGAGATCTCTGTGGTAATATTTGCAGTTAGGGAGGGAGTGCTGAACTAAAGACAGAAACAACACTTCTAAAACAAGATTCTGCTTTTCAGCATCTGCACGAGATGCCCAGGTATATGGGTCTCTAGCATAAACATTTCTAAAAGTGTAGAGGCACTTGGAACAAATAAAAAAGGCATTTGAAAAGCTGATACTCTTTTTTGCATCCCACAGACTTGCAAAACCCACCACTGATTTTAGAAACTTAAGTACATACCTACATTTCTTACAAATTAGTGTTTTTAAGACAAACCTTTTCAGGACATTATATAAATCCTTGAAGCCAGAGACTTATGATGAAAACAATGTCAGACTCATAACAAAAGCACTGTGATTGCTGCAGCTAAAAGGAAAAAAAATTGTCTGCTCTATGTTCCTAACAGAGTGAAATAACAACCTCTCTGCAAACCAATGTAGAAAAGCTTGTAAAAATAAATTCAGTGAAAAAGATTCCAAAGGAATCAAAGAATTAGAGATAAAGTGGATTCCTCTAGGAAAGATCATAATTTCTGTAGGCCAGATCTAAGGGATGCAGGACTTACCCCTGCCTGGGCAATAGGGTGTATCACTTGTGCTTCCTGCTCTTGGATCCCACAGCAGCAGCACCACACTGAGCAGTTTGTTGTGGCTCCCTGTGAGTGAATGAAAAGCAAAGATGCTTTGAAGGAGCTGTGCAGGTTAAAAGGTGCTGCACAGCTTACACAGAGCAATGGCACGGGGACAAGCGCAGGGCTGGGCCCTGGCTTTCCCTGCTTTCCCTCTGAAGCCTCGCTGAGGGAAGGCTCAGTGAAGCCTCCCTGCTGTGTTTGTAGAGGTGCAGGTGGCCAGGAAAGGACACAGTCACACCCTCTGGCTGCCTTCATCTTCTGAAGAAAGTTCTCTCATCCCCCCACCCACATTTCACATGCACAATCATGTCTCAGATGGGCCTGCTGGTACCTTGTCATTGCTGGGACCCAGGAGCTTCCCTTAGCATAATTTTTATTGGCAAACTGGTAAACACTGATCTTGTATTGCAATTTCTTTACTGCTTCCAATTCCAACATATTAATTTTCTCCTTCAGTCTGTGCCCTTTTCTCCAGGCTGTGGGAGATGTAGCTTGTTTCTTTACTGAAGAAGCTGGGAGAACTTTTTGGAGATGTGCACAAGGTAAAGCAGGCTCCCTATCCAGTTTGTCACTAGCATGGTTTCCTCTTCTCTGTGCTGGTATTTATTTCAGAAACATTCTTCAGCTCACTACCAGATTTTGCAATCTGAGACAGCTGAAAAGGTTAATTAGAAGAACATATCCTACTATCAAAATCATTCCATAAAATCACTCATCACAAACAGATGAAAGAGGATAATGATTATTATAAATTGTGCATTCAGCTAGGTTTGTGGCTTTGCCAAAAGATTTGTGTAGCAAGAGCTGTAGAGGTACCAGAAGGCAAAACACTGCTTGGAGCATGAATTCCTTCTTGCCCTTCCGTTTAGGCAGACAAGTGCTTATTTGCCATGGCAAACAGCTCCAAAAACTCTGTCAGAGGGAATTCCTGCTCTGCTGGAGCACTCCGTCCTGTATCGCCCACCTCTGACTGGTGAGAATATCCGCATTGGTTGAGTCATTGCAATCCCAGTTTGAGGACACCTGAGCCTCTCGTAGTTTTGGGACAGGACATTCCTTCAAGCAGTGTAACCACCTTCTTGTAGCTTCCATTTTAGACACTTTCTTTTCTAAGCAGTTAGCAAAACCCAGCATCCAAAATTCTTCCAAAGACTTGTGGATGGAAACTAAAATCAAAACTGGCAATCCTTCAGACTTTCATGTCTGGTACTTCTTGATACCTAGTCTGAGTTCAACTGTATTTGTATTCATAAAATAAAACAACAGGAGAAGGGTAGAGTGTAACACAATTTGGAAAGACCTGGAGATAGAAGAAAAAACAGCAATCACAAAGAAATGGAAACTTCAGAGCAAGGTGAGAGACTGCCCAAGCCAGCTGGGAGGGTCAGTACAGGGTGCAAGAGTCAAAGACCCCCACACTCTGAAAAGAAGCTCTTTTTAACTCAGAATGTCAACAAACAGAGGCTTTTTTTTTGTTGTTTTTCTAGAGTGGTACCTAATTTCTGTCCCCAGGGAGAGTAAACACACAGCACAGATGCACAGCTTGCAGGGTCTGTAACCAAGCAGCCCAGGTCACATCGCTGTAAGAAAGGTGAGGGATCAGGTCTCAAGGGGAGCCCTATCCTGGGAAGGGGCCTTGTGGGAGCAGGTCTGAGCCCTGGTAGATCCACAAGGAAAGAGCTCTGGTAGATCCAGACTTATCAGACAGAAATTAGAATAGATTCTCTACGTGAAAAATGGTCTCAAGTTACTCTGGCATTCATTTAATTGTCTTTCTTCCCAAGATCAATTGTTTGGGATATGAATTTCTTTGATTAAATTAATTAAAAGTCATATAATCAGAGAATAAGGTAATTTTGGCAGCACTTGCACTTTATAAATAGTTGGCAATTTGCTAAACTATGAAAACTGTTCAAAATGCTTTCTTACATTTTATTACCTTTTTATTCTCTAAGAAACCAGTTACATATTGAAATTACAAAAAAAATGGTAGAGTTAAAATAAGATTTATTATACAGCCTTATGAAATATGTCCAACAAGTTTTCAGAAGCCACTCACCCATACAGAAACAAATCTTGCACACATACCTCAATCTTACCAGCTCCAATCCATGTCAACAGATGAGCTTCCATTAAAAAGAAACATGGGGGTAAGTGTTTATAGGGGTGAAACATAAGTTTCCCAAGCAAAAAACCCATTTAAGCTATAGTTGGAATATACACAATATATCCTTACTCCAAGGCAGATTTAAGTCCAACTAAAGGTTGGACTTGATTATCTTAAAGGTCTTTTCCAATCTAAATGATTCTATGATACTACAACTGTACAGCACAGGGTGTTGGCACTGTCCTGAACTCCAGTGGAAGAAAGACAGCAATCCCTGCTTACATCCTTGTTTCTGTTCCTTACTGCCTCCAAATACTTACCTGTCTTCCAGCAGACCAGCCAGATAGTCCTTTTTGAACCCAAGAATTCCAGATACCAGGCCTCCTCTGCACTCCCCCATTCCAGGGAGGAGAGCACAGGTGTCATGGGTTGGAGCTAAATTGATCGATAGTTTACCGATCCAATCACTCTTTTTGAATTCGCATATTTAAACCTGCGAGAGGCGCGGNGATTTTCAGTTTTCTCAGACTGAAGAAACTATCAAGCAACGGGCAGCATCCAAGGAGAAGGGCTTTTCCTTCAACGTAAGCTGTTCACCACGGTGTTAAAGTTGGAGGAGGAAGGAGAAAGTGAGTTGTGTGAGATGGAATAGAAGATGGCGGCAGAGAAAAGAGGGTGGGGTCACGAGATGCACAAAGTCTACATCAACCCTTTGCAAACCGGGGTAAAGAACTGCAATACCATAAACTGTTCTTTTATCCATTTAAAGGGCATGGGGGGGAATAGAGAACACCCCATGTTTGGATGTTCAGTGCAATGGACTGTTTCCAAGCGGGCAGAACTGTTGCAGGTGGCAGTTTAGAAACCACGCTGAAGCAGAGAAGAGACCTCTTTTTTTTCCCCTTGAGTTTGGAGACACTTTTTAAAGAACTTTAATACTGACAAGAAATTCCATCTTTGTTATCCTCTTCGCTCTCCTGGGCAGACACGGAGGCTGCCTGCCCCATGTGATGGGGGATGGGGGATGTGGGATGCTGGCAAAGAAAGGAATGTTTTCTTCTTTACTTTCTTAGTGTTTCTTTTTTTCCCTTTTAATCCTAGTAATAAAAAACTATCTTTATACTCTGTAAAGTTTTTAAGCCTGCTTTGCATCTCTCCTAATTCATATCTCACAAAAGCAAATAAGTGAACTAAACCACTACACAAACTGGTGTTTCTGCCCAGTTTACCGAACTAAACCCGCTACAACAGGAAAGCAAGTGTGATGGTCACACTTCACGTTGTGTATGCCTGTCCTGCGTTTTATTTTTCAGCAATGACACTGCTCTCTCTGAGCTGGATTAAGTCTTGCCTTTGCCCCAGAGTGGAGTGGGTTTTCTTCTCCCTCCCTGGTCTTGCTGTGTCTCCTCTAGCAGGAGGCTGGGGAACTGTGACAGTGAGACTTTGTTTTTTGTAGATTCTATTATGGGCCAAACCCTAGCACATAAATACTAAGCAGTCGCTCGCCTCTACCTGGTCAAATGCTGAAATAAAGGTATCCAGAAAAATAATTTTGTCAGAAAAATCTCAGAAAAAATTGGAAGTCTGTTTTCATCCCATGTTTTCTGTGGAATCCCCATAGATTTTAAAGCTTAAAAATCTAAGAACCACCTTTTCTTTAAGAGCATTTTCACAAAATATTAAGGATTTTTGTAGTTTGAAAAACTTAGGGTGTATTTGACAGCTGTTCAGCTCAGTAACTGATGTTATTAGACTATGCAGAAAAAAAATAAATAGTGCTAATTTTTTTTTTGGCACAGCCAGAATTTATTGTATTGCAGTTCATCATTTACAGAGTTTGGAGGAAAATAAAGTGTAATGTTCATTCAGGCAATATCAAGAGATAAAATGCGAAGTTTCTGAATTACTCACAAGAACTGAATCAGAGTCAGCAGGAACAATTTTTCTTTCCCAAAGACTTCCTAAAAGTGCAATTGAATAGCCATTCAGGTGTGAATTTTATAGTTTCTGGCTATTAACTTGGTTTCTTCCATGCACACACACTTCAAGGAACAGAAAAGAAAGAAATATTGCTGCAGCAAACTCCAGGGGCAAAAAGAAATTACTCCTTTAAAGAGCATATGGATGAAAGAATGCATGTGTGTACACAAAGGGGGAGGGGAAGAGGTCTATAGTTAAGTGTTAGGTTCACCACTGCAAAGCGACAGGTTTTTGTTTGTTTCTTGTTCTTCTTACAGAAGGGTAACCATGCAGAGTACATGCTTAGGACTATTCAGGTATACCACTTCTTTCTGGAGAGGCTCCTGTGTACTCAGAACAAACCACCTGAATTTTTAGCTTTGCACAACACTTGTAGTACTAAATGGTTTTCACCTTACTGGTATAGTGTTCCAGTTTCAGGCCTACTGGAGGTAGCTGCCTCCATCTCTCCCTCCAGGTAATGATAGTTTTTATAGACCAGCTCCCAAAACAGCTGCACAGCCTCTCAAGAAGCTAAACACTTCATTGATAAGACTTGATCTTTAGCATTGATGAGGAAATAAAACCTGATGTCAAACAGAGTGACATATTGACACAGTATAGAAAAACATGCTTGCCCTTTGTGGCCTACACCATCCACACAGGCACAGACTAAGAGTCCTCTTTCAGCTACAGCAAGAGACCTCAGGTGTGAAGCTGGGTGATGTCCAACTCCTGCTCTCTTTCACCTACAGCTTGCAGCTCACTTGCTGGATCCTCACAGCTCGGCCAAACCCACCCCTGTTTGTACCAGCACAGAGGAGCTTTCCCAAGGGCACCTTTCCTGCATGCAGAAGAGCTCTCAGGCATCATTTGGATCTTCTTTCTCAGAGTTCTGTGCACTCAAAAGTCAGATCATAGATCGAGGGCAGAAAGTGACCCTACCCCTCACTGCCACATGGCACAGGGAACAGTGAGTCCTCCCATAGCTCAGGGTCAGTTTTTGCCTGTAATGAGCCTTGGGCTTTTAACACACCACTCCTTTCCCTACTACACTGTAAAATACTGATATTACTAAATATGATTACTACTTCTATTACTAAAATACTAAAATTCCCTACTTATATATTAAAATAAGTATTCAGTGCAGCCCAACAGTCTTTAATGAGTGACTGGAATAAGTTACTCCCAGGCAGCAATTTCCAACATGTTTATATGTGTCTAAATAAAAATTAATGGAAAGAAGAGTAAAATAAATAAAAAGCAAAGTGCCTCAGAATTTCCAGTTCATTGAAGTTTATCTTTGAGGAAGTGGTTGTGTCCCAGCTTCCTAGAGTGGAAAAACTTCAACAATATTTTTCCCCTGCTTCTAGTAACTGCTTTCCTTAAATATTTGTGGCTCTAGAAATTCTCCAACTCTTCAGAGGACATATCCATTCATCTTCCATACATTTTCCTCTCTGTTTGTGTGCCAGAATATCAAAGCTGTTCATAACTTTCCAATTGAAAGTCATGCACACCAGGAAACAAGAGAAAATTTAGTTGAATGAGTATCATATCCTGCCTCTTGTGCTGCAGCAGAAGTTCAGCCATGTCCCACCACCCCTAAAGAGCCTGGCTAACCTGTCCTCAGGAACACCTGCTCATTCTGAGTCCACATTATGTATCACTGCTTAACCATGAACAACTGCTTTATCTTCCAATTCCTTTAACTTATTTCCATATCCAATAAACACTGCAAACAATTTATTCTTTTTTTTTGTTTTTCAAACAAGCTTGTTCAAGTTTCTGTTAGGCTACCCCTTAGTCTTTAAAAATGACAAGTTCATTTATTCTGTTCTCATAGATCGCATTTCCTCATTTAGATTTATGAATTATTCTCTATTCACAAATCCAATTAACTCTCTACCGAGTACCTTTAAAAGCAGCAAGTAGTTCAGAAGAGCAAAAAATTAAGAGCTCAGATAATTACATTTAGTTCCAAACCACAAGGGTTACAAGACAGCAAGATATACATTGTGCACATAACAGATGCCTTTGGGACGTCCAGACCACAAGCTACAAAGGAGAACTTCCCTGAGTTTCAGTGATAGAAGTTTGGTAATTCTGTACCAGACCTCTGTTGCTGCTCCAGGATTCAGGCCTGCTCCCATCATTCCTGTCTACAGAAAACAGCCTCAGCCTATTCAGGTGCTCTGCTCTGCTATTGAAGTAGAAGCCCTGCAGATCAGTTTACTTTTCTATTCCCAGTAAATAGTAACCTGGAAATGACCAGCCAATTCTTCTGAGTGCCAGGAAAACAGCTTCAGCAGAAAAATTGCTCAATTTACTCTGTCAAACTGAATTTGAAAGCAGGCTGCCCTGCTGGTGCCTGTTTGGTGTCTGGGAGGCTACGTTGGCCCTGTTATAGTTTGTGTGGCACCAGGCCTTCCTTCCTATTTCTGCTCCTTCTGAGTCCACATGGAGAAAATCCATTGAGACATGCTAAGAGAACCGATGCCTTTATATGGCCTTTGCTTAACAACCACAGAGCATCTCATGAAGCAGGTGAAGAGTTTTGTCTATCTTAACCCCACACTTCAATTTTTGGAATAGCCATGATTCTGCCTATATACCTACACTTGGCTCTCTATAAAATATGCTGAAAATCTGCTGAAAATCAAGTCCCTGGATGAAAAGGAAAATATTTCATTTAATAAATTGGATGGCTAACTAGGAAATAAATGGAAAAACTGTTTAAAAAACTTTTTCTCTGATCAGAGCAACACAAATCTAATAAAAATCTACAGTTACCTCAGTTTGTCCACATTAAAAAAATACTGTTGTCATCCAACATTATGTAATAGATGTAACTATTGTCTTTTCTATAGTGGTGACTGAAGTTAGCATTTGTACCTTGACCCCCAGCTCAACTCCTGTCACATCAGACAGGGAAACTGTTTGGGAACATCCCTTCCCCAGCTATACTGAGCTACAAAGAAACAGCCTAGGAGAAGGCTGAGATGTCACAGCAGGACTTTTTGCAAAACAAAACCATGGGGTTTAAACCTGACATCTCCTGTCAAAGCAGGAGACCAAGGTTGCCACATGGAAGATAAATGGTTGACATCAGCATCAATGGTTTTCCATTGCCTTTTCCTGAACCGAGGCAGAAGAGTTCTTGCTCAAGTGGACAGGCACACCTTTCCTTTTGCTGTGACTGCATCTAATGACAGTCGTTCTGCTGCAGTCACCTGAGGGGAGAACACTGCAATTATTACAGCATTAGTACTGGCCCTTGGAATGGACTGATGCTCTAACACAAGTCAGAGAACATTACAGCAGTGGCCATCAAAGGAAATCATCTCCAAAGGGATGAGCACTTAGGGGCGAAGGTGGTGTGGTAAAAGGAAAGGTCCAGAGAAAGAACACTCTACAACTGCACAGTGTGAATGGAACTGTCACAGCTGTCGTGCAGTGCATGATTCTTTGATGACTTTAAATTTTAAGTAAAGCATGGACAAAATAGACAAAGTTTTAGAAGCTTTCGGGAAAAACACGTCCATAACCTTTCAGACACCTATTTTGGTTCCTGAAGACCTGAAGAGAGAAGAACTGCACAGCATTTACAGCATTAATACATGACATGAATAACAGAACAACCATCAAATGTACATCAGAGAGATTTATGGCAAGGGAGTACTTAAAACATAGATATTTGGCTGAGCAAATGCAAATACGTTTGGAACAGAGGATTTTTAAATTAAAGTACATTGAATTAGCTCTTTCAGATAACCTACATGCACAATTAATATCCAGCAAGGACTCCCAGTGAATCCAGAGAATGTTGAGCAAGTTTTGCACTTCAGAAACGTCACTCTGACATCTAATGCTACACATACAGGGCAGTCAGGAAAATTCACCATGCCAAAATTAAGTAAGAATCCAAGATCTAGAAGAAATGAGTGTACAGCTCCTAAAGCTTCCTGAGTAGGAAATTGTATCGTTTCCACAGAAAATAAACCTCCTGCAGCAGTAGTTCAAACCAGCAAAGAAAGATTTAAGAAGAAAACTCTCATCTCACAATACTGGCATCCATCTCCTCATTCTGCAATCTCTGAAATAGCCAATATTAAGTTTTCTTCAGTATTTAATGTGCAATGCCTATGTCCAGCCTAGCTGCTTTATGAAAACTGCTGCACCTGTGGCATGACCTCGGGGGAAGGCAGACCTAAGTCTGTTTTCAAAGACCCCACTCCAAGCCATGAATGTATCAGGGTTATAGGCAGATATGAGAATTCACAGTGGCTATGCCAGGCAGCCATGAAAGAACAGATCCCCAGTGTGGTCTAAAAGCACCGGAGACACAGAACAAGTTCATATTAGGATATCAGTTTTGTATCTTTCTATTTTCCTTATTCCTGATGGTTGAAAGATCCACGTGTGACTTTTAGAAGTCTCTTACACAATCTCACCCATAATTCTCTGGACAATTTGTTACCGGAGTCCTGAGGATACAGCCTGGCAGATTGGTACAAAAGGAACTGCACTGAAGCCTCCCCATGCTGGCTATCATAGCCATCACTGTAAGCAGAGTGAAATTTGAAATCCATTTGCTTTTCTAGATGGAAGAAGTAACTGCTTACTCCTATACTGGTTTTAATGCTGAAAACAGTCATCTGCTCTAATTGATGAAAGCAGAGAAATTGGCAATTTTAGGGCCTTGGCAGGCATTCTCTGACAAATGCTTATATCAAAACTCGTTAGTGTTAGCATATAATCTATATGAATGGTCTTTGTGGCAATGATTAATTGGTGTAGGTCCTTTGGAAAGATGGTACTTTGCAAAGTACATTCAAAGTATTCCCCGAAGAATTTAAAAATAGTTCCCTAGTAATCCAAAGCAGCAAGGCAAATCACAGAAGAGAAGGGAATCACAGGAAACTGTTTTGGATAAATAAAGCAGGGCCCAGAAAGAGAAAGAAGTGCAATGCACAAAGTCTCACCATCCCTACAGCTGTTCCCTGACTGAACACTCTGGGGCATTCTTTGCCCCTCTTTCAACTTTATTCCTCAGCTGAGAAGTGTGCTAGCCAAATTTCACACAATGACAACTAACAAATCTCTTCTTTGAGCAGAGGCAATAACTCTAAGTGCCCTTTAGCTACACTATTCACAATACAAAACAGAGCAAAATGAACAAACAAACAAAAGACCCAACCAAACCCACCTCCAGTGAGCACCAGAGCAGAAGTAACCACATGGGGTCCAAAAGTAGGACCTACCCAAGTTAGTAAATTGTAATGCCACATACAATATCAGACCAGATTTTCCCTTCTGGTGTGTTATTCATTAGTGTGTAATTCTCCCGAGGACCAGGATTGATTTTTGGAAATAGACCTAATACTATGTTATTGGAAGTACAGTTACTGAGCAGGATTGGGGCTGCTTTAGGATCAATTCCTGGAAGAACACCTATTATTGTAACAGCTTCTCAGTGCCTGGCTACTAATGGGCTGGATGTTCTCCTGGGAAAGCATGTTGAATAATTATCTGGGAAAAGACAATGCAATGGAAATGTCATTTCACCCTCCCCCACCCTCAGATTGCAACAGGGAATATGAATTTTCTAAAATGATCCCACAGCATGCCATTTGTGAATCTCCATCCATGCTCCCAAATCCAAGTGTACTTTGGAATACACTTTTTTCTTTTTTTTAAGATGGCTGAAAAAACTAATTTTAAGAAAATATGACAGACGGTGAAACTATCTCCATTGCAATACAACACTTTCCCATTATTTCAGTTTGTAGCTTGTTAGGTTGTTACTGTCTTCAGGGATATATTCCAATATCATGTTCTTAATCTCCCCAAACTGGCTAATTCTCCCCATGAAGAAGGGAACTCTTACAATCATTGCCCTGAGCAAATGAGGAATAAAAGGGGTGACAGTAGGGAACAATCGAGCTCTATTCTTTTGCATAATTTTCTCTTCTGAAGTATCTCCTGAAAATCAGCCCAGCTGCCTAAACACTTTGAAATACATGTGTGTATTTAGCTGCACAGCAAAACCACTGCTGAAGGTGTCCAGAGGCTAAGCCTTCCAACAAAAGTGTGGTGCCACAGGTGCAGGGGAGGGAGGGTGACACGGGGCTGTGCCCTGTGTGACAGGGGTTCAAACACACCGAGGTACTTCCATGGAGAGGGCACTGCCCCGTGGGCTGGGTCTGAAAATACACCTGATACCATGGCCTAGATGGTGGCTTGGCCCTTGCTCACTCTACTCTGGCAGTCTCATGTTGCACAGAACATCACGGGAAGGGTTAGAGACCTCATCTTCTGTTCAACCTCTCCCTGAATCTCACAGAAAACTGCTTAATTACCTCTACAAGCAAAAAATTAGGAGTTTAAAGCATGTTCCTACCTGCAAAGGGCTATGTTTTGTCAGAAGGAGATTGTAGAAAAATAGTGTTGATGGGCTTTAATTGAAAAATCCATAGCCAGAGAAAGATAAATAGAAAAACTTCATAAAAATATTAACAAATAAATACAACAGTCAAAACTTGGTAATAGGATCAGCACAGAGCAACAACCAGAAGAAACTTTGGCTCTCCTGGTAGGTTACTCTGTCACTCAAGGCAAGCACCTCAGAGCCAGCTCTGCTACAGCAAGAGGCAGCAAGGTAACAACGAGCAAAGCCAGCTCCCTGTACCACCCTCCCTTCCACCAAGCTGAACACAAAACCAAACTGAGTCAGCTGGGGTGGGAAAGAGACAATTAGAGGAATTTCATCTCTGGTTAAAAAAAAAAAGAAGAATAAACCCCAAACCACTCATCAACAGTGTCGCACTCAATAATCCCTCTGGGATATTAGCTCAGCAGCTTTTCTTGGAAAGGAGTTTCTTCACCTCTTCATCACCACAGAATATCTTGGTTTAACTCTTTTTAAGAGTATCAGCTGCAGTAGTCAGAGTTGTGAGTGACCCAAGTGGTGCCAAAGACAAAAGTGTGGTCCATTACAATTACAAAGGCCAGGCTCAGTGTGAAGTACTGACCAGCTGGCATCTCCTGGCATCTCTTAGGAGTGGACCCCCTGTCCTGGCAGAAATGTGTAAGGGTTTCTCATGAAAACATTCACCCAGCCACTCTTGAGAGTGGCAACTGGCACGAGCCTTTCAGTGAGGAGCAAAGAGCTCGTTCTCCTAGAACAGGGAAGGAACAGAAAGAAAGACCCCTCTTCTCCTTTCCCACTGGAAAGGGTTCCCTCCTGCTGCTTCCAGAAACAATTCATTACTGAGAAGCGTGACAATTACACACAGTGTTGGAACAAGCTGACTGACACGTGCTGAACCAATGTGACACACGGTGTGGTACCTGCAGGGTTTTGTACCATCACATCACATCACTGAGGAGTTTCACAGAGAGATGGAAGGGACCTCTCACAGCTGAGATTCTCTCCCCAAAGTTAAAAAAAAAGAAAAAAGTTACAGAGCAAGTCTCCTCTTCAGAGGTTTTACTAAGAAACCTCTAAAGCAGTAGGAAAGGATGTTCTGACATCCACTTCCCTCCTAGACACCTCTATATGACAGTATTAAATGCTGAAATGCTGCTTGAAACATTGGAAAACAAAAAATACCTTGGTAATTTGTGGGAAATTTGGCTTTTTTCCCATGTCAAGAATAAAGAATCTCCTTTTAGTTCTGAAGGTATTGACCCAAAAGGGTATCAAGATCTCCTCAAGAGTATCAAGATCTCATTAAATAATTTCTGCATCAATTGAAAACAGGCTCTGAAGTTTAGAACAAATTACTCTCGAACATAACAGAACTCAGATGTGTCGTCATTCTCCCAATTAAATCTTACTGAAGTCTAGGCATGTTAAAAATTGGGACGGTTTAGAATTACTGCTATTTTTTCCCAATTATTTTAGGGTGGGCATTAGTTCATGGTAGGAATGGGTAATTGTTTTACTGTACAGCATTTCGCATCCAACTGTTCTTTATAATGCAATTTTATTAAGTTTTTAATGGTAATGTGGTCGCAGCCCTCCATTGCACTGAGAGGAGAGACGGAGGAAAGGAGGAAGAAAGAAGGGGATAAAAACCACTTTGTAACAATGTGATAGACGATCACAAGCAGTAAGTAACCAAAATTCAGTCTTGGGCAGCTGGGGAGTCCTGAAATGACAGTTTAGAAAATCTGAGTGCTCCAACCATGCATTTAAGAAAAATAGTTTGGGTAGACCTTTGGAATTTAGTACTCAGTCCTGTAAATACAAGTCCTGTACAGGAATGACAGATTAAGGAAAACTGCATCCTATCTTCACAAAAAGACATTTAAATGCTACTTATGCAAGGCTGTCCTCAGACGATGATAAAATCTTTCGTATCTTTTAGACAATGAAGGAATTACATTTTAATTGATATTAAGATCAATATGCAGAACTGAAAATGTCCTCATACTGCACCGTACACCGACTTTTTTTTAGGAAAGTTTAGGGATTTTGGGGCTGCATTGGTAGAACATGGATCTAAGTTTCTAAGCTCCCTTGTACTTGTACTGTACAATCATTTAAAAGCAGTTGGTGTTTCCTGGACCCTTTTACACTCCAGATGCCTCACATCAATGCCAGTGGCAGAGACACCACAGCACAGCCAGGCTGAGTGCACAGAGGTGACAAATGAGCAGTGCTGAAAACCCACTCCTGCTCCAAAGCAATCCTGCTCCTGCAGTACAGTGCTGTCTATCCTCACAACGGGATCTCTTGAACTCGTGTTGGGTGAAAGGCAATTTTTTTGTGAAATGTATCCACAATTGTTTGTCTGCTGTTAATGCTTCTTTCATATTCGGATTCTTAACCAGAGGACTGCCTACAGAAGTGGTGTTTTAAGATTTGGTTTTATTTCTTGTTACCTTCCTCTGATTTGATTGTCAATAAATTAATTTCCCCAAGCCAAGCCTGTTTTGCCCATGGCAGTAACCAGTGAGTGATCTCTGCCTGCCCTTGTCTCAGCCTACGAGCCTTTTGCTGTGTTTTCTGGCCCTGTCCAGCTGAGGAGGGCAATAGAGCAACTTAGGTGGGCACCTGGAATCCATCAGGGGCAGCCCACCAGTCCTGTCCAAAGAGACCTGCAGGGGCTGGGACACTGCTGGACCTCAAGGTGGGAATCAGTGCATCCAAATTATGGCAGTCCTATCCTGACTGACACAAGAATGTATGACTCAAATGGGCTTGATCCAGAACACAGCTCCTCATCATTCCTAAATCCTAACTAATGAATAACTAATGCAATATGAATCCTGCTGTGGTGACTTGTAACGTATTGTTTGTGTTGTCTGAAATATGGTGGATAGGATTATCTGTTTCTTTCCTGAGTCTCTCACAAAAATGATGTTTCTCAAGAGGCTCCTTCAAATAGTCACGTTTCCAATAATTCATAAAGAAGGTCGGGCTATAAGCTTTTCCCCTCAGATGGATTTCAGCATATCCATGCTACTCCATTAAATATGAGTGCTGAAGATGTATGAACAAATTCTGCTTGTGCTGATCCTCCATCTCAGCTCGCTACAGGAGACTGCAGAGAAAGAGTGAAATTTGCACCCTCTTGCATTCTTCTCTCTGTCCTTCACAGTGGCACTGTTGCTTCCTCAGCAGCAGCCTCCTTCCTCCAGGTGTCCTGCCAGAAGGTTCTGGAAGATGCTCCCAGTTAAAGGGAAGAAGGCAGGAATCAGAAGCTTTGCAGGAAGCTGCACGAACACTTGGCATTGTCCAGAGTCAGAAGGTGGGGAGGGAAAATGTAGAGTGGGGTGGCAGCCAAACAACAAGAACCTACAAATTAAAACTGAGGAAAAAGATATTTCAAATGAAATGGCTCCTGTTGCAATATGTGCCCCTTGCCACAAGCACCCCCTCTTAGGACAGACAGCACAGCCACGAAACAGGCAGATGACAGTCCAGGCCCCAAAAGCTTTTGTCCATCTGGTGATGGCAAAAGGACTTTAAATGGCATGTATAAACTCTGTGATTATCATGGAGAGTCAAATAACAGTCACTGAACTATAGTTCAATGCCTTGAAATGTCCTTACTAATGAGTAATCTCATTGTTTTCCCCAGTATGGTTCAAGGAGGACACAAACACAGTGCAGGAAGACCCAAAGTGCTGGGCATGTTTCAGTGGTGAATACAAACCAAATTCTCCCATCAGCTACAACCCTAAGGTGCAGCTGCAAAGTGTAAAGGGTTGTCTAGCACTGGTGAAAGGCTTTAATCTGTGACACAGCTGATTAACATTCATTACTATATATGCATAATTGTAATATAAGTGTTCGAAATGCTAAAACAAGCAAATAAATACAAACGTGGCCATAAAAAAGGCACGAGGTGTATTTCTGTTTATTTGGATTTGGCATATTTCTGTACTGATTTTAGAATCACAGAAACATACTGATTTTGCATATGTTTGCACAATAGTCCCCTGCAAACTCTCCTGCCAATCTCTGAAATTAGTAACAAGCCACTATCGCTAAATTTAGGAGCAAGGACTCATATTTCTGTGACATCTTCTGTAAAAAACCCAGAGAAAAGGTGTATTTACAGCCATGTATTTCAGACAAGTTCATAATTTAAAACAAAACTGACAAAAAATGCAGACTAACAATCAATAGAGGACATTAGTCAGTTTTGAGCAGGGGAGATAGAGACAGGTATAAAGAAAACCATCTTTATTTAGGTATCTGTAGCCACACTGTGTTTCAGTCACAAGAATAGCAGAATCTAAGTACTTGTCCTCAGAATATTTTTAAAATATTGTATTCAGGTCCTATTCCACAAGTTATCCACTCTGATGCAGTTTGGAGACCTCCCAGAAGACAAGGACACACTATTGGTGACAAACTGACAGCACTGAACACAGGCACTTGTTAGTTATTCCCCCACAGAAGCTCCCCTGGAAAGGGCATGACTTTCTCCCACTCTGACCAGAGGGCAAAATCTGATACAGAATAGTGTGCTCCAAATGAAGGTTGGAGGAGAATACGTTTTTACTTATTCAGTCAAACTGTGTGAAAGAGAATTTAGGGAAAAGAGTTGCTGTGTGTAAACATCAATCTTCTATCACTAGCATTTAAATATGAAGATTTCAGGAAATACACGTATCTTGAACTGCCAAACAATCTGCTTCTAAAGTCTAGTTGTGCACGGTAACAGCTGACCCATAAGCAGGATTTGTATTTAAGATTCTTTTCTTCACAAAATGACATAGGCTGCATTCTAGTTCTGACTGTCTAATCTGGGAGTACATTAGAAACAATTCCGGGTTGCACTTTTGAAGTTTCTATTACTTCTGGTAATAAATCTCATTGTCCTTGTGATTCCTACAACATCCACACATGACAAATGAACACAGATTGTTCAGAGAGATTTGCCAGCCCTGAGCTTTCCCACCTGCTCACCTCTCAGCTCCCTAATTTGCTGCACACGTCATAAAGAGCTGTTCTGGCTGGGTAGGGATGGAGGGGAGAGCTGCCAGGCAGCACCTCTGAGCGAGGGAGCAGGGAACAGGTAACTCAGCTGGTGCTCCCCTCCAGCACAGCACGGGCAGCTCTCCTGCCTCTCCACAGGAGAGGAGCATCACTGCCCCTGTCCCCTGTCCCCTGTCAGCAGCCTCAGGAGGAGTGCAGCCCCTAGTTTGGGAACTGCTGTCCTTAAGGTGCCTGGCACTCAGGGACATGTGCTTGTTCTGTTGAGCCATTCCACGGCCATCTCTATCCAACCACTACAGCACAAATCCAAAACACAGCCCCTAGCAGCCATTATGAAGGAAAGTAACTTTATCCAAGTCCAAACTAGAGCTGCAGGTACCTACAAGGTCCTACACCACAGGTATGCAAAGCTCTGTGTTGCTTTTACTACCCTGCTTTGCACCCTCAGAGTTCTCTCTGACTGCAACAGCAATCTGGTGCCAATTTCTTTCCATTGCCTTGTTCTCCTCAGGATGCAGTGTGCCATCAGCCTGGGATCGTAGAATCATACTCAGAAGTGATTTGGAAGCAAAGTCAATAATGGTGAAACCTGGTGACAACATGCAGTTACCTGGGATATTACTTATAAATATTGCAAAAAGACATTCCCTGATGGAACAATTACGGAAACAATTAGGAAATGAAACTCTATAATGAAATGTGAATTCATACACATGGCAGAAAACAAGCCTAACTTTACATCCATCATCAAGGACTCAGAGTCACTACCACCTATTATTACATCTAAGTAATCAGATTAAATTAGCAAAAGGCAAACTCAAAACCAAGCAAAGCAGGTTTCCCTCCTTGAACACAGTCAAGTATGGAATTCCCTGCTACAGGGCACTGCAAATGCAATAAAGCTTACAGGGGGTCAAAACTAATTGAGTATATCAACAGAAATGCAGTCTAACGTAGAACTGGAAGTATCTCTGGTTTGGAAAGACCAGAAACTGCTGGAGGCTGGGAGATGGTTCATGTTATCTTACAGGCTTCAACCACTGGCCACAGGCAGAGATAAGGATTGGGCAAGACAGACTTTGGCCCCATCTCCCACCACCACTTATGTCTTCACCCTGAGCAATCCTGCTGAGCAAACCTAACGCTCTCTTTCTCAGTCTTCCCTCCTGTAGATCTTCCCCTCTACCTTCCTGCAGCTCAAGCTTCACTGTAAAATACACATGCTCAACAGGTTCTGGGCAAGGAAACTCTCCAGTGATTTACAAATTCCCCCCTGCAAAAAACATTAACTGCATAAGGCTCTTTCACAGCCACTCCTCCCTCTCTCTTTGCATGAGGTTTTGTAAATGTGTCCATAAAGCCACCTTTCCTATTTCGCTTACTTACACAAAGAAGGTATAGCAATCTCTCATTTTCATTTCCCTATCTATTTTCTGAGGCCTGTTAATAATTATAATAAGACAAATTCAGCCAAGAACATCTAGTTAATGCACAGATGTAAGCTTTAAACTGGCCTTGCTGCAAGTGGTATTTCACAGACATTGCTCAGCAAGTGGCAGCACACAAAAAGACCATGCTTACCCCTTCATGACAAGGCAGATGTGGTATTAAGTAATATGAACACTTAAAAATAAATGTTATGTTTCAAAAGATAACCCTGTGATAGCAAAAGGCAAGTTCTGAAAGGAGTAGGTGGAGATTTAGCTGTGCATTTCCTGCTGTTATTAGCACAAATCATGTGGTTGAATCCCCACATAAGGCTTTGAAAATACAGCTGTGAATATGTTTCCATAGAAAAGCTGCAATGCTGGAAGGGGATCTCCCAGCCATCAGGCCCATCTCACAAAGAGTGAAGGAATCAGGTAACGATCAAGCTCCTCCTGAGCCACACAAAAGGCAGAAAACTCTGACTCTCATCATAGTAAGTCCAGACCAATTTCTCAGACCAGCCTTTTAGGTTTTTTTTAACATCCAAACCAGTTACGTTGCCTGAGCAGAGTTTGTTGGGCCAATGGAACTTTGCTGATTAGGGCTAAATAATTTTGCTGAGGAGGGGTCACAGCAGAGACGTGTTGACATCTCTTAGAGGATCATGTTCTCCCACTCCCTGTTCCACTCTGCACGGAGACTATCCCAGAGCTCCATGGCTTGAATCATGAGAGTTACTCTGCTTCAAGCAGGTCAGGGAAGGACAATGGGGCTGCAATCACTCCTTAGCCCTGTCCTTTGGTGAGGAACTCGTAAGAGGAGGAAAGAAAGAACAAGCAATGAAAAGGGAATATTTTTGCAAGCAATCCTGGCATTTCTTTTGTGTCCACTGCAAGCATGTGTCCACTGCATTTCACAATCCTGTGAAATGAATAGGGCATGCCTACTTGCTCCAAGTCAGTACTCTGGCATGGAAAGGCACAATAATCCCCTCCAAAGCATAATAATGCAGGACAAGAGTGTGGCAGCCACACCTGACAGGTACTGCTGCCCACTCTCCAACAGCCAGCTGGCTTCCAAATGAAGAGGCACGAATAAGTATCACATGGGAGTACCTTTGAAACTGCTGTAGCAGGATAACCACCCTGAGCCATTATCTTAAATAATACAGGAGTTCAAACCAATTGAAAATAAATGTAGCTAGTTAAGCTTTGTCCTGCTACAAGCCTGCTGCAGAAACACAAAGGATGCATCAAACACAGGAACAGATACTCAGGGTCTGACTATAGATCTATCTAACCCTGCAAACTTTACTCTTCACTAGCTAATAGCAAATTTTTACCTCTCCTTCCTTAAGGAGAAACTCCTTACAGAATGTTTATTTCCCTGCTGCACACTCCAGGAATCAGCAGCTGAGGGATTTTTAGAAGCTGTATCCAGACCCTCAGGCTTCTTGTCACTGATGGAAGCTCTCATCCCTGAACCTGTCAGTTATTTTTCTAAATCCACTTCCAGTCTCCTCTACAGCCTCTGGCAACATTCCAGAGCTATTACAGTGCAATGTATGACAAAATACCTCCTCCTAGCTTGTTTCAAACGTGTTCATATCATTGCATCAGAGGCACTCTCTGACTTCTGTACGGTGAGAAACAGTGCATGATTTCCCCATCCCCCTTCTCCACAGCACTTGTGACAATGGAGATGTCTGTCCTAACTTCATCCTGTCACTTCTCCAGCTCTCTCTGTCCATTCACAGCCTCTCCCAAAACATACCACATCCCTCTTTTCTGATGCACTACTCTGAGCTGACTCTACTGTATCCAAACTTCTAATGCTCACATTGTAGAATCAAGAATTGCAGTTCTTGTATTCAAACCAACACCTCAACTTCTCTGATCTCCCAATATCAAACCCCTCCTGACAGCTGAGAGGAGAGAGCCCACCCTCAGACCGACCAACAGAGCAGCACTGACACACATTTGGGGGCCGAATTCATGACACAAAAGGGAGTGGAGGAGATCTGTTCCCTGCTTAGCATCAAAGGAGAGAAGGGAAGACCTCCCAGGATGGCCATGCCACCTCACTAGAGAATTCTGTGATTTCAGAGGAGCTGGACTTCAATTCCACAGGCTATCCTCAGCAACTCAGGGTCTGCACAATTATAAAACATCCAAGATAAGATTAGATCAGTTTATTTTAGCAAACTGCAGAAGATCAACTCACCTGAAGGCACTAGTCACTATTCAGGTGACAGGCAGTAGAAGAGTTGAGCTGTAGACCCCCACTAATACGAAGTAGGATCACTTCCTCTTTTAACAATAATTGTGTCCTTGGAAATCCTGGATCTGTGCAGCTCTATCTTTCAAAGGGAACTCACTGCAGGACCAGGGCCAGGTTCTGGTTATTACCCAGGAAAAGGAAGATACATAATATTTAGAGACAACTTTCAAGTTTGGCATGGGTCAGTAGCAGCTGTTGCAAAATTATCCTGTAGATTCTTTAACAGACTTCTTAAAAGAGCTGTACAATTTCCACCAATTGAGGTTTTTAAGAGCAGTTTAGAAATTGAGTCCCTGCATTCAAACCAACACCTCAGCATCTCTGTCCCTAATCTCCACTATCGGGTAGAGGTTAGTCAAACATGGACAACTTACAGAGGAATGGAAAATATTCCAGCTCCGTGATTCTGCAGCACATGGAAATCATAGGAAACTTCAATGAGGAATGAACTCACTGCACGGCTGAATGACAGTTTTGGGACTACACTTAAAGAGTATCTTTTGGATGGGAACATGCTTCTTGAATAGTCAGTGTCTAACACATTGCAAGTGTAAAAAAATTAAGCACCAATAGCATTCAGTCTAGTCTAGTCTGAAAGAAAACCTCTTATTATTTGTAGAGTGACTGAAAAGCCAGAACTTTTACTGCATCAGTGATTCCTGTGGGTTAAGCAAAAATATAGCAATAGAAAATGAAGTACATTGTACAGTAGTACTGAAGTGGTAAAGTAGTGACTTAGTAGTAATGTAAAACCATAAAAATGATTGTTCACATTTAATGGTAGAATTTTTTACATTGCAATTCATTGCAGAAGAAGAACAAAAAGAAAAATTTCTCTTGGCATCTTAGCTTGGGTTGCACCACTGATTTAAACAGAAGGCTGTCATGGCCAGCTACAATTTTATGGAAAACTGACCCAGAATTATTTCTTCAGAAGCAGGACCCTCAAAGGAAATAACCAATGGCATCATACTCAAGTGCAATAGACATCATTTCTCCCCACCAAAAACCACTCAAACAGACAGCAACATGAGCTGGCTTAATTTTGAGATGCATCCATAATAAGAACATGGTATATGAACACTGTTTACATAAGTGTACTAAAGACTGCATGAAATTTGCATTAATGAATATAATTTTACAAATACAGTCAAACGTTAATATTTACCAGTGCAAACAGCTCAACAAAAATTAGGTGCCTCTGCAAAACAGCTACTTCACTAAAACAGTGTTTGGAGTTCACAAGTTCTTCTCAAACAGAACTTGTCCATAACAAGCCTGAACAGAACCCACCTGGAGGCCAACTATTCTTGATAGCATAAAAAAGATAAACATTTAAATTAATGGTGAACAGGCTAAGTGAATAGGGCACAGTAAACTTCATGTTTTTAAGAGATCACTTTATAATATCCAGCTTTGTTATTATGGTTACCTCAGTTTCTGATTCTAGTCTCTTTTATTTGCTTCTGTCTCCAAATTTCTTTATCGATTGATTTATTGAGCAATGACCAGCTTTCAGACTATTGGTCTGAATCCAGGAATCCTAAAGGACATTCATCAAGGAGATTATAATCCCAGCTCTGGCCAAGACATTGGTTAAATGCCACGACAGAAGTGGCTTTATTGTGTAAAAATGTTTTGCTTAAAACAGCAGCTCTGACCCCTCCTGAAGTCTCCCAGCACTATTATCTTAATCTTCTCCATTTTGCATAGGGAGAGATTTTAAAGCAGCATAGGCAGCAATTCTAATTTCTCTGCAATGCAATGTATCATACACCACAGGATCAATTGCTACATTTTTGGCACAAATATTTGGGAAAGCCTGTTACAGCATAGGAGAGACTAGCTGCTGCACTAACACCAGCTGGTAACAACAGCACCAAAGAATTCTGTGAATATATATTCATATATATATGAAGCATATATATATGCTTATATATATATAAGGAGCATATATCCATAATCCTTCTGTTTGTAAATATGGATTTACTCTCCATTTTAGCTTTAAAAGAGCACACACACACATATATATACACACACACTGAGAGAAATATAGTGTACGTGAATTATCATGCAGATATATAGATATAAAATGGAGGAAATATTGTATGTGTGTCTGCAATAGCATAAATATAAAAAAGTATGGCTAGATGAACGGCACATGTGCACTGTAGAGCTGACATTCAGGCCATCCTTGCCATGCACAGTTTGAAGAGAAGACCCTAAAAGCAACCTGGTCCCTAGATGGTGCTATTCACTGCACTAACGAGGCAACCACAGCTCCTTACCAGTGCACTCAGCACTTGGGGACAAAAATTGTTTCTTGGTTCAAAATTACAGAAGCTGAATACAGATATGAGTAAAGCTGTTCTGTGTTATATATGTTTGCCATGTGCCTTGAACCCTGGGCCCACATAATTTCTGTGGGCTGTAAGAACAGTATTCCATTAAAGCAGCACCAGTGAAACCAGGGTCAGGCACTGTCACCAGGGCTTGTGAGGAGCAGCATTTGCAACGTCCTGGATCAGGTGCCTCTCCCTCCCCATGCAGCTGCCATTCAGTACTCCTCATCCTCAACAGGAAGGTGATTACACACCGGATTTGCCCTGCCCTGTACCCCTCAGGGACATCTCCCGTGGCTGCTGTGTGGGCAAGGCGTCCTGGCAGAGCTCAGGGTTCGTGCCCAGCACCACCACCCTGGAGCCCAGGTGGCCAGTGCAGACCGGGGCCGTGCCCCAAACAGGCTGAGCTCAGCACCTGCCCCCAGCCAGTGCCACCAGGGCTGGGTGCCCTGCCACACCCCGTGTCACGCTGCCACGCCACCCCAGTGCCCGCAGTCCTGGCAGGGGAACTGCTCTGCACTCAGCTTGCACCTTCCCCACCACGTTTAGCTCAACACCATTTTACAAGTGGTGGAGGAAATGGCAGTCATGGAACTGAGGTATGTTAGGAACTGGATTTCCTTCTGCCTGCTTCCAGACTTCGTAAGTGGTTTTGGGCAACCCATAAAATCTCCCAGGGTAGGATTCAAAGGCCATTGAAGTTAGAAGGAGTTCTTCTATTAGTCTGAAATAAGTTTTATAGGGGACATTTTGGCTCTTGTTCTTCCCCCATAAAGTGGGAATATGCCTATGACTGCATAACAAAGAAAAAAAACCCAGTATTTTTAAGTTTCTCAGGCATTGTAATACTGAATAAATATATATATATATATAAATTATACATTTATTGTACTTTGTTCTGATTCCCTGCCTTTATAAAAGGGTAGCTATATCTGGCTAATTGCTTAGGCATTTGACTCATAAATGTAGTATCTGAGCATTTCATAAACATCAACATCTCAGACTTTGCTGTTGGGGTTTTTTTAGGGCTTCTGAAACTGATTAGATTGACAGCATGGGCTAGTAACTGTCTTAGCACAGACAGATGAACTGCACATATCTCTTCCAATACACTTCACATCAGATGCTCCAGGCACGAATTTCTTAAATAGAAAACAGCAACTGTGATGATCTGTTGACAAAACCTGAGGTGATGTGGTGGTAAACAACTGCCCTCCGTGGCCTAACTGCCAAGGTGGCAATCTTAATTGGAACTATAGTCATATAGAAATTCTTTAACCCACTGAACCTTATAAAGATGTTTCACAGATCTCTGTTCTGGACTTTGCTTAGGAATGTCATTTGTCTTTACATATTGGTGTTTCCTAACAATCCACCCCGATGTTCTGAAAACCTCCTGAAGGTTTGTCATTGAAGACACGAGCTCCCACACCCCTAAGGATGTTCGAAAACTTCTGGTTAAGTTATAAAGTTGTCATGATATATAAAACTCCTGATGAGAGCTGGTTAAAAGTTTCTGAGGTAAAGGGTGCCAAATGTTAAGTACACGAAAATACCAAAAAACTGAATTAGATGAGAAAGAGAAGGAGTACCAACTTGGAAGAGAGAGGCTAGGATTATCCCTGCAAGGTAGCAGAGGGAGTGCTTCATGGGGATTACACAAATTTAGTGTGGAGGAAAGATCAGAAGACAGAGATGGTCATGCTCTCTGCAGGTCCCTGTTCGTGGAGAGATTTTGGGTGGAAGGCTAACAAAAAAGCCGTCACCCAGCTGGCACATGGGGCCACAATGATTAAAAAAAATCCCCAAATGGACAGGTTTCATTTCAATTTCAGGAGGAAATCAAAAGGAACATCCCTGGCTCAGTGGTTAATCCCTAGCAGATTTCAATTTCCTGCCTTGGAGAGTCAGGGCATTAGGCTTCTTCAAAGGAGAATTTTAGCAGAAGTGAATTTATTCTCTCCCAGCTTCATTCTTGACAATGGAGAAGCTTTTCTGGCTCTGTGCTGCAGACCTCTGTCCCTCCTCCCTCCCAGAAAAACCCCAAACCAAACATCCAATCCCCCAAACAACCAAGCAATTACTCTTCAGAAAATACCTTACCCTGAAAATTTCAGACTCTTGATGTTCAAAGTTACAGATCACGGGCAGTAAGACCTTATCTCAGGGAGTGTCTGGCACCATCATTGGACAATGTTGGCAACTGTCCCAGAGCAAGCCCCACCCTGATGCTCCAGGATGCATTTTACATACAGACACACACATGTAACTTACAGCAACTCTAAGCCCTCCAAAAAATCAACAACAATAAGCTCTTTGCACGTTGCAGGTACTTTATCAGTATTGTGGCCCTGATTATTAGACACCAATGAAAGAGCATTTTAAAATATCCAGGTCACTCAGGAGCCTAAATTTTAAATTGAATAAGGCTGCTTGAAAGTCCACTCCTACATCAGCCAGTCATTTAGCAAGTGATACTGGCAAAGAAGCTGAAAACAAAAAACTTCTCCTCATTAACAGAAGCAACTAGAATAATTTTCAGTTTTATCCTTGAGAATTAGTTTAGATGCCATTCTCCCTGTCTTTTACTGAAATCCCAGACTTTAAAGGAATAGTATGATAATTCATTGCTAAGTGACAATGGAATTCCTCTGTAATTGCATGTTTCATGCATCCCCATTGATACAAGATAATTTCATTAGGTCTGCTACTACAATGAATACCGAATACAAAATGTGGGTCCAGAGATCATTTTCCTAATCAGAAGTATCAGACCCCAGGAACTTTCAGAGAATAGGGCTATTAAAATGTAAATAGTTTCTTTGAAATCTAAATTGTCATTTTCAAAAACAAATGTTCTTCTTGATCATTCCCTGCATAGATTTCCAAAAATTCTACTCATGATGGATAACTGAAAATCAGCTGGATATTAGCCTCAGAAACTCTTCCTACAACAGTTTAATTAGAATACACAGCTATGTTTTATCAGCACATTTGATGAGGTAGTTAAAAACTAAGAAATCATAAATTTTATTATAATGCATGCACATTTCTCTCAACCAGCCTAAAACCACATGCTGTGATAGGGCAGAAATACATCTGGCATGACCTAAAAGCACTGGACAAACTGGACAGAAAACTGTGTGCTTGAAAATTTACCACATTAACTTTAAAACCACAGAGTTGAGAGTTGCACAATATCAACATTATTCATCTCTTCAGTGAGATATGAGAAGTCAGGAGGAAAACTTCCTGTTGCCACAGGAGAGAGAGGGCTCAGGCTCTGGTTTCTGGGGTCAGCAGTAGGCTCTAGCAGCAAAAATGGCATCAATGCAGAGGACAAAGCACGGGGAGCCTGTGCCACAGCCTGCGTACAAACAGCTGATGCTAAAAACACAATCCAATGAGCTTTCTTTTATGATGTGCCCCAAGACTCTAAAATCTGGCACAATAATTCCATAGGTCACACTAAGACAGGATTCTGGCTCCCTGTTGCTTTTAGTCCATTATGTGTGTTATTTAATATCATCTGCAGAGCAATAGTTCTTTCAAGTTTTGCTTTTGTCAAGCACTGCTTTTCCTCAGACATCAGTAATGACAACCTTCCAAAGCACTTCATCAAGAGCAACTTTTTATTGCTTAGCTTCCCCATCAGTGAAAGAACTGAGCTCCCAGTGACCTTTGGTCTGATCCTTAACATTCCTGCATCTTACAGCATGGGCACTTCTGCAAATCAGTCTTTAACTGTGCCTACACATAATATTTGCTTTAAAGGAGAAAGCTTTGATATGGGTCCACAATCATCAGTTTTCTGTGTCTTCAAAACAACTTGAACCCCAGTCTCCATGGTAACTGATACCACCAGTGAGCCCTAGCAAATCTTGGTTATTTTTATGGAGAAGATGAACAGGGAAACCATAACATTTCTATGAAATCTCTCAGTACTGCCAGAGTCTGACTTCTTCTTTAACCCTCAGTTAATGGTGTGCACTAAAGGGTTGTATGCATACACATAGCCATGTCTAAATAACATTATCCTTCCTGTACTTTCATTATAATGCCAGAAAGGGAAAAACAATTCCTTCAAATCTTTTATGCCATTAAAAACTGATCAAGACATACATCTGACTCTACTCTGTACACTATAGAGTGACTTCACAATGTAGAATAAAAACCTCTGACTTGTTAGGCTTTACGGCAGTTTGCTGTCCCCTGAGCTCCCATTTCATGAAAGTCATTCAGGAAAAAAGTTCTGTCACATGACAAAGTTTTCTCATACATGTCAAAGACACTCAGGTTAGCCCATGGAAACACTGTGCAAATTATTATTTTTTTAAACTGATACTGACTCTCTCACGGCTGAATCACTGAAGCAGCTATGAGTATGGTCCCCAAATTTTACTGGGGAGCCTTTCTACCACCAGAGCTTTCCAGCTAGAAAAGAACCAGCATCAGGGCACCAGTGTAACCTCTCATCACTCTGAGGAGCTGCAGCACAAGGCACAATCTGCTCAGATTTCAGGCTGAGATTAAGCAGATTTCTGAGCTGCAGTCCAAACCTTTTTTTTTCCTCAGCCACACAAAACTCTGTAGCGGAATGCACTACTGTTTCTTTTGTTTCTTTCATTTTCTTTAGAGCCTTTAAAAATGCAGATACTTTCAGTGCTTTAGAAAACCCCGACTATAAATGAAAGTTTTAGTTAGAAAAACATATGTTCTCATTTGGTTTTAACCGTATATACTATCAGTAACTGCAGGGTAAAATTTAATCAAGAATTATATTGCTATGTCTAAAATCTCATGATCCAGCTTAGCCCCAGCCAAACAAACTTAATGTTAAACATCCCCTACATGTCTTGTCCAGCAAAGTGGCACCTCAGCAATTTCTCCGGAATCAGTAAATACAGGGTACAGCTCTTTGTTTGCCACTGCAGTATTTCCTGCTGTTTTTAAAGTACCTGTCTGAGCAGGCCTCAGATATTCAGTTCCCTCTCCCAGGCAGGGATCCTTGCAGTACCACTCTTCTTTCAAGACATCTCCCCACAGAACAGTCTGTGGTTACATTGCCAAAGGCAGGAGGAGACACAGGATGAATCTACCCATCTAATGTTTGCCCTCGGGAAGAAATACAATGATCCAAACTCTACAAAACCATCAATTCCCAATTTGAGATCTCCAGCACAAGTTTAATAAAGGCTCTCAGACTATGCTACATAATTTATATGGTATTCACAGGCAGAATTCTCTGCATAAAGTTCTTCTTGGCTTGAAAAGTTACAGGAACAAATCCTAAGGAAATAAACTCTAAATTGAGAGACACTGGGACTAACTACTTGGGGGGGCCTTTCCAGACTTCCTGAGGCATTAAGAACTCAGAGATCTTTGAACAGTTATTTAAGAGAGAAAAATTAAAAATTATTAAAAAAAAAAAAAGGAAAAAAAAAGGATGAAAAGAAGAAAGAAATCCAGTGATTTGTTTAAAACTTGACTCACTTTGGAAAGAGCAGCAGAAACAAACAGGAACTTACAAAAACCATAAGAGGACCAACAAAATTTAAGCAGCCTCTCTAATAATTTGCCTGCTGCATTCATTTAGACTGTAAGTTCTCAAAGGCAAATCCCTTTTCTTACCACACATCTGTGCAGCTCCCAGTATTGCATGGGCTCCACCCCACTGGCAGTCACCAGGCTTGGGTGGAACCCACCTTAATTATGGCAGTCTTCAGCTTGGACTAATGGAAAGGAGCACAAGAAAGAGACATTGTCTTTACATTCCCGCTTTTGGCAAAAGCCCAGTTTTCTTCTGCTTCCATGTTAACAAGTTGATCCTATTACTTCTTACTTTCTTTTCAAAAGCTGGAAACTCAGCCACCAAGGGTATGAAAGAAAGATGCACTGATGAGTGTCTTTCAGATTGGCAGCCAGAGAAGAAAAGATACAAAATATATTGCTTAAATAAACACTTATTAAACAAGCCTTCGGCTGATAAATTGAAATGTTTGGGTAAGGGCTGTCATATCTGCCCTAGGTCCATTTCTATGATAAGCAACACTAGTCTTTCTGATTTGAATTCAGTTAATGATAATCCACAAGGTTTTTAATCTAAGTACCTCATTCATCATTTCTAGGCTACCTGAAGGTGCAGTCAAAAGCAGAGAAGAGATGCCATTAAAGCAGATGTGTTCTATATTGTCCTTTTAATGTACACTCAGCTCATTAACTTTGATTGGTGTCCTAGTGTGGGTCAGCTTCAAAACTATTAACATTGCAACCCTTTTCCTAACGTGCACCAGCCCCATCAGTCACGTTATGCTACTTTTTATAAAAGAAAGATTTATGTCTTTGCACATATTGTTTGTTTTTCAGTCCCTTCCTTTGCTATGCTCTTTTATTAAGCACACACAAGGATCTGCCAAGGTCTGGCACAGTAAATACAGAGTATCCTCCTGCAGCGACCACGAGAAAGAACAAGCATTTATTTCACACAGCTTTAACAGGTAATTTTTTCTTGGACTTTCCAGAAAAATCATAAGAGAGAAACTGAGCAGTCACCAGCTTGCTTACTTATTGGATGGACTATACTTGATCTTCTTGCAGAGGTCCCACTACTTCTGAGTTTGGAAATCCTCCCTCACATGTATTTGGACTATCCAGACTATCAATTCTGCTGTCTTCTCATAACATTTTTCAAACCATTCCAATATAGCCCTTCATCTTCACCCAGTTAAACACGATTCAATTTGGGCCAGCCTTTCAGGCGAGTATTTCTATTGAGTTTCTTTGCGATGGACATTAAACAAATGAAAAATATAAACAAAGTCCCAGTACAACAGAATCTTAATATTTTCTACTCACTGATTTGGACAACTTGTATTTTGCCTTTACTTTTCCTGTTGCCTTTGTGCTTCTGGTTTTTATTTCCATGTATTTATCACCTTTAGAGCACAGATTTTCTTGTCTGATGCCCATGCACTAATTTTCAGGAAAACGCCTCAGCAACTTATCTAAAGAGCTCATATTTGTGCAAGCAACAAACAGAAATATGAATGAATGAAAGCCAGAAGCTATATGGTCCCAACTCCTTTGGATTATTAAGGGCCTCCTGTACTTTCAACTGCATATATTCAAAAGTGGTTGCATGGAGAGCAGTTTCCAGCATGACATATGCACCTTGGGACTGGTAGGGAGCTCCTGAAAAACCTTCTGGGAGACAAACAAGGCCAGCCAAGGTTAACTAAGCCATGGGACATGCAGAGGTCACCATGTGTGAGTGTTGGAGAGTTCCTCTGCCTCATTGAAGTCACTCTGAAGATGAAGTGTGCTCTACTTCCATGCATAACACTTTCCCAAAGGCTGCAATTTGAACTGCTACAGCTGAAGTGGCTCATAATAAACTACCAATTTTTAACAACACTTTATTTCATATTCTACCATGTTAAACAACCCCTTCCCATGGCTCAAGCCAAGAATTAGGAACACTAAAACCCAACATACCTAGTGGCCAATTATCAGCTCATTCTAAGGTATAAACTTTTTTCAACTTAAGTTTTTAAGAAACAGGTGGTCATTTAGAGACAATACAGATTTAATTGCGCTTACAAGCAAAGAACTCAGACACTTAGAGAACTGAGCTCATGTTCAGATAATTGCAGGTTCCAGAAAATTTGCAAGGGTATGAGCAGATGGCCATGTCTCAGTCTCCCTCTGGCTACTCCAATTTTATTGATGTAAAGCTTTATCACACAATTAAAAATACATATACGAGGTCTTTCACTTGCCAGGTGTATATTTAGGCAGGGACAAAGCAAGGTCAATAAGAACAAAGAGATTTTTGAAAAGAGGTAACAGGGCAGGTTGAATGTCTACCGTAAAAAAAAGGGTGACAAAACCCACCCAGATTTCTGGGACTGAAAGGACACACACAAACCGTGTTCCCTGCCACCTGCTCGGAACAGCACTCAGAGGAAACGGGGTCAGGAGTCAGCATACCTTGACGACACCAGCTTTGAATGCCTCAAAGGAGCACGTCGTTCTTTGGCTTCCCTTCTACAGCAACTGCTGTGCCAAAGACTGACTTTATAATTATCCTGCATTCGTGGGTTTTTTCTCCTCTCTGGCTACACACAGAAAACTGGCTGTTGATTAGAACTTTATTCAAGCGTCCCTTGGTATCCAGCTCATCTGAAGCATGAGAAGGTAATTTAATTTTCACTCTTCTAGTCCCACAAGCTACACTCTGGGGGACAATAGAAAAGGAAGCAGTCTGTGGGTCTCAGCTATTCTCCTTATTAGCTTAGTGACACAAAAAAAGAGATGAACTATCAACGAATGCTGCCTTTCCCGAGCCGATTCTCTTCAGTTTATGCTTTCTGTACACCCAGGAGACTGTAATTTCAATTGGTTAGGAGTTTCTCACATTGAATATGTCACCTTGTAATGCAAAAGCAGCAGCAACACAGCAGCACAGCTTGTCTCTAAAATCTCCCAGCCTTTCCTTATGCAATTTTTGGTTAAAGGGGTCACAAACCCCTGTTTTCACCAAAAGAAAAATAGCTCATTTAGTAGTGAAATGGAGGGAAATAGTACCAAAACCAGACCTTATGAAATGCTAGATTAAACTCATTTTGCAGAGAGAGGACCTGACACAAAAAATCCCAGATTCACACAGAAAACAGACAGCAGATATCTCAGTTCACTAAATGACAGGAGGTAATGGTGAAAGAGAGCAAGGGGCCCCAGCAACGAGGCTACAAAACTTCTGCTTTCATTTATGTTTGACAGTGAGTGAAGAACATTTTATCTGTCAAGTCATTCAGCAATTCCACTCCTTGTGGACGTAAAAAAGAGAACTGGCTTTGCTGCCAATGGAATAAAAGTGGTGTTTGCTAAAAGAGAAGCCCAGAGTTGTGTAAGCCTTTCCCTGTGTTCAACAATCCCAGTGTCCATGTTTCCTGCTAAATCCCACTATATTCCAGTTCAGTACTTAAAACTGTTTTTTCCATTCTCAGAAAGTTTGAAAGATGTTTGTTTTTCTGAGACAAAGTTGGGGTTTTTGAAATGTTCTTACAATTTACAAAAACTCTCTCAGAAAGGCATCAGGTATCAGGTCACTGCTTGATTGATGCAAATTGAGTTAATCTCACTCTGGAAAATTGCTGCAGTGCCTTCAGAAGGAGCATTATCGTCTGTGATTACAGAAACTGAACTCTGTTTTGGTGCCTTCTGGGTTTCAAGTACTGACTGACAAGACCATGCAGGTAAATATTAATCAGCAGAAAGCAACTGCTGTTGAAGTGCTCTTGACTTAAGATGTAGATAACAACTGAGGTGACAAATCTGATGTTTACTGAAAATTAGAATTGTGCATGTTTATAAAAGTGTCAGAGACAACTTCATAATAACACTGGCTTGAAATGCAGTTTATATTTGTTTCAACTTTCAGAAGTCAGCTCAGGATCTTCAGGTAGCACATGAAGGGGAAGTATGAATAAAGAGAATAAACCGAGACCTTCTAAAAGTACCTGCAGGATGACCTCATATAACTGCATTATGATTTTTAAGCCACACCTTCAACTGAAAGTTGCCCATCACTAATGAAATCAATATTATTAAGTTTGGTTAATCTTACCTCAAAATTTGTCCCTGCTTTGCAAAATAAACCATGACAAATTCACCGATCTGCATAATAATTGAATAATTAGCTAATTAGCATGAAAGCAGATATCCAGTGACGTGTGCCTGTACGTTCATTAACAGCAAGCATTTCCTGATACAAGTGACTTAAAGAAACCCCAATTTGATAAATAAAATAAAAGCAACTTTCTTTTCCCTTTCAAGAGGCTGAACATGAACAGATTTCAGAAAAAATCAGCAGTGATTAACCTAAAATAAAATGCCTGTTCAAAAAGAGTAGCTTAAACATGTGATTATGAGGAAGTTAATTTCCTGAAATTTATAGGTTCTTGTAAAACCTATAGATGCACATCATGAATTAGATTAACTTTATTTTAAAGTGATATTGTGCAGAACAAAGGAGCTGTACTTCTTTAATATCTTTTGGGCTTGCTGCTTAGTATGAAACAGGTTTTATGGGCAGAAAAGAGAGCCCACTAATTTAATGTCTAGTCACTCACCTTGTCTTTGGTGACTGTTTAATATAAAGTGTATTGATAACATTATTAAAAACATCAAATGACAAAGAAGTGGACTCCCATGTTTTAATTTCCCTTTCTAGCTGCAAATTATGGCAGCTACCAGTTGGCTGGCTTCCCATAAGCTAAAATCTTCTATTACTCATACCTGCTCCCCCAGGAAGCATACAGCCTAAATTTACATTTTATTGACTCCCCATGAGGTTTGATATTGTTTGTAAAACATGCAAAGCACAACTTCCAAATGAGACAGTCCCACCTAGCCCAAACACTCACCCTCTCTTCTGCAGTGACCACTATTGCAAGATTCTGTGAACTGCAACACAGTTCTTTACAAATGTACATTTAAGATATATTTTGTTCTGGTTTTCTTTGCTGAATCTTGCCCTGTATCCAGCCCTGATGTATTTATTGGGCATAAGATGAAAACCTTAGACAGTGAACACCTGTAAAATCTTAATGACATAACTCAGAATGGTTAAAGTTGGCAGCTTTTTTGGATTATGTATCACTTCTACTTATCCTCTTAACTAGCACGTGTTCTGTAAAGGCACAACAGGCCATAAGAGCAGCTCGGCTTGCAAGTCTGCAGTGACAGTCTGAACACCAGTGCTTGGCAATCCTGCAGACTAGGTGTGCATTTCTGATAAAATCAGCGGATGCTTCTGCTGCTGATTTCAGTGAGATCAAGATTTCATACTTCTGTTGGCTAACACGATTTAAGCTCCAGGAGGGTTCTGAGCTATCATGTGGCTTAGCAAGTTGCTTTGATATACGGTCACCACAGCAATTCCTCAGCTGGAGCTAGATGGATTAAGATTCTCTTTTGCCTTGGGGCAATTTGGGAGTCCTTTTAACCATGCACTGCTGTTCCTCTGAGCGTGGGACAGCCTAAGCAAAGCTGAGAAAGCCTGAAGCTCCTATCACACCTGCACTTAAGAGCACATCCCCAGTTTTGCTGTGCCCGGGAGGACTACATATTTTTGGAAAGGTGGACCAGTGTAAGATTGATATAAGAAGGGGATTCTACATCCCTGTCATTTATGCAGAGTCCCTTAAGGTATGTATTGCAATTCCCACACCAGAATGCCTTTTGTGCTTGGCACCACATAAGCACAAAAAAAGCCAAGCTTTGGGATTTTTTCAAGCTGGAAAGATGAGACAATGGGCAAGCAAGGAGAGAGCCAGTGAGAGGTAATGCATTTGTCAAGGACACCCAATCCCTCAGTGCAGATGTTGAAAGAAAACAGAAATTATATCAGGCCCACCTGATACTGATCTTGAGGCTACTCCAGAGCCATTCAATATTCCATTGAAGACACAGTGCTGGGGAGACCACTCCTTCAATTTCCTAACTTCAGGAATTTAAAAAATATTACCCTTTATACACAAAATCCTGTGAGATAATTCTCGGAGGTTTAAAAAAAAAAAAAAAAAACCTCTAAGAGGGAAAATTGTAAAGATCTATCACAGCAGCCAGCCTTGTCAGATTAATGAGATACCTCTGTCTGTAATACAGTCAGGGATTTCAGCTGGATCACACTAATTGCCATTAAATGAAATCATCAGCTTGCTCTCTACTCCACACTGTATGGCAAGCCTGACAATGAATATATTCCCATTGAGGAAAGCAAATGACAATATAAGGACAGAATGTAACAGAGTAATTTCCATTGCAAAAACTATTTCCCAGCCTGTAAAATCACCAGCTCTGTACTAAACGGAGATGATCACCAAGTGCAGTGTGTGCTCATTTACATTGGCCATTCCAGGGATTTTCACTGTATACAGATGTGTCACAAAGAGATTTATGCTATCTGACCATGACAGCAGCCCAGACCCACATTTGGGATGATATTTGGGATAATATGGGTTAAGACCCATATTATTTTAGGATTATTTGTAATTTTATATTCACTTATATATACCAAATATTAAGCTGAATTTTATGAAGAAAAGATTCAATATTTGGACAGAATATGCAATATTTGACATCACAGCATGTTAGAGATGCAAGTTTTGCAATAATATTGCTCATCTTTCCAGCCCACACATTTCATTGCATTCTCATTCAGCACTTGGTGAGGCATTCATGCTGAAGGGACAGTGGAATTCTCAGTAATGACAGATGAGGACAGTCTTGAAACTAGAGAGCAACTTTGGGTCCAGATTGGGCCCGAGTCAAAAGAAGACCATGGAGATTCTGTCTTAAGAACTTTCTTAACAGTTTTCAAATCCGATGTGACCTGTCTTTGCCACTGATTGACTTTGGCACACGGCAGCTGGCAGCAAGTCACACCAACCCAGATTTTCAGAGCTTGAGTAGCCAAAAGGAACCTGAGGCAGAGACTTCTGTGCTCCAACTACAATTCCCAAAATCACATATGAAGTCCAGGAAAAGTCTTCTTAGTAAAATACATTGTATCCCAAATGCCAAATTGTACTTCTGTATCTTTTTAGAAACACTCAGATCCCACAGGACAGATGTATCTCCATGCAAGTTTTTAGGGACCCAGTGAACCTCTTATACAAATTAGATCGGCAGATAAATGTTGCAGCAGACCATTTTTTTTTTACTTTAGTGAAAAACAAGCAAAAAAAAGATGTCTCAAACGGAGGTTTAAAAAATGGGTTAGATATGTTAGTTAATATGTTAGTCACAGACACTTCCTGTGCTTCCAAAGAGCCAGATCATTGCAAATAAAAGGTGAATTGAGGACAACTGTGCTAGAAACTGTTCCACCTGGAGTAAAATAGATACTCTCTAGAAAAAATGTACACCTGACTCTCCAGCCCTACTGGACACTATAATTTTCTCACTTAAAGAAACAGCAGTTTCCAGAGACAGCGAATGGACTGGAGCCTGGAGCAGCTGAACTGACTAATGGAGACATCATCAGTTTATTATTCTTTGATTATCTGTGCACATTTTTCATGGAAGCTGTAGATTCAAACAAACTGCATGGCAAACCAGCCTGAACCCCTGCCCCGAGAGTACCAATCTGCTTGAAAAGGAGATACTTAGCATTTCCAGCTATCTGAAGATACTCTGGACTTACCCTATTGATAATATAAATATATATTCTCTTGGAAGGAAAACATACATATGATTCTCCAAAGCTGGTGAATATGGTGGAACCTGCTTCATCCACTGTGGGTTCTTTAAAGCACTCCCTTGCTCCAGACAATATTTCATCAGCTCCAGCTGCAGGTGGTCAGTAAGTCAGCTCACCTGGAGAGCTCAGCAAACAAGCAGGCTACCTCCACTAAGAGCCAACTTCATGATCATCTATGTAGTAGTCCTGTTATTCCATAAAAAGCACACCTAGAGAAAACAACATTGTAGTGATTTTAAATCAGTGGTCTTCAGCATGGTAAAAGCTTTAATGGCAGGCAGTGCTGAAAGATTTGAAGAAGTAACAAGGGCTTTGGTCTGCAGTTTACTATTCCATATATCAGACTCGACAGTCTGGAGAGATAAGAAAAGAGAAAAGAAGGTAAATGTGAACAGAAAGCTCAGAGAAAACTTAAATTCCATCTTTCTTTCAACAAGACTAACATACAATAAGAAGGAAAGTTAAATACCCTTTCCCAAAAGAAGAATCTGTATCTTGCTGTAGGCAAATAGTCAGTGGGAATGGGATCATTTAGAAGATCAGGAATTGTTTGGCTTTAAGGCTTTCTGTGCCTTGTTAGTCTTCTCCTGTGTTGGTCTGCTCTCAACACAAAGCTCATTCCAAGCCCTTGTGACACAGTTGTTTGTTTCTTAAATATTCTTTTCTGCCCATTGTTCACCAACAGTCTCAGCATCAGCAGCATACATAAATAATGCCACAGACTTGCCATTTCCCTTGAAATACATGAGCTGTAAGATTTAATATACTTTTTAGCTGGTGGCATTCAGTACAGCAGCTCATATGTAAACACAAAGAAACATTCCAAATACAATCAGAAACTACATTGTTAATGCAAAACAAATGTAAACATCTTTAAGGGCAATTTGCTATTCATAATGCTGAGGGGCACCCGAACAGTCAGAATATGCAAGTCACAAAAGCCGCAGTAAAATTCACGAGCTCTTATTTTGATCTATTTGGACTGTGAAATTCCTGATTTTAAATGAACAATTCCATGCTATCATGCTTCTAAAAAATTTAAAAATCAATGATGTGGATCAAATGCTTTTAACCAAAAGAAAAAATAAAAACCCTTCTGATATTTGGTAGCTCATCAGAAAAGGTCAAGTGTTCCATGCAAATAAAAAAAAATTATAAAGACACCTTCTGTCAGTCCCTAAGCTATTAAAATTTAAAGATAACGAAGCAGGGCAGGGTTTTGCCTTCCTTATCAATGTTCAATTTTGTTAAAACCTTTGTGTTGTCCTGGTTACTGCAACTGTGGGCTTCAATCTGGCTTCTTGCAGCTGTCCCCACTAAAATGTTAAAAAAATCCTGCCTGCTTTGATTTATAGCTTGTTCTAAGCTTAGTGAACTAAACTCATCAAGTCTTGTATCAGCTGACAAATTCTAGAGGTCTCATTTTACACTGTCTTTAAGCCCAAGGTAGAAGCTTCTTTTTGCTTCAATAGCTGGATTTTCAGCAAGAAAAATCCACGTACCTCCTTTGTAATCAGTATAGCTCAGCCTGTTCATTTTTGCTACCCAATGCCACCTCACTACACACACCTAAAACAGCAGAGGTTCTCTCTCCACCACTGCTCTTGACGTGAGCTTGGGAAGGAGAAGGTTAACTTCAAGGCATTAGCAGAGGCAGTGACTCCTTGTACACTCCCAAGGCACCCTCACAGCTGAATCTCTACAAACTGGGTGTACAACAAATAACTCTGTCCGTGCTCCTGAGCCCTGCACCAACAACGCAGAAAACCAAAAACACGTTCTGTATCCCATCCTCAATCCCGTGCACACAATCACAGCAACACCTGACTCCAAGGTCATCGAGTCCAGCCTCTGACTGATGACCACATTGTCAACCTGACCGTGGCACCGAGTGCCATGTCCAGTCATTCCTTGAACACCTCCAGGGGTGGGGACTCCACCAGCTCCCTGGGGAGCCCGTTCCAAAGTTTACAAGATTCCATGAAGAAATTTCCATCCCATAGTGTGGTAACCCCGTAACAAATATTCTGCCACGGATGATTCTCTGCAGGATTCTCTGGGAAGAGGAGAAGGCTGATTTGTCAGCCAAGTGCTGCCAATGTGCTGCTGTCTCTTCAGGCCCCAGTGCCAGGGGCTGGAGGCCGGTGCCCACCACAGGCAGAGGTGTCTCAGGCTGCCGGGACAGCTGCCCTCTCCCTCCCGTGGTGCTTCTGAGCTCCTCCAGCACAAGCACCCTCCTAGGCCTGGCTCTCTGGGTCTCTCTAGAGCAGGTTTGCCTTCAAACGCAGGTGTTGGCACCGGTGCAGCCCAGAGGCTGCTGAGGGACGCCGAGAGCCGGGAGCCAAGGACACCCCTGCCCAGCGCCTCCACAAGCACACACACACCCAGGGGAGGCACCTGCAGAGCTGCTCTGGGGACTCACCAAGGAACCTTTGGGTTCGACGTGCAGCAGAAAAGAGGGATTTCATCAGCCTGAGCTGAGTCCATTGTACTGGCATTTCCATGTGGCATATATACAAAAAAAAAAAAGCTGTAAAATATATGTCAGTGACATTTACAGTGTTCTGAAGTTTAAGTCACCAATTATTCAGCCAGTCCCTTGTTTATTGCCTCAATAACCCACGAAGGAAAGGTGAAAGGCTAACCAATGAAAACACTGAATATTAAAAAGGTTAAAGTGCCTTAAAAGTTTATGGTTTTGCTACTGACTACACTGAGGATATAAATGATGTTGTCTTGTTCTCATGACAATGACAAGAAAGCAGGACAAAAAAAATGTACTTTGGCAAAAACTCTACAGGAAATCAAGTGTTGCAAATTTAACTCTTTCTGTTTGCAGTCTGCAGGGTTTCACCTCTTGAGATATACCAAATGTCACAGTCAGGGTGCGAGGATTAAATAGCCCCCAGTGACAATTCAGATGACTGATCTCCATATTGATTGCACTTCTCATAGATGTAGTTTTAATTTTGAATATGTTATTGAATATCTGAATGCCATATTATCTATCCACTATGGTTAAATAGATACAGTGAATAATGCATTCCCATTTGACTCTCTTTGATCATTTCAGTTTTGTTTCTAAGCTGGCACAGAACAGCTGCTTAAGGTACAGAGCTCAAAAGACACACTAAATCTAAATGATGGACACTTGACGAGGCACAAAGCCTGCAGGACATGCTCCCTACAAGGACACACAGTGCTCAGGACTGAAGATTTATTATTATTATTATTAATCACTCATGTAGGAAAGTACATTGAAACTCATTATCTCAACTACTCCTTAGAAAAACAACCTTAGAGATCTTATCTGCTGAGGACAGAAAAAATGGTTAATTAATATAAGTCCTGTGGAACTTTAAAGCAAATGAAATAAATATAGTGAAGTTTTGTAAGAATTTTGATTAGATTCAGTTGTACTTCTTCCTGTCAAAGAAATCAGAAACAAAATAAGTTCTAATAGAAACATAAGATTGTTACTTACAGTTTAATCATCTCCGTTTAATTACATATTTAAGATGAAATATTTAATGATTATTTAATTCATATTCCAAGAAGTAATATCATGTGCTCCTACCAACTAAGCTGAAAATGATAAAAACCTGTAATCTCAGGCTTTAGTAATGTACTTGAAAGTCACTTAACAATCTGACTACTCTAACCCTGCACCACACCAATGTTAAACAGATTACAGGTAATGAAAAGAATTAAAGAATTAATTTTCAGTGAGAAAACGTACTGGAATGTGAGAGCTGTAATGACAAACTGATGCTAATCAATGTATTTTATTCCATCTTAAAAGGTCAGCAGGTGAAAGACGAATGAAAAGATGTGAATAAAATTACGGGTAATTTTTCAAAGTACTTTGATTGTTAGTATGATAGGTCCAATTAAAGAGATTAATTTAAAAACCAAAATATTTTATCCTAAAATGTATTTTAGCCCTTCTTTGTATTTAACAATAGAGGGCATAGAAGGAAATCCATGCACTGGAGAGCTGTAAGTTCATTCTAAAATAATGCATTCCTTAAGAGTGAATAGTAGTTGAATGTATTGCCCCTAAGTGCTGCTAGAGGACCAGTCAGGTCACAGGTATACATAACAACACCAAAGAGGATCGGATAGGTATTTTTAGGCTACTATACAGCAGTGCTGGAACAACTATGAAAATATTGTGTCCACCCCTCGTGTCCACTTTTTCAAAATAAATATTTTAAATAAGTGAAAAGATTTCAGAGAAGAGAACTGCATTCAAAGGCTGGGTGAGAAAGTCTTTGGAGAGAAAAGTAGTTTTAAATAGAATGAGATAGATCAGCTTAGGGGAGAAAAATATCTGCTACTGAAGAACTCTTTAATTTGGTCAAAGGTGGCATAACAAGAAACTCTAGGAGGAAGTTATGCCTGACAAACGCAAACTCTGCTTCAACCGTGAGGGTAATTAACTAGTAAAAAAAGAAATAAAAAAGAACAAAAATCTGGAAACCATTGCTTGATTTGTGTCTTCTCATCAGGAGTCTGGAAGCTGGGCAGAGAGAGATCACACAGGCTCATCATGACTAGAAAATGTATTATACAAAAAAGCCTCTTCTGATGTTCAACTTCATAGAAGAAAAAATTCATTTAGTAAAGATAGGGGTTATACAAAGGACCTTATAATTTTATGAACCACAGTATTTTGAAGAGCAAGCGTGGATTACACACAACTGTATCATGCTTTTAGAGCATGATGAGCTGAGGTAAGCCTGTTCATTTTCCTGTCAAACTGGTTTTGACTAAATTAACACACTGCTTAAAAGGAACAGTTTGCTCTCCTCTGAAAACAACCTCCACATCCTGAAATTGCTCAAGCAGAGAAAAAACAAAGGATTAGGAAGTACAGCTAATATAAATCACATCCCAAAAGTCAGCCAGCCAGTCTCAGCTTCCTGATGAGCACTAACCTGCCCTTCCAGGTGGAATGTCAGTCCAGCTGTCTGAGGCATCAGTCAAGGGTGCAGGTGGAGAGGATTAAGCTTCTACTTCATCTCTTCTCCAGAAACCTGCTCCCGTATGGGCCAGGTGCTGCAATGTTGGGAGCCAGGAGAGACAACCCCACTTCAGCTTCTCACTCCCCGCCACAAAAGCCAGCTAGATGGGGTCTACTGCTGCAGGCCTCATTTCAAAGCTAATTCAGTCAAACATTAGACAAAGGTCTAAAATCCTGGGCTGTGTAACCGAAATAAGGAGCTCGTGGTGTTGAGGGAAGGGGCTGCGGGGCCCTGGGGGATCGGGCCCAGCCTCGGCCGCCTCACGGCGCTGCCCTGAGGGAAGGCGTCCCCTCGGCGCGAACCAGGCTCACAGGGACAAACAGCACCACCCGGCACGGCTGCTGTCATGGCATTTTAAAGGTGCCAGGTGCTGTCATGGCATTTTAAAGGGTGTTTCAAAACACCCCCAAGAGGTCAGCACAAGCCTCCTGGGGGCTCTGTCGCTGCCGGCTGTACGGAGTGTCACTGTCCCTGCCACACAAAGCCCGCGCACTCCGAGCGATTTCAAAAGTTCCGGTCCAGCATTCAAGAGCTACTGAAAAGGCTCATTTGCACCAGGTTTGACCGAAGTTACCTCTCCAAACGGGCATATTTTAGCTTTATAATATACAGGACCACAGCCTTACCACTAACTGCACTATTTTACTCAGCACTGGAATCCCCAATTAGAGATTTAAAAAGCAGATTTAAATTCTGAAACATTATAAAAAACCTGACATAGGCTCCCAAATCAGTTAAATGTAACTATGTCAAATGCTGCAGTATCTTTAAATGTTGATTACATCATCATTTATGCCAAGGCATATCTGCAGAAAGCTGAGAATTTAGGAATACTCCACAAAGCTCTCCATCAGAGTCCTTCAGGGGTCTATAGCTGTCTCTCGTGCTCTTCTTCAACATAAAAAGTAACACATCATTTAAGGCACCCACTACATCACTGGTTGTGCCTGACAGAAGGTCTCTGAGGAGTCCGAGCCGGCTGATGCAGCGACTGACTGCGAGCTCCATGTGACACCAGCAGGATCCATACACAGATTCCCAGGGCAGCAGCTCGCCTGCTTTGTCTGGAGGCATGAAGCTGCATAAAAGGCATTAAATGCACATGGCTGAGCTAGAAGAGAAAAGCATAGGAATGATGCAGGTTTACAGTGCCCAAGAAAGGTTTCAAGGGTAAAATCGCAAGATCACAAGTTTTCTCTATCACCAGCACAGCACCTGCTGCTAAACAAGCCCTTATTTTTGTACGCAGTGGTTTGGGGTGTGGTAACCGTGATAGATGAGCACTCACCATCAGCGGGGTAAGCTGTTCACCACGGGGAGCTGTCCCGTTCCGTGCTGCACTGCGTCATTTTAATCAGTGTCCTGCTGCTTTGTCAAGCATACTAAAGCACCAGCTCTAAGCTTTCCCTAAGCTCTTCAACTGAAGTTATACTGTGCACATAACACAGGGAACGGGTATCCAGATAGAACCTGCAGCTCGTGTGATGGGAGTGAAGATAACCTACAGTGGACAGTCATCTCTGAAGTGGAAGATAATTTACAAGTCAAGAAAAGAAATCAAGTTTTTCCTTACTAATGAAAAAAAAGCACAATTTAACACTGGTCAGCTCTTGGTATGTTTGAGTGAATGCTTTATTTTATTTTTTAATGTTATGGTAATACTGATTTAGGAATGCAAAGGGCTCTATAACAGAGGCATAGAAAGGATTGTTTGAAAACGATGCAGAGTTAAGTGCATGCAAGGTTGTAGTTAAGCACATACAAATCATTTTAGCTTGAACATCAAGACTATTAGAATTACAGGTCCATAAATCAGGCAAGAGACCATTGAGAAAATATAAATAACAATGGACTGGGGAAGAACATCCAAAAGTCCAAGGTGTAAGCTCTGCTTCTATAAATCTTGCCCTTTCATGCTCAAAACTCACCATATTGTTCCCAATTTCCACTGGCTGGTTCAAATCAAAGCAAAAGCATCTTCTGGTTTTTCTCTGTCAACAGTTTAACCTTGAGACTACAGGCTCTTAAAATGTGAGACTAAAAGTTCCCCTTTCCCAACATCCTTCTGTGGTGAAATCAAGAAGCATTTGCAAGCCTGAAACATATTGTGGCATTTTCTGTTCTGGAAAATGGATTCTCTCCATGATGTTCTGGCCTGAAAGACCACAATTACAACACCCTTTACAAGTGTCATCACTGTCAGACTAGAGGAGAAAGGTGAACTGGAAGGGAATCCCTAAGAGCTATTTTACACAGTACTGTCACTATTCATCTGCAGTTAAATTTCTGAACACAAAATACTCAAAACCTGGCTTTTTCATTGTTGGCTTGTTAGAAGATTAAGAATCTAAACCATGTGGCCTCTTTACAGCCTTGTGTCCTTCACAGCACAGTCACCTGATCCACGGCCAACCTGACAAGGAAATGAGCACCTGTAGTTGTCCCAAAGGTCATTCAGGGCAGCAGTCACCTACCACGACCGTCCCACCTGGGGAGCAGTGGCTGGAAGCTCACCTTTAACATGTCAGGCTGAAGAACTGCTCAGGACTTCCCAGCTGGGCAGTCAGCATGGACCATACCCAGCCCTGGGAGCTGCTCCTCCATCCCCGTGCAGCACAGGACACTGAGCAGATTCCAGGCTCACGTGCTGCTTCTTGGCAAAACAGGCAAGTTCACACAAAGCCATGGGTTGCCGTGGTTCAGCTGCTTTCAGTGCCAATGCCAGATCATTAAATTAGCTGTAGAACACTGCAGACTGAAGTGTTGAGATACTAACAGACTAGATATCTTTCTCTGTTTCCAGAATGGAATTAGCAACTTAGCAGTCACTCTTAGGGCAGTGTACGGAGTTAGTATGGAATTAATTCATGAGCTGGCTCATAAATTGTGTACTTGTAAAAAGTGCCATGAGATGATCAGGGTATGTATTTACCACCTACCTTGTATGCAAAGTCAAAGGCAGAGCCAGTCATTGAATTCAATATATAAAATAGGGCTTTATTGCATCCTGACCCATAACTGCTTAGCATCTTGTAATCCTACTGTCATGGGTTATATTCCTTCTGTGTTGTCCACTTTCCTCATCATGTGTTTTTACAGCTTCTGTGACACCCAGTACGGAGAAAAAGATTAAATACTAAAAACTGAGCTTGTCACAAATGATAATTGAAAAATCTCACCTGTGTTACCCCATGCATCCTGTTGGGATGGTGAGGAACATCTATGTGTACATATCTTATGTTTTCTTCCCATGTGCAATGTATGTGAAAATTTCAGCAGAAGAAAAGTTAGAATAGCAAAGAAGCACCCAGTGCTGTGCATATGGATTCATTTCAGCCAGGGATATCCCCAGGCTATCTCCAGCAGCCCAGAGAAGCAAACCTCAGCTGCAAAACCTAGTTCATCACTATCACTCTGAAATCAGTCTGCTGCAGCTGCTAGAAATCCACTGCACAAGTGTCCAGGGCAACTTTGCTGGAAACACAGCTCTACAGGAAATGAAAACTTAGAATAAAAGACACAGCAGATGACACCATTAATTGGAAAATATTTTTGTGATAGTAGTCTAACTGGTAAAGCTCTAGAGCAGGCATCAGTTTGGGTTTAATTTCCACTTCTAAAGCTAGTTTGTCTGTGTCCCTTAAAAAAAGGCACCTTAATGTGAAGCTACTGAAGTTTCACACACACATACTGCCGAGCATGCAGGAACATTTAAAAGGAATTAATCTGGCCCAATGGATTTGTAGCAAAGATTTACACGATAACCCACCAAACCAAGCATGAGAACCACAGTATTGGTCATCTAAAGAATCATCAGTTATTAGAAGTCTTTTTCTGCACAACATTCAAAAATTTGGACCCCACAGGGATGAATCTGATCCCCAGTGTGTTACAGACTTTTTAACCTCTCATGTCTCTGCCTTCTGGAACGTTTTGCTCACACAGAGTCCAAGGACAGAGCACTGGGCCCACTCTTACTGCAATCAGCAGCCAGACGAAAGCTCTTTAAAGCTCTGTTCCCCCTCATTCCTCTCACTTGCCTTGTCCAGTGAGGCTGGAGGCTTTTGAGGAAACGACTGTTCTCTAAGATTTTATGCTCCCTAACTGCAGCCTTAGGTACGGAACACGCTCTTTAAAAGTAACTCAGGAATATACTGTATTAACCTTTCACTTTATACCTTGATTTAACCACAAAGCATAACATTTAAGTGTGTACATTTGTGTATATTAACTTTAATTCTGGTTCACAAGGTAAACTTTCAAGTTACTATTTTCTATTTGCACAACCCAGTCAAAGACAGATATATTTTAGTGAGGGGTAAATTGATGAATGACACAAGCTGAAAGGGCTGCTTATTAGCAGGCCCAGTGAAAAATTCACCTCTCAGTGATCTTAAAGTTAAAAAAAATAAATCTATGCTTATGAAAGGTATACAGTTACTGCACTTGGAAAGCTCCTTGGACAGCACCCAGAGAGCTGACGTGCACATGGCAGGAGATTGAACAAGAATGTCATGAACTGAAATACTGTGCCCACACGTGTGCCATACTCTGGCATTGAGGGCTCTCTTGGCTCTTTTGTAGTAAGAGAAGAATGGATGCTGAAAAGAAAAGAAACAAGAAAGAAATCCCATATGTGTTGTGCAGCCAACACATTGGAAGTTCTTATTTATAACGTTCTGGACTGCAAACCAGGGTTGTAAGGCAAAAGTACACACTATGGTGAAGTGTACCATGTGTTCTGCAATAAATGCATGGAACCAGTGCTGACCTCCCATTAATGGATTGCTCCAAAATTTATGTAAAGCAATAATTTGGAAAGAAACCTCATTTTCTAAGTACAATATTCTGGAGCTGAAGATTTTGGGTTTAATTTTGGGAAGCTAGGTATATGACTTGGGTATGATCTTTCTCCATTTGTATTGCAAATCGATTTCTTACATATTAAATTTACTACTTCGTTGAAAAGTTGCTAAAAGCAACTGAAGGTAATGAATTCTCCAAGTCATTGCTAACATTATTATCTATGATATAGAAGAGGATTTAAAGTAAGTTTAATTAAAAAGCAGATGTCAAGGCTTTGGGTACATTGTACATTTTGATACACGACTGAACTCAGAGTGAGGCAACCCTTGCCCAGCAAGCTGAGAGAATCAGCCACCAGCCACTGCAGTCACACGCTGGCCTTTGCAACACAACAGCCCCTAGCTCTTGGAAACCCAAAGAGATGAGAACATGAACCAAATGCAATCTGTGTGGTTTTTTACATGCTTTACAGTGCTATCAAAAAGCAAACGATGCTGCAGAGGTCCCACTACAGCAACAGGGCTACCAGGCACCAACGTGAGGATTTCCCTCTCCAAAGATAGCAAGTGGTAAGAACTGGGTCCACTTCTGCACTTTGTTTCACATCAAGATGTGCCTCCAGGGAAGTGTAGTTCAAGTAAGTTTTATCAGTTTCAGAAATCCCACCTGGCTGATCCCACACAGGCATCAGTAAGCCCACAGGAGATGAGTGTGTCAGGAAAAGAGATAATGGCAAATGAGGATGGAGGCTCTTTAATGCCTGAAGCTTTATCAGTGAAGATTCAAGATGTTAGAGAAGAATTTTCAAAAACATTCAAAGTCACTGTAGCTTTGGGAAAAGGTCATGAAGACTACACCAAGCAATGACTTCAACAGAACTGGTGCTTTTACATGTCTGGCTTTCACTTTGAAAAGGGTATTTTTCCCAGTGACAATGATAAATGGAGTTTCAGGTTTGATATTTCTTTCCCAGCGAAGTATTTGGGTCTTCCAATGAATACAAGGGACTGGCAAAAGAGATAGGTTTTTAAAATGATTTTAAAAAAAATTCTTCTCTACCTGGAAGCAATGAATACCCACCTGGCTGTACACTGCACTGTACTTCTAAACCCTTATCCAATAAAACCAGTGCCACGCTCTATGTTGACTGCACAAATCCCACTTTTACTAAAACCAGGCTTGCTTGTGCAAAGAGTAAGAGCACAGAACAAAATCAGAAGCCTTCACATGGCCTAGAAGGTGAGACTATGAATATATGAGAGACTATGAATAAATATGAGAATATGAAATACATTATTCTACTGGAAGAAAGGAAGAAGAGAGATTAGAGTATGAAAATACTAAATTATAATGACAGATTTATTTAATTATTTGTACACATACAATAGGAAAAGAAAGGAAGTGAAATAATAGTGTAGATACTCAAAGTCTCCCTATTTCCCACAGCATCCCAGCAAGGCTACCACAGATAATGAGGCATGTGCTGATCAATAAGATGCTCTCAGCCTGCTCATTTATGCATTAATGAAATGTGTGCAGCACTTCACTCAGCTGATAAAGGTTCCCACAGGGGACTATGTCCAGGGGAAAACAAATTATTGAAATGAACCAAAGTGATTAGAGGAAGAAAAGAGCTGATGAAGCGCAGCTAGGGGAGCAGGCAGGCCCTGCAGTGTGACTGTCCCTTTCACGCTGTGCACCCCCTTCCTCCCCACCAACTCACGGGGGAGAGCAAGGAAATATCCCAACACAGAGCTGTCTGTACACAGAAAAGCAGCCTGGATTTCCCCCAGTCTAACCCCTTTATTTTAACACTCTCCTGCACATGGATACTTCTCTTTAACCCAACAGAAAACATTCCTGTGAGCAGCTACTGAAACAATTTAGAAACCACAAGTGCACCTTTGGCATTAAGGCCGCTTGGGAAGGAGTCAGGCCAGGCAGGCTAGGTCCAGTAGCTAATATCATTATCCATGGCCTCTGCTAACAGCATCAGGTCAAACTCCTGCGTGCAGAGAGCTGCTGTGCAGAGCCCCACGCTCACCCAGAACCAGCACACCAACCCCAGAGCACAGGAAGGACACCCCTGTGCTGCCCAGCTTCAGTTTGCTTTCTGTTCTCAGCTCCTCAAAAAAACCCAAACCCCAACCAAGCATCTTACTGCCTCCTCCAGCTTCTGGAGAGAAAATGAGCCTTTGGAGCATTCAGAGGAGCAGATGATTTTTCAGCTGGTAGCACATATCCTGAATTCATTGTGGCACAGATACCTTTGTGCAGTGCGTGAGGGAATCACCTTGCTGCATACGTAGGGTATGTTTTTTTAATACAGTGATTTGGTACTGAGGAAGCTACAATTTGCTATTAGAGGTGTCATGGCTTCTCACAAATGAGGTCAAGGTCAGTAATTCTGATCACTATCTACATTCCAGCTGGGTTTCTGCTTGTTTCAATTCACCCTGTCATTGCCTGTGACAACTGGGTAACTGTGCTGTGAAATAACATTGTTTCACCAAAAAACACAACTGCTCCAGCACTGACTGGAATGATGATATACTAAAATAATTGGTAAAAACTACATGGCAAGGAGAAGCTCTTTATAAGCAGATGACCTTATTATAATAGAGCTTGAATATCAAGTTGTCCTGAGGCTGTGCCCTAAACAGCAGTGGAAGGTACGTATAAAACCTATGTAATGCAAAATCAGTTTCAGCTGAGCTCAGATATAACAAATCTGCACGTGTAGGCTGTCCAAAGCAGTACAATTCATTTCACAATAAAAAAGAGAGAAGAGTGATGTTCCCCATCTCTTCCTGAAGGAGCATTTTACAGCACTGTAGGTGTACATGTTATGCTTGGATTTGGGGGCTTGTTCTCCCTTTTAGAGAATGTGCTTAGAAATGAAGTGTATCAGATGTAGGGAGAGAGAACTCATTTCTAAGCTGCATCAGGAATGAGTTTGTGTGGCTTCCCAAAGGAGAGAAATGAATCTGAAGACAGTGGAAAGCAGAACAGCTAAAGTTACAAGGAAGGCACTGCTGGGACAAGCAAAAGGGGAATTTGTCTGCAGTTTCCCATCATTGAGTGTTTCCCAATTGACTGAAAGCTAAGGCAGCAGCTCCATTAGTGTTTTATAGAGTTCACAAATCAATGTGAAATTCCATATGCTTCACTGAGACACCAGCACAAACGTGTTTAGGAGTATTTATTCACATCTATAGTGTGTATGTAAGTATACAGAGAGATAAGGGCCTCTCCTCTGCATCCCATTTGCATGAAGTCAAACAAAATTGATGTGATATTTGGCAGGGGATGTAGGAGGATTCACAGAGCCATGCCACTGAACTTGTCAGCTAGAATATTTCATTCTGTTATTGGAAATCATTATTCTCGCTCTCAAGAAATCTCCCTGTATTTTGAGTGGTTTGTGAAGCAAACGGACCTGCACCAGTAAAGCCATTCAGAATATAAAGTGTCACGGCAAAAATGTAATGTATCTTGAGAATTAAACATTGGTATTGAGCTCCTTGCTAGGTTAATCACTCTTCTGCCAGTAGTTGTATTTCATCTTTCCAAACTCTGTTAACACAGGTACACCTTCCTTCAATAATCAAACATGGAGAACACAATCTGTTTCAGCTGAAGGGAACTTATGACTTACAGTATTTGGAAGCAACTTGTAGTGACCCCAGAAAGGGAAACTCCTTTGTTCCACTCTCCCTGTGCCGATCCCAACAGCGCCTGACTGGTAACTTCAGCTGTTCTGGCTTCCACTCTCTGCTGAAAATATACAATTTATATAAAATATACAAAATATACAATATACAATTTAGTGCCTTTTTAATACTGCATTAGGATCAGGGAGATACATGGAACCAGCAAAGATGGACAGTGAAATTTAGCCCAACTCAGAAAGTAGTTGTGTACCTTTTAAGTACCAGACAGAGGCATAAGGTGAAAACACAATGCTTTTGCTTTAATGAAAGTCCCTCAATGTGGCAAACCTTCAAGTTGTTACAGGGATGCCTATTTAGATTTTCCCCAACATCTTTACAGTCCATTCCCATATGAATTCAAACTATGGGTTCATCTCCTAGAACACTTCTGAGGCAGTATTTCCATGAGCAACACACTGATCTGTAGGGCTGTGCTGCTCCTTGCAAGGGGCTGGATACCTACAGCAAATGCACATCCTTTGTCAGAGGCAGCATCCCAGGTCAAGCTGGTGGCTCATAAGCTTTCACCATCTTACCCAGATGAAAGGCACCTTCATTAATTTAATCATTACTGCAAGCAGCATCAGTGCATCTAAAAATAAGTCACTTGAACAAGGAGAAATTTTCCAAATTCCGTATTTCTATTTCTTTTTAATAATGCTCAAGCTTGCTAACAATATGCTGCAGCACAATGGAAAATTGTCATTTATAAAATAATGTAAAATCTAGCTGGTCTGTGGGAATAAGATAAGGGCTGTTTATCAACAGGAATAAAATGACTGAACTTGGAAATAAGATGGTGGATATCCTTCATTTGCAGGCTGCACAGATGCAATTAGCAACACAAAGAAGGTATTCACCATTTCAAAAATCTTAGTGCACTGATGCATCTTACTAAAACTATCTGCAATGAAAGGTTTTGCCTCAGAATACTATTAATTTTAAACACAGAAAATTTAGAATTCATCTAAAGTGATGAATTCTAAACAAAGTTGATCTGTTTAAATGATGTATATATTCTTGATACTTGCACACAAATATATATGCTTGTACTTCCCTGTGATAAGATTTCAGTCATTTTTATTTTCTATTAAATATCTATGTAATAGATTATTTTTTATCTCATTTCATTCAGCATGCATGGTCATTTATAGTTCTATACACAAATACCTCTGAAGTGAGAATACAAAATAAAGCCTTTTCTCTTAATGTGAAAATTTAAGAACTCTTTCTATAATTTATTTTCTCATTTCTTTTCTACCAGATTGTACTTGCATTTAGTATCACTTCAGCTGAAGTATAAAGTAAATTTCTCACCCAGAGACTCCATCTTCAGGAGAAATGTCTGTTTCCAGGCTTTGTATAGCCTATTTAACATTTTTCATATTAAATCTCTCCTAGATGAATCCAATATATTGCTCAGCAGTTATTGAAATTTATGAACATGTTTAAGCTTTTTCATACTGCTGTTAACCATTATGATTGCCTCCTTTAAATCTTTCATTTTATAGCTATCACTTCAGCAGACTGTGCTGGTGACATTCATTAATTCCTCAGCTCACAGCCATGCCCGTACTTAACATCTCGGGGTAGAGTTTTGCTTCCAAAGCCATTCCTGCACTCTCTGCTCCACTGAATCCCCAAACGTTCTGCCATCGGAGTGGCAGGAGGCTCGTGTTTTGGGGAATCAGCATCACGGTCTCTGCAGTTGCTCCCAACACCCCGAATGCCATCGGCCACCACTGGCGGCAGGGGCTCAGAGACAAGGGACAGCCCCGCTGTTTGCAGGAGTGACTCCAGAGGAGGAGCCGTGGGCAGCGTGAGGGAAGCAGAAAGCCTCAGTCAAGGGACACCATCATCCCTGCCGGGGGAATATGTAGGCAGGCCTGGCTCAAACCAGCCGCGGTTCTCTCTTCCCTCCCGTGCCGGAGCCCTCCCTCTCTCCCGGTGTGTCCAACACGGGGCGAAGCAGCGCAGCCGAGGGTGCTGAGCCGGGCTCCGCCGGCCCCAGCGCAGCCCGCGGCGCTGCCCGCAGCCCCAGCACCGGCACAGCTCCGCCAGCGAGTGACCTGGGGCCACCCGGGGGTCCCGCTCCCACCGGCCTTCCTGGCTGTCCCCAGATGCCCCTGAGGCAGCTCCTTGGAGGGCTGTGCCACAGCAGCGGGCAGTGCCCACCCAGGCAGGAGAGGGGCTGGGGGGACGCTGCGCTCAGAGCACAGCCCAGGCCACAGCCATGGGCAGGAGGGCAGCGCCCCTCGCCAATGATGTATTTTATCGGTAACAGGCACTAATAACAACACACATCTAGCCCAAAACCACGCGTTTAACCTACAGTCCACCTACTACAGCATGAGAGCAGCTGTATCCAGGACACAACAGCTTGAGAGGCTGAGCCCCTTCACAATAAAGACAAGTCCACCCCTGATACTCTTCTGCCTAAAGATTTACAGATTAGGATTTCTTGTGTAAAATGAGAGATCCTCGTTAGTGGGGCTCACTGTACCCAGTGCACAGATGCAAGATGCGCAGATACAAGACATCAGTAAAGTATCAAAGAGGAAAAAAATCAGTCATTATTCAAAAAGATTGTGGAATGTAGTGTAGGTTAGGACCTCGTTTTTTAATCAGTCCTCAGTCCTTAGTACATAAGTGCTTCAGATAATAAACATCAGATTACTACTAGTCTCTGTGATGTGCTGCAGACATGAGGCTAAAATGGTGATAAAATGACACCATTCTCTGCTTGCAAAGCTGTTCCAGGGTCTTTTTATTGTACCAGTGCTGTTTAAATTCTTGTCTAAAATCCCCAAGTACTGCAAGAGTTACGTGAGGAAAGGCAAGTCTGCCATCAGGAAACTTGCACTCATTCCCAGAAACCTGCATTACTTTCCTGGCAAACTTGTGAATTCTTGACACACACCCCTCACCAAACACAAACACACACATATATGCACACAGAAGATATTGTAGGAAAAATCAGAGAGGACTTGCTAGCTAGCTGAAAATGTCTCCCCTTCTCTCTGCACTATAGGTTTTTTACAGCTGGAGTAAGTTACTTCAAATTGCAACAGAAAAGAGAAACACAGGTAAAAACAATTCAGAAATCAAGTATGCAAATTCAGGCTCGCCTAAATATCAGGGCTGGAAGAAGGCTGACCTTTCTAAAACACAAAATCCTAGTTCTGTTCTCACTCATGCAACCAAGTCCAAAGCTGATGAAGACACAAACTACACAACGAACATAAATGCTCCTCTTCTCCCCATCTCCCCCAGTCTTTTGAGCTATAGGTCCTCAGGGCAGGGATCACCTCAGCACACAAATGTATTCTTGTAGCTAATCCTGCAGAGCAAACCCCTAGTCAGCATCTCTCCCTTTTTACAATACAGCAATACTCACAGTTCCCAAGAAAACACAGAATTTCTATGCAAAAACTACAGAGAATCCAGCAGTGATTATTAGCGAATTTTATTTGTTGTAAATACTAGGGCTGTTTTACACCAGGGTTATACCCTGTTGATTCCTGCCTGGCTAACCCAGGAGCAGCTGCAGTCTGTGGCTGACTGTGCCTGCCTGTGGGAGCTGTGGTTCAAAGCAGTTAATTTTGTGCTTGTACCCACCTGTATGCAGACACATACTGTACCTGCCTGCAGTCAGAGATCCATTGAAATTCAGGGATGATGCTTCTAAACTGGTAATCACACGTCTCAAAAGTAACCAACCAGACACAGAAGTCATTGAAGTGTCATGTGTTTGCTTACGGCATAAATACCTGCGAGCCAAAGAGGTGGGGGCACAGCTGAGCTTTGGGGAAATGCCAGGGGCGTGTCCAGTGCCAGTCGCTGCCCCTGAGG
>VZRO01006404.1:683068-746798 GCA_013397915.1 Daphoenositta chrysoptera | reverse complement strand
CCACAGCTGTTCCTGTCCCCACAGCTGAGGCTGTCCCCACAGCCTGCCAGCCCCACAGCTGAGACTGTCCCCACAGCTGAGGCTGTCCCCACAGCTGAGACTGTCCCCACAGCTGAGGCTGTCCCCACAGCTGAGCCTGTCCCCACAGCTGTTACTGTCCCCACAGCTGAGCCTGTCCCCACAGCTGTTACTGTCCCCACAGCTGAGGCTGTCCCCACAGCCTCCCAGCAAGCTGCACAGCAGCCCCATGGGGAGCACAAATGGCTTGTGGGGATGGGACCAGCAAATCTGCTCCTTTGCCCAAATTACACAGCTGGGGGGACAACACTTTTAGCATTGGCACGTAGAACCTTTCTGTGCTGCTCAACAACATCCCTGAAACCCCTCCTTGGGGTGAACACAGCATTTGCCTGCAAAACCAGCTGTTCTGAGTAGTGTCTGTTTGTGTGTAAGGGTTGCACTAGCTTCCTTCTTACAGGGCACACCTTATTTATAGCTTCATTTTTATTTCCTGTTTAAAGTATGAACATAATACTGAAAAGGCTATGCAAAGCCAGTTCACCAGAAGGAAATTAAAAAAAAAAAAGGTCACATTGATAATAGCTACCTTGTTCCTGAAATTAGGTATTTTGTATGGATTTGCAGCAAATTTCAGCAGTAGCTGATGCTGGATTAGTTTTGCATTGCAGTAATTTTGAGACACAGCAAGGATACACACAACGTAGACAATTCTCAGTGTGGGTTCAGGAAACATGATTTATATTCCCATCCCCACCCAAAGCCCAGTACAGCGCTTCACATTTCAGGTTTTAATACCATGCCCTCTAAAACTACAGAGAGCATTGCTTTGTAGAAACCTGGCAACAAGTTCTAATGATAATGAAAATTGTTCTGAGTTCAAGTTAATTGTGTTAATTGGGAAGTTTGGGAAGAAACATGGTTGCTACCAGAGGGAGAGGAAAAGTTAGGATCTATGGAACAGGTCCATAGCCCATAGCAGGAGACTCGGCTGTGGGTCAGTAGGGGTTAACTGGAGCTTGCAAGAGTGGAGAGCAATGGGAGAAAGGACTTTCTCACGGCTGAGGCAGCCCCTCTTGTCCCAGAGCACACAGATTATAATTGCTGCTCCGAGTTCCTGCAGATCAAGCGCAGAGTTTTAACCGAATTTCCCAGAAGAGCCACTCATCACATTGCTCATTTCTGGGCATTCTGAGAGCCCGGGCTCTGAAAGGCAGGAGCCCCAAGTGCTCCCAGCTGCAGCTGGGTCACTGCACTGCAGGCTGTCAGCATCTGAGCCGCCCCACGATCTGACTGCTGTGACAAGCCAGGGCAGTGTCACATCAAATTAGGCAAGCAGAAATGAGCTGCCTTTTTTTGACTCAATCTGAGCCTCAGCTCTTCATCTGGAGAGGGAGAATGCCCACCATCCTGTCACCTAATGGACACACTGACGATCAATTAGCATTCGTGAAACATTCATCTCAAAATGATGAGTACCACAGAAAAGCCCGTGAGGAAATCAATACTTCTCTAATCAGAACAAGGTGTGAATAGCATGCAATAAATAAAGCAGAGTAGGAGCCATTTCACAGGGAGGCTTAAATGAAGGAAGACAGGCCGTCCTCTGGATAGGGGCAGCATTTATAGACAGAAGAGGCAACCAGATGTAGGCAGGAAGCACACTTCAGCTCTGGCAAGTACTGCCCTTTGCACCCTTGATAATGCTCATGTGCAGATGTGACATTTCCTACAAATCCTGTAAAGCAGATGGCTGAACCGACAGAGCCTCAGCCCAGGCAGGACCTCACTGAATGGCACCAGCACTGCTGTGGTTCTGTCAGGGCTTCACCACTAATGCCAGACCAGAGAGAGCAAAACATTCCAGCTGCTTAAGAGCAGCTGGCAAAGGCTTAGTTTAGAAGTAAGAAAAGGATGCGGTCAGTGAGAGGGGGATCACAGCTCCTGAAGTAGCAGGAGCAGCCCTCAGAGACACCTGCTCTGGAATCAGGACTTCCTTTGCAGCCAGAGGAAGTGGAGGAATGACAAACTGGGAAGCCACCCAAGACTGGTGCCATGGATGGGGGGCCTGTGACAGCACCAGCGTTTGCTGCTGTGCTCCCTGCTGAACACAAAGCAGAACCACAGAGCTGGGAGTTGGAGCATGATGAAAGATATTTCCATAGAGAATTTGTGCTCAGTCCACGAGCACACTCAGAAGCAACTTGATCTACTTGTATTGTGCTGGCAATAACTGCATTTTGAGAAGATTTATATGCTTCTAACATTAGTTGCATTGCAGAACATTGGCCAGGAGTTGCAGCTTGAAGTCCAGGCTCCCAGAAGCCCCTCGTATTGCCAGGGTCAGAACATTACTCCAAGTCCATAACTATGAATAGACACAGTTCAGCCAGAGAATATCATTGGCAGCAGTAACTTCCTTCTGCAGATACATGCTCTTCTGCAAGAGAGATGCTGAGGGTCTGCAGGCAATTTTTTAAATTTCTGACAATCTTAGAAAAGAAACAGACATGTAGGAATGGAGCAAAAGAGACACTCCCAGTTACTTCACAGTACAAGAATTCTCTTGTTACTGTTCCTGGTTTCCATTCAGGCTCAAAACCTGCATTTCATATTTGCTCAAAACCAGAACAGTTGGCTAAAGCCAGATCACATGGTAATCATGTTAAACAAGCCTTGATTTGTTGAACCTTTGGGCTTAGTCTCTCCTGCATCCAAAGCCCAAAAATTCACCCTCCTCAAGCCCATGTGTCTTGTGTTAACTCGAGTGTACATAAAAATCCATATGGAATTCACTAATTAAAAGCATATGCTACATGGGCACGCTCAAAGCTAATTATGACACGGAACACATTTCAAAGCATGGAGCTTGAGAACAACCATCATGGGGCCTGCTTTAAAAGTTTGGCACCTTTAAAACAGTAAAGCAGGTTTTGAGTATTTCTGGTGCAGAACAGGATTAAGGTTTGTGCATCCCAGGCAAACCCTACTGCAATTGGAAAAGCACATTCACGGTCAGAGCTCAACCCCTACCACACAGAGTATGACGAGTGTGAGAGGAGAAACCCCAAAGTACTGCATTTTATCTGCTTCTCAGGCTCCCTGGGCGTGTCTGGGAATTACACAGGAAGACTCTCACAGCATGAACAGAAAACATCTTTCCATGTGTTACAGGTAAAGGGGGAAGACAGTTACATCTGCAGAGAGATGAAGTCCTTAATCTGTTACAGTCAGCCCTTGTACACCTCAGAGGTCTGTGCCACTTTGAGGCTGTGTTTTTTCACTCCATTAAGAGTACACCACTGCTCTGCACAAAACTAGCGGCCTCCAAGTGGTCCAAGGAGTAACCAACTTCTCAACCAACCATTAGGAACACTCTGTCTCTTCAAAAGAGAATGGCTGCACAGCTGGTTCTTATACAAGCTGGTATTATCTTCACAGATGCTGATTTATGAAGAACAAAATAATTACATTTTGATTTAAACTCTGGAGTACTTCAGGTATTGCAATTCAAGGAAAACATTTTGGGATGCCGCAGAGCTTGCACCATAGATTTGTGTGTGTTTGAGAATCAATTACCATTAGTAGAACAAGTGCCAAGTGCTGTTCAAGTGTATTTAACTTTAAAGTTCTATGGGGGATATTATAAAGGAACTCTTCTTCAGAAGACAAACTCTGTAACTCCTGAATTACTTTTCAGTATTTCCAATTTAATGGCTTTCTGTTGTTGTGGGCTTTTGTGTGGTTTTTTGTTTATGTTTGTTTTAAAGGGAAAAAAACACAGAGCCTTGCCAAAAGAAAAAAAATACAGAAATGTAAGGATGACAATATAAAATGTTAGAAAATCTAATCTAATAATCTATTCTTTTCAAAGAAACTTCACCAAATGTGATTATGATTTTCCATCATCAAAAGGGTGAATTTCTTGCCCTTGAACATTTTAAAATTCTCTGATCTGTGGTTGTGTGCTGTTCCCACATCTACTCAGGCAAAGCCTTACTCATAATTCTGGAAGGGTGCATTCTGGTAAAGGGTGTCTGTTGGTTGGACACTACACCAAAGCTGGTAGGACCTGGATTCACCTCTCCAGTCTGCTAAAACTCCTGGAGAACAAGTTTTTGAATTCCATTTTAGATTACACACCTGACGAAAAGAAAGCAATATGCTTCTGCCTTAAGTGATCTCATGTGAAATGCAGCAGCTTCAGCAGAAATGCAGTAGGAGCTCTAGTGGTCTCCTAGTCAGCCTGTCTGTGCAGCTTCATCTCAAGTTTCCTGATTTCACGAGTAATAAGCCATGTTTTGTAAAACTAAGCTCCACTTAACATCTGAAAGTCGAGCCAGATTCGTTTTGATGCCTGGATAAACAATTCTGACCCAGTCACATCGCGATCAAAGCCAGATCAATCTGTGGACTGCGACAGCATGAGACCAGTCTATACCAGAACAGAAGTTCTTCTGATACAATTCAATTACTTTGTGCTGCCTTGATAACTTAAAATCAGCCCAAAATAAAGCAGGTGTGGCCAAAATTAAAAGGAGCACTTCTGAGACCCTAATTTCAACTCAACTCTGTTTTCTTTAGAAGTAACTCTGTGTGTCATCAGTCTGAGGTTCACAAATGCAGTGCTGGATACAAAAGCCATTCTGCTTGAGGCTAAGTGAGATGTGCAGTGCCAACAAACACTACAAAGGCGGGAGACACTGATGTTTTTGGTTGTTGCTAAGTTGAGCTTCCCCCGAGTCAAGGATTTCTCAGTTTTCCACGCTCTGCCAGTGAGGAAGTGCAGAGGAAGCTGGGAGGGAGCATGACAAGGACAGCTGCCCTGAGCTGGCCAAAGGGATATTCCATGCCACGTGCCCAGTACATAAACTGGGAGGAGCTGGCCAGGAGGCATCAGTCACTGCTCAGGGATGGGCTGGGCATGGGCCAGTGGGTGGTGAGCAACTGTGTAGTGCATCACTTGCCTTACTTAGGTTTTATTCCTCTCTCTCTTTTTATTGTCTCCCTTTTCATTACTATTATTATTATTATTACAACACTTTTATTTTAATTATTAAACTGTTCTTATCTCAACCCATGGGGTTTTCCTTTATTTTGTTCAGATTCTCCTCCCCATCCCACTGTAAACCACATCATAACCTTTATTTCTGTTCAAGTCAGCCCTGCAGGAGAGAGAAAGCAAGTGAACATCTGTGAAAGTACCTTCTTGCTGCTGCTACAATTGGTGCCAATTCCTCACTTCTTACCACTCCACTAAGTGCCCAGCTGGCTCTCCTTCTCAGAGAGCAGTTCACAAGCTGTTTGACAGGGAGGTCAGAACGTGCAAGTCTGAATTTATGCAGTTCTTGTCCTGAAGGAAATTAAGGATTCCAAACTGAGAGAAATCCTGCTTATCTCAAGGTGCTGTTCTGACAGCACAAAAAACATGCCCTAGGTGATATCCACTGCTTCAAATTGCCTCTAAAAAGTTACAGGCATCTAAAAATAGCCAACTACCTAATCCTTGTGATGTTAACAATCCCCATCAGAAAACAGTTCCTGAGCAATAGCTGTGCTCTAATGGTTGTTCCCTGCCTCCCACCTCCAGCCTGCCTGACACAGCAGTGAGCCAGCTCTCCCCTTCATCTGGCCATGAACACGAGTATTGAAATGAATGCTCAACTGTCCTGTGTACTTACAGGTAATACTGGCTTACAAAATAGGCCACTGGAGATCTAATTCCCTTTGTCACTACTGCCAAACGAGAAAGCAATCAGTCTCTGGGCTTCTTAAATGCCATCTGTCCTCCACGTCAAAACAACTGTCCTAAAGCAGAGAACAACCATGGAGATGTAACTGAGAACACCTTTGACATTCAGTAACAGGACAGGTTCCATATCACAGTTCAACTGAGAGCTCCACAGAGGCAGCTGTTGAGATTTTATTTTTCCAGTGTCTTGGTGCAAAAGAAGAGATACTCATACGAAGCAATTTAGAAATTCAAACTTATTTTAACATCGAGTCAGCCTTCCTGGAAAGGACCTGCTGTGGGACATGGGATTACAGAATGTGGGAGAATAGGTTTATGGCACTCCAACATAAACTATTCCACCATTTAATACCCAGGTAGTGGTTTGACTGGAGCAACCCTCAGGTCTATTCCCTGCCTAGAATCTCCTGCCCTACAGCAAGCATCCATTACAAGTGCTGGGAATACCTCGTGCTGGGTTGTAGCTGAAGCTGTAAGATGAAGTACCCTATTCTGCTTGTATTGTAGCTTCTCTTTGATGCACTGTATCTCATTGCAAATTCCCTGAAAATCTATTCCAGTGTGATATTCTCGGGGCCCTTTATGGCACTACAATGTTAGCTGCAAATGAAGCCATTCTTTTCTTCTCCTCCCCATCCCCAGCCACTCTGATCCCAGGAGGAACAGTCTTCACACTGCTTGTCTGTAAGTTTCAACAAAAAAATAATTCACTGTATGAATTATAATTCCTTGAAGCTCAGAGTGAATCCTAAGGGCAAAGTCTATCACCAATAAATGACACATCAGAAAACCTGTCCCAAAAGGAATAAAAACTATCCTACAATTTTAATCACACCTATGTATAAAAGTTACTTTTTAATTTCCTTTTTCTGCATAGCTGATCTTTGCATTTTCATATTCATTGCTAAGGAAGCTTCCAGTGTTTCACTTGCAACGCTGACATCCACTGCATGTCAAATTGAGTGCTGGTTGCTTTTTAGAATACACATGATCATATTGTATTCCAGGATTTTCTTACTCTTTTATTGGCCCCCTCTAATAATATTCTCTCCATACCTGTTCTTGCACTTACCATACCAACTAAGCATAGTTCCTGAATTATTGATGAATCCATTTCTATTATGAACACATATGAACCAGTTGTCTAAAAATCATCAGAATACTATAAATTAGTACTTTATACCAAATAGCCAAGATGTCTTGAGAGCAAAGTTACTGCATTAGTCAATTAACACTTGTGAGAGAGCTTAACACAAAAATCCACTGTATACAACCTACCACAGCAACAAGCAACACCTTTATAACACACATTTGTACTTAATGTCTTTAATACAATATCTAGACTTTGTGTAGAAGCTTTCTGTTAGTTTTACAGGGCAGCTCCAGTATTTTCTCTGTCCTCATCACCAGAAAAATATGTTCCAAGGAAAGAGATAAGTTTAATATTTCTGTCAAAATAGGGGTCATATTCAGTTTCTGCAAAATCTGCACTCTAATGGTGAGAATAAGACACCAGAAGAAGCAACATCATCCACCACTGATGTAAATTAATGTTTGATATTACACTTCCTTTGCTCTTCTGGGCATTGAGAAAAATGTGGATATTTCTCTGCTCTGTAAAATTGCTGAGACACTAATTGAGCAAGTTTGCCTAAAAACAAAAGGCCACCTATGATAAATTTGAAAGTAGCAACCCACTCTTAGAGTATCTACTTTTACTTTAGTGTAAAAATATACAGCTATAATGGATCACTGAGAGGCAGAAACTTCCTAATCATTAATGAGACATTGAACTACTTAAAAAAAAAAGTAGCCTAAACTGCTCTACATATAGTTTCTCTTCTGAATTCCTTCACAGATGAAATCCAGTTAACCAGATATGCTTGAATGAAATTTTAAAAACTTGCCGAGAAACAGAACATGATCGCTCCATTCTCCCTCCACAAAACCCCCTTACCTCACAACAATTAAACAAATAGAGAACTGCCACATTTCTGTTTTTCATATACAGCGGGAACAACTGAGTGTGAAGCTAAAAGATGACAGGAACAGGTAAATTCTAATAGTATTGGGAGGGAAGTATTTCCTCTCCAAAGAGCATCTTCCCACACCTACCTAACCTCCACAGAGGCTGAGAGCAGCAACTAAGCACAAGCTATTGGTACAAATATTTTGTTCACAAGAGCTTCCTTAAAATAAAATTCTCCCTTTTAAATGAAATGAGCAACAACAACACAACAGTCAAAAGTACTTCTAACAGAAGAATAAACCAGCATCAGAACCTTAGGATGAACTTTCAAAAGCAGACCTAGACCCAGATTTGATTGTGCAGCTCTCAGGACTGAGCTGTGAATATGATACCTGAACTGTGATGGGGTGAAAGAAAACCTCTTTCAGCTATCAAACTACCTTGACCCAACTGTTTCTGCAGACAGGATAGAAGGAACACTCTTTTAGAGTCCTCTGGAAACAGCTGGCATTTTTTTGCATCTCTATTAAACAATTCTTTTAAAAAGTCAAGAAATGTAAGACTAAGAGAGAGAGCCAATAAATGTAAAGGGAATCCAGTTTGAAGAGAGGGTAAGTGGTGCTATAAGGAGGGGTCTGTGGTTTGACTGGGAAGATGCACATGTTGGCATAGAATTTGCACTGCCCCACTGGAGATAGGTGACAGAGGGGTTTCCATACTCACCAAACCTTTCGTGTGATTGCAGCTCAAGCAGACCTGAATTGAGCTCTGCAGAAAACGGGCAGGTGAAGGTGCTTTTTAAGATGCCAAAAATGAACTGACATCACAATTCTAAATAACAGTCAATATGTGAATCAATTTTTATCTGACACAGTTTTAAAAGTGCAAGGAGAAAAAGAGTGATTTTCTACCAAGCCTCTACAGCAAAATTAAAAAAAAGAAACAAACAAAAAACAAAAAAAACCCAAACCAAACTGCCACTGAATTGTTTCATAATGGTCCCAGCAGCAATTCTAACTAAGCCCCTGGCAGCAGGGAATCCTGGCAGCTCTCAGGGCAGCTGTTTCACATTCTGATACAGGGTCTGGAGTGTAAGGTCAGGCTGACACACAGAGAGCATCAGAGACCCAAATCTGCAATTTGTACCTTCATAATAGCACTTGTATACACATAATTTGCATGTATAAGGGCAGATTTGCCACATACAGCTGCGTCTAAACGTTTTGCTTTTAGTCTGAGTGTTTTTCAGAAATAAGGATGAGTAATGCCCAAGATGAGATGCTGGCATTTCAACAAAATATTGATTACCTATCACAGTGTTATTTCCAACTAATGAGAAGGTCAATTCCGTTGCAGGAAAGAATATTTGGAGGCCTATTTTGCCTCTGAATAATACCCGGTGCATGATGACAGACCAACACAGTTGTGGTATTAGTAATCACAGAAGGGCAAATGTCAAAGTTAAAAATGAGTACATTTGGTCTTGTTTTTGAATATAGGAATGTTAGAAAATCAAAAGTCTACCCTAGTGTCTTGCGAAAGGAAGAAAATTCCTAATATTTGCCTTATGGCATTAAATATGAGTGTTTATTTCTCACCAACCTCTCAAGTCCCTTAGCAGTCTCAAGGATAAAAATTTTCACAAATAAAATAATCAGCAATATTTATTCCTTAGGATAAGGAATGCACTGCTCCCACAGCATTCATTCAAGACATAAACCCTCAGTGCATGTGCATTAAAAAACTCCAGTTCATCCAAATCACTGAGTGCTCCCAGCACTGACAGGTAATGGGGGAATACCTGCAGTTATCCACCAGCACACTTGGCCTCAACAGACTTCTGGACAAATATGAACAAGATCCATATAGGCTTTTATCCAGCTGGAAACCACCAATATTGAAGTAAAGCTACAACCTTTTAATTAACTCAGACTCATCTTTGATTCACCAGACACAGACCCCAATTTGAGGTTAATTTCCTGATGATTCACAGGACAAGCAGTTTTTCATTCAGCTAGAAAAACAGAGTTCATAGCATTTATATCTTTAATAATTGCAATTTAAGTGTTTCTGGTTTGTGGGATGGAAAACAGGTATGGAACCTGTGTGGTTCCATTTCAAAGAAGCTCAGTAGCTGAAAAATCAGAGGGCACTTCAAGTCAGAAGTCAGGTGGGTCAAGTGCCCACCCACACAGCTTCCACCGTGCCCTAATTCTCACTGCAGGAGAAGAAACAGAGACACAGCAGAGCAGCTCTACCACAGGGTCAAACACACACACGGTGAGCTTGCCCTAATGGAAAATGTGAGAAAAACTCACTCCCAGGGAGCTGCCCCACATGTCCTAGGCATGTGCCAAAGGTATGAACTCTCAGGCAAACAGATAAAGCAGCAAAGGCTGCACCCAGCAAAACCTGCCCGTGCTGGCTCTGAGCCCCTGGCTGTGCTGTTCGTGCTGTGTGAAGAGCTCACCCACATCCACGGGGGACTGTGCAGTGACCACAGCTTTGACAGAGAACTGAGCACTACAGCTGCTGCTAGCAGGCAGGTCAAAGCATCTCACACTCGGTATCTGAGCCCAGAATAGCTCTCATCTTTCAAAACTCACTTCTGGCCACAGTCTGTAAAACGAGACGTGAACAGCCCAGTATCCCCGCTGTGGCCAGCACTGGAGGAGACTGGACATTGAAGACAGCTTCCAGAACCTCTGTTTCATCACCACTTACAAACAGAACAGAGCAATTGGAATTATTTTAATTTATAAGGCTGCTATTATCAGCAGAATTTTGATAGAAACAGTACCTGTAAAATATTCTGTGGATATGTCTACTTACATGTACATGTATATGCATACATCCCTTCTGTGCTCTCGAGACCCTCAACCTGGCTTTTCTGTAATTACCAAGGATTTTGGCTAATTGCAGAACAGTTCTGCAATATGAAGTACTATCTCTATAATTCTCAGCTAAACTCTCTCCTGTCAGATTGCACTGGTACAGGCACATGGATGATGAAGCCATCCTAACTGCCAGGGTAAATCCAGTCCAACTACATCCACATACAGGAGCTCTCTTCCTTTATCCATTTCTGTTTCCTCATCCAGTGCACTTATGACAAGCATAAAAACTGCAGGAGGAAGTTTAGATGCTGAAAAGTTGAAGAAAAGCCAGGAATAAAAGCCTTTCAAGAGACTGCAGCTCTCCAGCCGTGCAATAGCTGAGGGGCCAAACAGGAGCTGGACTTTACAGCCAAGCCCTTGGTAGCACTTAAAATTCACACCTGTACAACTGAGGTATATGGGTGGACATTTACATAAATGCTAATTTGCTCTCAAGCTTATTGGCAGCCAGGTATCAGGAGGAAAGGCCTTTGTCTGGCCAAACCCTAAGGCACAATATTGTCCTAATGTATAAAGAGCACAGTTATCCCAATGGGAAACAATATTTCAAGAGTCAATCTCAATCAGTCAGCTGAAAAGTTGACAATTACCAGAGAAGAACTGAGTACATCAATCACCTGCATTTGAGGGTCTTCCTTACCATTTCGTGCCAAAAAGTGCAAACTGAACAAAATAATCTTGAAAAATCCTATTAAACCTGTGAGATTTTTGTGCAAACTGGAATCATCTTATGCACAAATGCAAGATAAATCTCTACAAGCACTTGTGGGTAATTGAACACAGAGAAGGGAGCTAAGCACAACCACAGAGATGATGACAGGATTCCCTTCCAAGTCGGATGGATTTCCAAAAGCAGCACTGGACAGAGGTGTAAAGCAGGTGTCCATATTCAGGTTTTCCTCACCTGGACCCCAGCATGGCACAGCTGTAGGGACATGATGTCACAGCATGCATCCCTCCCGAGGAACATCACAGTGAAATAATTCTGTGCACACTTTCTTAACTGCATGGCTACCTTTTTTACATAGTGCTTCCTCTGCATATTTTTATGCCAGATTAAGGTTTTTTCCTTTGCATCCTGCATTACTATTTAATGGATTTAATCTGTTGTTCTGTTGCTCTAACAGGTAACATCCTGATTATTTTTTTCCCAAGTCTCCAGACCACCGAAGTATCTTCAAGATACAGAAGGAATTTATTCTGCTTGGGAAGCAAAGGTTAAGAGACTCCCCATTGATCAGAAAGTTCCTTATATTAATCACTAAAGCATCACCTGATTCAGCACAGCTCTGTTAGAGGCAACACTCTGAGCACCTTTTCAAAGACTAGAAAGGCTAACAGTCCTGGAAAATTAGCCAAGGCTGATGAGCAGAGCTCTCCTAAAGAAAAGAAACCTTATGAATAGCTGCCACACAGCTGTGGCACCTCTACTTGAGAATAATTATGTGGGAAACCACTGCCTTTCTGCTAACTCCTCATGACAATCCAATCTACTGAATGATTTTGAACCCCCTTGAAAATACCTCACAGGGTCTCAGGTGGGTAAATGGTTGAACACAGAACATTACATTTTCTAATAATAAAGTATCACTCTTTATTTAAAGATAATCTTGATAAATTATTTTCTTTTGTTGCACTCAAAACTCAAGGCCTAATTCTGGAAGATCTAAGGATATATTAAATAATTAGTACAGGATGCTGACATTGTGCAGTAAATCCTCTGGTAGCTCTTAGAAATAAACTTTCACCAAGAAGATATTTTGCGTCATTTTTTAAAAACCATTTGGTTTAAATAAAACCCCGCCACATGTCTTGCCAAATGATAAATGAACAGCTATGAAGGGAGGAAAAACTGACAGCCAAAACAAGCAGTGCTTTAGGGAAATTACCTGACTGGATACTTGTTTTGATTAGCCCCATCAATAAGGCCCTCTGAATACTTAAAAACATCCCTGAAAAAAGATTAAAATCTGAATTTCTTGTAAAGGTCAGCAACTGTGTGTAAGTGGCAGACACACAGACGTTCTCCATCAGGAATCCCAGAGCACGAGGCTCTTGGGCATAGAAAGAGAAGACAAAACGTACACCTGTCATCAAATTTTAAGATACCTTAATATAAAAAGCCTTAAATAACCTCTGTTATGCAATTAGAAGGAAGTTATTTTCTATTTTCTGATAGAAAATTCCCTACTTTTGAAGGCATTCTGGAAAATGACTTCAACTTGACAGCAGAAACCTTCCTGTGAAGCTGTATGCTCCTTCCCATGGATGTAGAATCTCTACCTCTCTTCACACAATTTTACCTAGGAAAAAATGGTGTGATCTTTCCATGCAAATGAATATTTGAATTTACTTCACTTAAGCCTTTCCAGAAGTACACACGAGTTGCATTTGTCCAATTCTGTACCTAAAAACATCAGACATTTTCACTAGTCAAAATTTGTTCAAAACAGCTTCAAAACCTGAGAGGTGCTGGCTCATTTTAATTTAGCCTGTAAGAAAAAACTGAAGACACAAGAAAAAATATCCAAGAAGGCATTTGGGAAAATGCCAGTGATTTAAAGCTATTTTATCCTATATTCCCAAATTATAATTTAAACTACAATACTGTACTTCTAAATGCTAGTCAAATTGCATGTCCCTTGGAGGGATTTGCAGTGATGAATCAACATTATTGCAACTATTCTAGACTTAGGGAAGACCTGAGACATGAAAACCATGTGGGTATCTACAGGTATCCATCAGGACTTGGGCATCAGTCATGTTGGGCTTGGTACAGTAAAATACACCCACAAATACATTCACAAACACCAATTCAGAACAGCCAGCAATTGGCCCCACCTTCACGGAATATTCTAGTTAGTATTTTTGAATTCAACAGCAAATATTTAAATATAGATGTAAATAAATTTAACTCACTCAGTATGCAGTGGGCTGGTATTTTCAAAGCACCTGGAAAACTAAACTGTGCTCCTCACACACAGAGGCTGAGTAGTTTTGAGAAAAATCCGTCCCACTTTTAATACCACATTCACAGCAAGCTCCCTACATTTCAAAATGAATAATATCCAAAGCTCCTTGAGGGTCAGCATATTAGTTCTGAGGTTTAGTATATTAACTGTGAGATCCTGGGATGAAAAAACATATGAAACGAGTTTATTGTAATTGGCCTGTCATGTTTTTGAAGTATATTCAGACCACTTTCCCTTGCATTTGAAAAATGAAATTATTAAAATATATATATAATTTTAATAGTTGTCAATTCACTTACAATATCAAGCACATTTTCAAATCTGTCAATGAATATTTAACTGGCATGTCATTAAGCACAGAGAATTGAAAAACAGGGATAAATGTTGTTTACCAAAACTGCTTTCCATGACATCATCTGTATTGCTTGACAGTGAAGAAAAACCATTGATTTATCCCCATGACCATTTGCCATTCTTAAACAATTGCAGACAACATTTTGCCTTTATTTTTTAATTCAAGTCAAAGCATTTAATGGTTATTTTGAAGGGCACATGATGACTCACCTGATATTTGAGATAATAAAATAGTATTTCTGAGTCTCTCACCCGAATTCCACCACCTCTGACTAACAGCAGTGATCCACAGTAAGGAGGAACATAAGGAAATGTTCAGTTCTGGCCTCTCACCATCCCATTCACACTCCATAACCACATTCTCTCCCTGATGTGCTCCAGGCCATAGTGAACCTCTCCATAATGGCACCTAAAAATACCATTTCAAAGATTTACAATTCATGTGAGGGAACTGCACTCCAAACCTACAGACAGGTTTGCACAAAAGTCTGAAAGCAATGGACAAAACTGAGTTAGCGGTTTTAGTTACTTTAGCACAAAACTGCTTTTCCCTGTAACTGGGCTAAAGGAAGTAAGAGCGAGCACACGCAGGGAAGGTGTCTGCTACAGGGAGCTTCTGAAACCTAAATCCAATGAGATGGAAGCTGGGATCCATTGCAGAAGTAGTCTATGCATTTTTGCTCAGATTTCTCATAGTAACTTCATGTGAAGTATGGTCAGTAATTTTAGTAGCCACTAGTCCCTGATACCCATAACAAAAACGTGAACCACGTCTTTGCAGGCATGAGGGGAGGCAGGGCACACAAAACCAATGAATATGTTTTCAACAGCTTTTTATAATGGATTAGAAAGGCAACTTGCCAAAAAGAGCAAATACCACACAGCACAAGTACCTATTTAGGATATTTAAAATATCATCTGCCTTCAAATAAACTGGATTTAAGTAAAGCTGTGCAGCACAGGATGTATGTTCCAGCAAAAACTTATTTTAAAGCCAGCAGTTGCCAGACCAGATGGGATCAAAGGCCAGCTGTGCTTCTGCATGATCTAGAACCAAAGGCAGCTTCCAAAAGGCAGGGACTGGGGATGGGTCAATCTAACAATACAGCAGGATAGCAAGACAAATTTCTGGGATATTATTTTCTTTCTCCCAAGCAATACAAGTAACAGTCCATGGGTTTAATTCATTGATACTAGAGATTCTCAAGTTTGAATGTTCAGCTTATCTGAGAGCGTAGTTATAACTACAGCTTTATCAATTTACATCAGGCAAAAGGGGCATCTTTCTCTAGTGAGCCCAGGAAAACACAGCTACAGCCTTTTTAATTTCCAGAACAAACTCTATGGGACTCTGCAAGTAAATTGCTAGTAAGAAATGATCACTTTTAATACGTAACTAACCACTTCCATTCCAACCCAACCTTTTGCAGCACTGCACTTCAGCATCCTGTACTCAGGAAGAGGCCTGGGTGGAGCCTGACCAGGCAATTGAGACTGAAAAATTAAGCTGCAAAGTCACAAAGACATAAACAGTGGAAGTGGGTGACTCCAAACTGTTCTGCTCTGCGTCCCCCTATGAGAAGCCCTCTGTAAGCTCACAGTTTGCTACCCTTCTTAAATCATTCCCCTCATGCTTGTTTAATCAGTTCTTCTTCACACTTGTAAACGTTGTCCACAATTCCTTACAAATGAAGAATACACACTTGGATTAATTAAGATCTAATCACTCAAAGACATAAACCAGGAATTAAATTCACTGGCACACGCATTCCAACAGCAACAGGCAGCTTCAGGGAACCTTTGGGATCCCCTGTTATTGATCTGTATGCAAACATGGTCACAAAGGCTTGGCACCTAGAAAAGCAGAACAGATGGGAAACACATCCAGATTAAGTGATTTCAAGGAATACTGGCATGGAGCTAAGGACTAAGCACAGATCTTGCAAGTCCCAAGAGTACATTTTTTCCACAAGATCATTTATTCTCTATCAACAGAAATTTCTGTGTGAACCAAACCCAAAAAATGGAAGACAGATATCAGCCTGTAACTCAGGTCCTGGATGACAAATACACGGTGAAATTTTATTTCTTAAAATAAAATAATAATTACACAGGTTATTTAAAGCTAAACCAAACTCTCAAAAGAACTAGTAAAGCAATTACTGGGTTATAGAAATAGCCCATTAAGTAACTGTACTGCAAAAACTGTGGTTGAACCACACCCGCACAATTTCTCTCTGGAATATTTTCTGCCCTGAGCTGATGGTTCACCAAAAATTCCTGAAGTTTGGAAATGTCAGCTGAAATTCAAGCTTCCACAGTATCCTTCTTATAAAATCCACATCTGTCTGTATTTGCATCCAGATTACAGGTAACCTTATTCAGTAACCTCAGGCCACCTAGATATGCCATCTGATTCTGGGGTAACAAACATCAAGGTGCTACAGGTCAGCCCACGGCTGGTCTCCTCTCCCACTCATCCCCCACGTACAGTGAGATAAGCAGACACATGTTGATTAAAAGAATTTGATCTTGAGATTACTTAACAGGTATTTTTCATTTCTAACATCACTCCTACTGATTTTTTTTTTTCTGTAGAACAGTCCCATCTATTTCAATGAGACTATTTGCAGAATAAAAGATTACTCAGTGAGAAGAAGCCCAAAACATATCTGAACAAATAAAGTTTCTTGTATCTGTCAAAACATTTTTCAGCAATTCCTTCCTGTAAGCTTTGGGAGCAATGTTCACCCCAAGGCATGTTAACCACCAGGTAACAAATCATTCCCTGCTATTCATTACTAGACAAGTCTACTTCCAGCAATAGAAACACAGTGCCACAGAACACTGGGCCATTAGAGAATAAGGCCAGCTCTTTAAACATTTCAGATTTGACTAATTCTTCCACTGAAGTCTTTCTTAAAGATGCCTTTTCTATTAATGCATTTTAACTATTAAAAAAAAAAAGAAACTAATACAAGGAAAAATCCGTGGATTAATGTTAAGCCTTTTTTTCTGCTATTATGATTAAATATTCCTTTTCCTCCCATATTTTGCAGGCAGTCTTGCAATTTTTTGCCTGTGCAGTCCTGTTACAGAGCTGCTTTAATTCTCCTTGTGGCCCAGAGCAAGGCACGCAGCCAGGGCAGTAACAGCATGCTGGGGGACACAGCTGTCACCTTCATCACACACTGATGGATGTTTGAACACATTTTATTGATGTCATCGATGCTCTGTGCACTTCACCACTGCCTGTGCAAAGGTGGAATGGGGAAAGCAGCGGGACAGATGCAGTTTAAGAGATGAATGACACATATGCAGTAACTTAGGTACTCCCCTCCCTTAGGATACTCACTTTCAGCTTGGAGTGATAAGAATATGTTGAACAATTGGTGTGGTTTCACAGCAGAACTCAAATGATTTTACAGTGTTTGTCCACGGCCCCATAAAGTCTTCCTGAAGTTTTTACAATGTTTATATGAATATTTAACATTCAGCAATGGAACACTGTTTTACAACTTTCCTACTTGACTTAGTGCTTGCTGTTTTATTTTGGTTACTATATTGCTGGTAGTTTTTATTTGCATAAAGTTGCTTCACTAAAGAAATAAAGATGCATTTCAACTGAAACAGCCTGGAGTAGGAATAATTTTTCTGTTTCTTCTGCCTTGTTTCCTTAAAAAAAAAATCTTGAATTGCTTGAAAACAGAAGCAAAGAAAAAGACAGATTCCTGGTAAGAAACAAACCTTTTAAGAAGCACTTTAGGTAAATATACTTCAGGGCTACCTTTCATATTGAAAGTTAAAGTAATTATCATGCAATGAATGCATACAATATAATGAATTAATAGGTATCTAAACTGTTTCTTAAACTTTAGTGACAATCTTCTACAACTGAGTTGCTAATAATTATCTGTGCAACACTATCCTTATCTGCTGCATCCAGATACCTCCTTAGTACCCTCAAGAATGAGGAGCTATCAGACTTGCATCTTCCTGAAGGGGTAGGATGTGGACACAACTGATTTATTAACTTCCAGTACTTACGACTTGAACTGAAGTAAGCCCTCTATTAATAACAGAAATTAAATTCTTCCTAAGTTTAAGACTCTAATTGTTTGTAGTTTGGCAGTTTTTTTAACATTTCTCCACATTTTTCTATTTTGCTGCACTCACCTTGACCTGCTATTTCCAAAAGCACGGAAACCAAGCTTGAACTCACAGTGGCACATACTGCATAACCCCAACATGGAAGATTTTACATCTCCAGATAAAAGGAAATCCCCACATCTACTGGCTGTCATCCACAAACAGTTCTGGTAACAAATACATGCAATGGCAACCATGCTCTGGCAAGAGGGGTCTAAACTATTATCCCTCTAGCATTGTTGTAAGCAGGAATAACATTAAAGCATCCTAAGTCATCTCTGCACAGCTTCCATGGCTTGGTCACACCAGCAGGAACAGGTTAAGGAGAAGGAAGCAACCTCCATCCTCCTCCCCTGCTCTCAGTACAACATCTACCTCTGAGGATTGATAGTTCCTCTGTAGTCAACAATTGACCTAAAGATGTAAACAATTCACTTTAATGCTCTTCTTGTAGAGGATTTCCCCAAGCCTAAGAATGTTCATTGAAACACAGGCTGGAAAGAGCCACCCCCCCTTGATTCATTCATACATTTCATTACAACCTTTGGACCCAAATCCTGTCCCTTTCTCTCAGGTGAATGAGCTTTCCCTCGTGTCACCTGTGTCATGGTGCCCCTTTCAGGTCTCACCTTTTGAGAGAATTTCTTTTCCATGACCAGTGCTGAGTTTTTGGAGGGGCTGGCAGATAAGAAATACCCTCCTCTCTATACTACCTTTGCATACCAATAATTTGAAACATCTGATTCTTCCCAACATCAAATATGCACCACAGAGAGAAGCATAAGGCAGAAATATGGGAAATATAAACCTACTATCTAATAATACTATCAAGAATGTATTTAAACCCACACAAAACTGCATCTTGTTGGTATAACACAAACTCACTTTTTCTCCTGTTATTTCATCATTTATCTCAGATTGGACAGGATCTTTCTGAGAGAAGCAATGAGATGTTCCTGGAGTGCTCCAGTCACCTTCACCTTGTTTCAATGTCACCAGGTACAAAACCCCCTAGAAAGCTGAATCTGTACAGAAGATGGAAAGGGAGAGCTCAGCTTAGCTGCGTTACTCTTTTATACTTTGGAAATGATTAATGGATTTGCTGGAACTGTTTACAGAAATGCTTAACTGTAAGTAAGTATTAAAGTATCTTAAGAAAGTGCTAAATTCTAACTGATCAGAAATCCAAATATTAATCCTGTGGTAAGGACAGGATCAATGCTGTGGAATTCAGTGGGTTTAATTTTAACCCAGTGATTTTGAAAGCATGAAAGACAGTGCCAGGCAAGAGGATCTAGCATATCACTGTCCTAAACCAGGGACATTTTTAATTAGCTGTAGCCAGAGATAGGGGAGAAGAAGTCATCTTGACCAATGTATCAGGTGATGGATAACCCACCCTCCAGGAGAGTTCAGAATATCACATGCTGGACTGTCCCAAATAGCAGCTAAAGACCATCCAGAGCTTCTTGAAGGCCAAATACAAGCAAAATACAGGTCATTCTAGTAATTGCTGCATGCATTAGGCCATTGGGTAGATAATACTACTGACAAACCTTCCTCCTCCTACTCATAAATGACAAGATAACCTGAAACAAAAGAGGTTTGACAGTCTTGTAATATCAATTACACATGAAGAATATATCCTTGCAACTGTTTCTCCTTATGTAATGCATTATTAACTCTGCTGGCATGTTCACTGTAACACAATGGAGAAATAATTTAATAAGACTGATTGAGGCAAGAAAAAAATTCCATGTTACAAGCAGAAGTTAAAGGTTGCTGCTCTGATTTGCTGCTCAAAACGTTTGAGAGAATGTCAAATGAGTTCTAGTTTTTGCACATGAATGCTATTGCTCTGCAGAACCCAGATATTCATATAAATTTAGCTGCAGGCACATGTACTTAAAGATACAGTAGGAAATTTTGATCATCATATAATACAAAATAAAGCTAAATTAAAAGCTGGTGCAATGCATTTTTAATATTGATATATAATAATAAAGCACCCATGGGATTTACCAAAGAGTTCTAAAGGGAAAATCTTAGAAGAAATCTGTGCAGTATTTATGAACTAGGACACTCAACAACTGATCATCAATGATTACTACAGGTGTACTAAAGCCAACAAGAACCTGTTTTCCTCCTGCACTACAGGAGCTCATTCATGCACTAGAGCTCACACTGACAGTGATAAAAAGCAGGAACTTTACCAGCTGATAAAAAAAAAAAAAAGGTGGCAGAGCCAACTCAGAAATGTTTCCCACAGTGAAACACGGCACCAGCCTGCTGTGGGGGCACCCCCAGCTGCTGAGGCTTTCACCCAAAGACCTCCAGTTGGAGTGCAGGGTAGAGGAGTAGGAGGGTAAGCACAGGTAGGCAGGAGGCACCAAGCCAACGCTGACTGATCCAGGGTGATGCAGCATTCCCACACGGGAGCCCCACTCTGCCATTTCACCATCTTTCAGCACCTAGAGGACTGAAATATCGATGGGCACTCTCTGTTCCCCTACAGCACCCATTGTCCTCACTCCTTCCCCTCAACAGCCCAGAATTTTACAGATGTCTGCCATCTCTCCTCACTTGGCCTCTCCATGAAGCAAAGGGACCTTGGCATTGCCCCTCTCCTCCACACAGGCTGTTTAACAGTGCTGAGCTCCCCGTTTGCACCTTGCCAGCTCCAATACACCCTGGGAGGAATTCTGTGCCCTCTTCTGTTCCCTTCAAGTTGTGCATTCCAGAAATGGCACATTGTGTTCTCCAGTCTTCTCACAAGTAACTCCTAACCTTCTATTATTCTTTTGCATGCTACCTAACTGTTGAGTTGACATTTTAAGAATTACCCCAAATTACTCAAAAATCTCTTTCATAAGCAACAATGGCTAATTTAAAACCCATCAACACATGGAGCTAGTCAGGACAGTTTTCCTCCAGTTTTGAGTTTCATCTGACATTGTATTGTTCCTTGATGGTATTTTCTACAACTCTTGACACTCACAGCATCAGTGTCATTTCAACACTCTGGAATAACTCAGACTGATTCTTCCCTACTTCAGTAATTTTCCCAGGTCAGTTATGTGCATTGTGAATGCTATAACTCTTAGTTCCACTGGTAATGAAATCTGGGCAGTAATAACTGTAACTCTTGGGGAGGGGGGGGGATGGTTGGGTGGTTAACCTGTTTATTTACAATGGCTATCTAGATGACATTATTCTATAAATGCTTATCATGTAATAGCATGGATACTTTAGAAGCCTTCAGTGAAAAGACTTTTGGAAATACAAACACCACATCAAGCAGATCATTGTTCACAATCTGCTCCTTCAAAGAGCTCTAACAGAACAATACTTCATCTTCCTTTGCAAAGAGGTAATGTTTTTTTTCTACATATTATATTCATTCATAACCGAGAAATGTTATCATTTTCACTATTCATAAAAATATGTATTGGCTTAATAGAAATTGCCAAAGGTGGCACCTCTGAAAAAAGACACAATCTCTTCTATCACTGGAATATTGTGATGAAAGCTCTATGCTAAGCACAGAATGACTCTCCTATTTGCATAATCTAATAAACAGAGCTTGTTCCTCGAAATAAAGCGAAACTTCTTAGAAAAGAGTAAGTGTAATGAAGAAGGCTCTTGATACAGTACATCCAGATTTTGCAATGCACTGAATGAAGTTCTGGGTTCTGCAGTGCAGTCCATGGCTTGCTATAGTGATGAAGCACTATCCAAGGTGCAGGTCACAGTCCCAGCTTTTACAATATCCCATTGAGCTCGGTTTGGGCTGGTCAGCAATACTTCCACTACAAGCTGGATTTATACAGCTGCAACTGGCACATCAAATGCACCTAAAGCACATTCTCATAGTTCTCATTATGCAGGAAAATTGTACTCAACTCCCGGTCTATCATCACAACATGTTACACTCCAGATCCAGCTACCAAATAAACCTGGGCAACGAGTGCCGCATGAGCATCTCCCAGCGAGTCACCAACATTTCAGCATTTTCTCACAAGTAAAATGTGTCATTGTTGGTGTTACCATTTAAAGCACAGAAACAATGTGATTTGCCCTCCTACAAAGCGCTGCTGCACCACTTCCCTGGTTACCATTTATGCCTTATATCAGGATGTATGACACTAAAACCTGCAGGAAATGCACAGCTTAGTGCCTGCACTAGTGTTTCAGACCAGTCCCCTCTAATCAATGGCTAAAGGAACAGAAGCGTTCCTACTGATTATTACAGACATGCTTTTAAAGGGCTCACAATAGTTTTCTTTTAAAAAATGTTCCAGACATTTTTTCCAACTAATTTTCAATAGCAGTCCTAAAATAGGATCTGAGTACACTTAATGGTGTTCAGGACACTGGCAGGAGGAATGACAATAGTATGAAAAAATTAACACGAAGCTTAGATCAATTGTTACTCAGTTTTCTGAGCTGGTGTTCTCCGTGTGCCATGTGCTGAGTAATAACTGACTTCATTAAGCTAAAATGGATCTTTAGTAAAGCGACTATTTGCAGAGCAGCTGCAGCCTGGTGTCCCTGACACGTGCAGAGGGGGTGATTTTCAAGTAACCCTTCCATTCTTCAGCTTCTTTTCCTTCCCAAATTTACCATATTCATTAAGGACAAAGTGCTAAACAGGATTCTGCAGGGTCTCCCTATTTCTACCATGAAAAATACACCTAAATCCTTTTTCATCAACTCTTCATGATAGTTCCAACCTTATAGAAAGGATATGCAATACCCTCACACCTCCAGTAATTAGAGACCCTATTTCCAGTATTAATATTTCTTACCCTATTTGTAGCTTTTTTTTTTTAAACCAGGGTCTGAAATACAGAGCATCAGCACAAGGGCAATGTAATTAATGTTTTTCTGTCTGTTAAATCAAAGTTCAATCCAATGCTTCTTGAAAACCCTTAAAACCACAGCAGCTCTTTGCTTGTTTTTGATCCTCCTGCAAAAGAGTGACCACTACCAGATTCATTAAACACAGCTTGATGATTGCCCCCTGCTCAGGCTTTTTCAGCACACTGCATCCACCGTGAGCTCACGTTAATCCTGCCACTCCTCCCGCTGTGCAAACAGCTCTGTCTGCTGGGAATGTGCTAATCAGGCTCCATAGGGCCGATCACACACCATAAACACGTCACAACAGCAGGCTGAATTTACCAATTTGCTTTCCATTCCTGCTGTTCTCTTCCTCTTCTGACTTCTAGCTCCTGTTTCCATTTGAAACTAAACAGTTTTTCTAGCAAGAACTGGTATATCTTAGGCAAAAACCCCCCCAATCACTCAAAACCAAAACCAACTGATTCTTTGCTAAGCATTCCCATGTTTTAGAAACACTTGGTTTTGAAACTAGTCACAGCCCAAATGAACCAGTATCATGTTCCTCCTGTCTATTGAAACACCAGCATGTACAGTACTTTCCAAACCTCAGTGGCAGTGCTTGGCCTCTAGGCCTTTTGTTTCCTAGTTCTGATGATTTTTAGTTAGCACTGGCACACTCAGACCCTTGACACCCTCCAGCCATCCTCATGCATCTGCTGGGCATAGACTCAACCTCTGAAGTCACCACAAAACCCTCAGTCAACCCCAACCACTCAAGTTTTTGTCAATATTCACACTGCATGCAGCACATTCACTCTCTTTGATAATCACTGGGGGAAAAGAAGTTAAAGGTTTACCTCAAAGCCAAACAAAATCTTTGAAGGACAGGATCCTATTCTCTCATAAGAGACAAAAAAAGCTACAGGCTCCAAGTTATGCCATTAATAGCTTCCCCAACCACAGGAAACCCTGGTCCTGCATGCTCATTACAACCTACAAATTGTCAAGGAAATGCAAGAACACCTGTATGGAATGGTACTCAGTCAGGCATGCCCAAGGTTAACCACCACAAGGATTTCTCTTTTCAAAGTGAAATGCATGGGGCATGGGGCAGTTGGTTTTAATTTGAAAAACTACCACATATGACTTCACAGGTGATCTACAGAGCAATACTAAGTGCCTGGAGCAACCAAAATGTTCGGAGAATTTAGCTACAAAAGGAGGAAAACCTAAGGATGTGGGACATCCAGGCTGCCAAGGGTTCTGCTGCTGCCATATTTTTGGGGATGGCCACAGCCAGCCTTCCCACCATGCTCTTTCCACAACAGGGACACACATTCCCTGTGTTCTTCTGCCAGAAGCTTCTGAGATCGGTGATGGAATCACCATGCCCTGCAGGGATGACAACCTCCTGCTAGCCTGGCCTTTCCCTGCAGCTGTCAGAGCTTTAACTTGTTAAAAACGAAATACAGTCACCTGCTAAATTTAAAGGTTTTTAATAAAGAAGAACAATAAGGGGCAAAAGATAGAGCAAAAGGAATACAGCATCTAGGTGATGCTGGGTACCCTTGGCACAGAACCAAGAGCACAACAGCCTAAGACACTCTCTTTATATACATTTCTATTGCATCAGCCTGTTACACAGTCATAGGCAAATATGTGTATTCATACTTTTTCCTGAAAAACACATGGCCTTTAAGGTATGTGAAGAATTCTTCTGTATGTTGATTCTTAGAAGATTTGTAGATAGAGATGTCCGGTAACAGGAGTCTGTTATATCGTGTTTATCTGAGATTGTCCTGGGGCTGAAGTTATCCCTTCTGTGTTTATTTGAGATTGTCCTAGGGGCTGGAGTTATTACTTCCTAAGGCTGAAGTCATCACATCTGTGCTTATCTAGTTAAGCTTATAGTTTGTTAGTTGCATTTCAACATATCTTTGGTTAGCTATTTTTCAACTATTTCTAGGGTAGAACAAAAGAAAAAGCATTTAATAATGGTTACATTTCTACAACGTAAGGGTTAATATTATACACATAGCATTCATTATTTGCGAAAAGCCAACACTAGAATATGTATTTATAACAAACTGAGGGCCATGCAGTCAGAAAACTTTCAGCTCTCAACAGCTCATGAGGGACAACCCCATAAATACTGGGTGCTTTTAACTAAACATGACCACTTGGCTTGTGATCAGCTCAAGGGGACTGCAGAAGCTCTTACAGAGAGAACAGAGTGCTCCCCCCAGGGCAGCTCCGGTCCTGGGCACCCCCAGCAGCAGCTGCAGAGCAGGAGGCTGCCAGGGCTGGTCACCAGGACTGCCACAGGCTGCTCACAGCTGCTTCCAGCCAGGCCACCAAGAGCCCAGAGCCTCAGCCAAGGAGAGCAGACCGAGGCCCACATGTGGGAAGGAGTCTGTCTTCCATCCCCTGGACAGTCTGAGAGACAGCACCACAGGGCACCACTGGGTGAGTCTCCTGAAAAGGGTCTCCTGTCAATCAGTCCTGAATTCTGCACACAATGCCATTGCTCCTCTTAAACAAATTATAAAAAATAACCAGAATCAGAAAAGTACCTTGCAAACACATGAAACAGTCCAGCCTTCCTCCACTGTGTTTTTAAAATCAGTTTATTGCAGAGAAATAGGACATCCCATTTCAGAGTGGCACCTTCTCTGGCACTGCTTATTGTTAACAAGCATATGCATGGCTTTCTGAGGATTCCTCTATTCCAGCCCACAGATCACAATTTTCCCTCCTAAAACAGGAGCTGTTAATGTAAAAAAGAACATCCTGTATTTCCCATCCTTTTTATAATGTCAACAACCCTTTGTGTATCTTCTGCTTTCTGTATTGCACTTACCTGAATGCTTTCCTCAGACACACAAGTGGAAAATAGCCCAAACAATGTAGTTCCTTAAAACCATAACTGGATTTGCATAGCTTTAAATATTCTAAACTCCTACCACAGAACACAGGCCATCCATGTTTAAAGAAACTCACTAAGCACAGAGCATGATCAAATTCCTACAGTTTACAAGCATATGCTGATTAGTTCTCCTACAGTTTGCCAAAAAAGTGTTGAGACTGGTAGGGGAGGATTGACAGCAACATCTACAACAGCTACATCCACTGCCAGCATTTCAGAGTCAGTTTAGTAAGCACTTCAAAAGATACGACTTTGTTGCACAAATAAATGAGTGACACGTTTTCCATGTAAAAGCTGAAGAAAGAAATGTCAAGACAGCAACGCAAATATCTGACTTTTCAAAGACTGTATGTTTTTTAGCAAACTAAACCAAGGATGAATCCCCCATTTTGCAGAGAAATATAATGACAGAGACATTAGCAAGACATTTCAATTATTACAAAGAAGTGAAAGCATGTTTAAGTTTCTTCTAGCCAGAAGTCTGAAACCTCAATAAGCATTTTGTTAAGAACTTTGTTGATTTTTCTGCCATTGCTTAAGTGAAAAAGCAGATACAGACAGAGTTTTCTAGCAACTGTGCTCATAAAACTTCATACAGCCCTCCTTTATCAACTTCAAATGTACACAGGTAGGTGTTACATGCATAAAATGGAATAGATATATATTTGTTACAATAAATAGCATTACTAGGGATTCAGAGTAAAAATTCAGAGTTCTTCAAAAGCACCAAGTTGGAAACTTGCCCCCGCCTTGAAAAGTCTCATACCTTGATAAATGGTACTGCCTTTAGCCTCGCTGATACCTGTCTCCTTAAGCTGAGGTCTGCAGCAACTAGGTAGGATGGAAAGTTCCCCATGCCTTTTTCTTTTCCAGCTCAATTTCATAGTATGATATCCAAATACAATCCATCTCTGCTCAAAAAATATAATTGGACTGGAGTTCACTCCAAACACTAGAAGAGCCTTCTGACAGGAATTTATTCAGGTCATTCCATCCCAGAGCAATTTGCCCTATTTAGGGAGAAAATTAATTTATTAAGAATCTGAAATAAGCCTTGATTTGACTACATTTACTTCTCCCTGTGTTACAAATCTGGAAGTGTTAAAAGCACAGACATTCACAGATAATGTGATGCTAAAGAGTCCTCAGGACAGGAAATCCCTCTCTTCAGCTGTACCTGTCTGTGGGACAGTCACTTAACCCTCTTTTATTCTCATCACTTTGAAATTTCTACCTCCACAGAGCTTGCTTTCCTCCTATGTGTACAAAAAAAGTACAAAATTGCTTCCATAAAGAAAAAAAGACAGGTCATTGTCATAGGAGACTGCCTTGAGGAGGGAAGAGAAGGCTCCATGTGCAGACTGAATCCACTTAGGGAAGTTTGCTGCATGCCTGGGGCTCAGGATATGGATGTGACAAGAAAGTTTCCCAGCCTGGCACGGCCCCCGGACCATCGCCCACCGCTGATGTTTCAGGTAGACAGCGATGCAGGTGCAACAAGAAATCCGAGGGCAGTCCAGGGAGACTTCAGCCCTGGCTCCCCGTGGAGGTCCCAGCTCACTGGAGGTTGGCAAAGGCAATGCCCATCCAGAAGAAAGCTCAGAGGGAGGATACAGGGCACTACAGGCCTGTCTGTCTGTCCTGGACTGCAGTGTATTCTATCACCATCTACATGAGCTGTTGAAACCAGGAGGGCTGTGTTCCTTGCCTCCTCCCTCCGGACTATCTCCTGTTAATGGGCTCATCAAGGTTTTGCCTCATGACTGACAAAATTCCATCATCCCATTGTGAGATGCTCCGCCCAGAGGGAGGAACCAAGCATTCCATCCTGGATATAAGGTGAGATTTCAAACACCACAGGCAGCCTTTCCACTGGATTCCTAGAGGACGAGAGCTACACAGCCATCACTGGACATTCTGAGATCAGACCCCTCTATAGGATCACTGCTCCCAACAGGACTTCATTGGGACTGCTACCAACACCCTGACCCACAGGGTGTCAGGTTGTATTCTGACTCGGTCAGTGGTTTTTCTACTATTGCATTTATTTTACTTTTTTTCCTCTTCCTATTAAAATTGTATTTCTGACTTGCAGTCTCTCACTGGTTTGTTTTCAAACCCTGACACTGTCTGACCCCAGTGCTGGGGAAGGTCTTTTCCAACATAAATGATTCTATGATTCTAAATGCTTGACAGGAAGGGAAACTGGTTTTGTCTGAAAAATTAATACTGACTTAAGTAATACAGTCAAGGAGGAAACCCTACTATAGGAATTTTATAACCAAATAATAGCAAGTGAATTGTAACTCTTTGGAATCCAAGTTTATTTACTACATGTTGCAAACTTCAAATATATCTTTGAGATACATTGGGAAAGATTCATAATGCATTTAATTCTCTAACTGCCAGCTCCTGAAAACTGAGGATAATAGTGATTCCAATATTTTAGTTAAATAAAGGTTTAGTCAGTTTGGGTAAAGCCCACTGATGTGTCAAGCAAGCCATCTTCTCTCTCCACTAATCTGAAAAGGAAGCACTTCTGTGATCCAGGGTATGACTTTACAACTGCTGTATAGTTTGAGGCTCACCCACTTTTGCTGACTTTTCCTTCTTGGCACTTCAGAGTAGTATTTGCAAGTGGGTTATGAGCAACTTGGACTGTAAAATCCATCTTCATACAACAGAACCAGATACGGAAAAGATGAACAATGTCTCTCACCACAGCACGCCTATGGTAACAGCCAGTGGGCTCTGACCTCTCAGACAGAGCCTTGATCTAACAGCAGAGCTGTCACTCGGTTTCCTTCACTTCAGAAAGCTGAGCAAGTATCACAATGTAGTATATTAATAGCAAAACTCTGATAGCACAGCTGTGCCACAGTGAAGAGTGCAGAAGCTTTAAACCCTAGCTTCCTTAAATACAACACTCAATATGCTGTACTATAATTAATGGCCTCATCTGCTTACAAATGTGTCACAACTATTTTTGCAACTAATCTCTCAAATCCAAGAAAAATAGATGTTCTGTACATAGAGATACTCCGGTTGGTATCTTTGGGTCCATAAGTATCACTAACACTCCATCATTATCAGTGGAGCTTCCAGTAGTAGATCTGCATGTTCACCTGAGCAATTTCTCTGTTGCAAATTTCCTTATCAGATGCTCCATATATACTTGGATGCAGATAAGGCCAAATTTAACAATAAAGGTGTTTAATAAAACACCCACTAAGTATCTCCCCGAGGAGACTGCGCTAGAGCTCAGGCCTGTCTTGCCTGCAGAAAGGAAAGATGGACCAAAAATAAGATGGGAATCTCTTGAGAACAGACCCTGTGCCCAGGGTCTCTACACACGTGATGAAGCCACAGCATCATAAGCAGCCTGCACAGGGAAAAATCAGGTTTGACCAAGGGACAGTTTTGTTTTAGTTTATCCTGATCCCCACAGGAAAGACCCTGAACACATGATGAGAATAACAAGTAGTTCAGAGTAGAGAGTAAGAATTGAGCTGTTGCTGTCATGTCCTTCCTTCAGCTTCTCTCAGGGGGCCAACAGTCAGAGACAGAGTGCTCAGGGCAGTGTAAATCCCAGGGTACCACACACCTCTAGCCACTCATCTGTGTGTGGCCTGAGCAGGTCACTTGTCCCCTGATGCAGACACTTGCAGAGAATTTTTTTCAGCAAAATGCCTGTGCTCCTATCAGTGATTCACACCTGACTCTGTTTGATAACACCACCATGGTGACTGGTCCTTTTCCTTCTTGCAAGGCACATTATCCTGTATCCATGCTGCATTTACGTCTTGAGTGTGCTTTCCTTTGAGAAGGTGTTATGGGTCTAAACGTACCTTAGCAAAGCAGAGCCTTGAAACATGTATTGAAAGTATTCAAAGCCTTGAAACATTAAGAGAATATTGGAGTTCAGAGCAACACTAAGACATATCTATAATATTCGTAATTCAATCTCTCCAATTGCTCTGTAGTCTTGCAAAATGTCTAAGCTACAATCTACTTCAAGCTAGGCCAAGAAGCCTAAAATCCCTACTGGATGGATATTCCATCAGCAAGAGACACAGGAAATGAATGGGAATCTTTCCTTGATAACACCACACATTTGTTCCACAGGATTAACTTTGTTTCTGTAACTCCCCAGTTCAACTGCCTCAAGGGAATACTTATTTTTAGCACTTTGAATCAAGGCCACTTGTCTAGCATTCTATATTACTGAAAAAAAGCAAGCTGAAAAAACAGTGAATACCTCAAATTTTGCTCATCTGAGTTGCTACTTTAGCAAAAAAAAAGGACAAAAATGGGATAGCATATGTCCTCAAAAATTACCACAGATACACTTGAACACCAGGCCATACTGTGAGCTACATATGTGCTCCTTGTAAAGACAAGGAGAAGTCATGGATCTGTTGCAAGTGTCCTATCCCACATGGCAGCTCTGCAGGCTCTGGCCCCTGTCTGTGCTGTTACAATATGTTGGCAACAGGATAATGCAAACCCCTTACTCACTGTGTGTTAAAGGTGCTCTCCCCTCGGAGCTTAATTTGTGTGTGCTTCACATAGGACAGATCTTTCCTCATACTGCCAGACTGGAAAAGATAATTTTTGCTATACTGAGTAATATATCTCTGACAAAGAAAGGTAGCACTTGGTACTAATGTGTGTGCACCTATGTAAACACGCAGTCAGGCCTGAGTAAGCACACTCATGGCTGAGCAGAGAAAGCAGATGAGCCATTCAGGGCAGACATACAATCCTTAGGAATGGAGAAATCATCCACAAAAGCTTCTCTGGATGATCTCACTCTTTGATTGCTCCCTGGGGAGAACAAGTCAGGAGTTAAAATTCCATATGCTATTTTCAGTACGTGTACAGCTAAATCAACAGTTGCTTTTGCTCTATATCCAATTTCCTTGCACTACTAGGTCTTTACAGAGACTTTGAGAAACTAACATGCACCTACAAAGAGAGCTCAAGGCCAAACTTTCCAGCATAGGGACTAGACTTCAGGCTAGTTATGAAATGAGATTCCCCTAACCCTCCCTCCTTACCAGTACTCTTGTGTTACTTCCACCACTCTAAGTTAATAAACACATTTTATATTTGTATGAAATACAATATGTAATTGTATGCACACAAGTTTAGAACAACGCCTCCTACACAAAACCCCCAAATCAAGCCAAAACCACTCATGCCAAGCACACAGTTACACCTCGTTCCATTAGTATGGAGAGTCACATAAATGTAACCATCTGCGGGATGTTTATAATTACAAATTACTTGTATATTTATGTAATTGTTCTGCCATAGCTGCAAGTTTTACCTATAACCATATCAGAATTGATTTTGATTATAATTGAAGTCAAACAATCAAAAAGCTTGACTAAACCACTGAAAAAACAACTTAAAAAATTGTGCCCAATCTGCTAACTGGAAGGACAATCAGTGGAGTAACTAATGTTTTAATTTCATAGAACCATAAAATGCTTTGGTTTGGAAGGAACCTTAAAGACCATCCTGTTCCACCCCCTGCCATGGGCAGGGACACCTTCCACTATCCCAGGCTGCTCCAAGCCCTGTCCAACCTGGCCTTGGACACTTCCAGGGATCCAGGGGCAGCCACAGCTTCTCTGGGCATCCTGTGCCAGGGCCTCAACCCCCCCAACTTAATTTTTTTTTCCCTTATATCTGGGAGAGGCCCATACAGTCTTATGGAAAAAACTAAACCAGCATTTACAGTTATACTATTTCTGCTGAAAATAGAAGTTGTTTCAAAACACTACAGGAACACGAGCAAGAATTACAGAAATGTACAGCTGAAGAAAAAAAAAAAAAAAAATTAAACCAAAATGGCATCAGGCAAACATGAAACCTGTAGAAGCAAAAACTTCAGATGCAGTTACACTTAGAGCAAGAGACAAAGCAAAACTGGGGAGTGATCAGCATTCAATCTTAAAATTATGTTTGAAATGTAATGGAAATGGTCTCCAGAGTATCCCAGCTGGATACAGGGAAGTCTCAAGCTCACAGCAGAGATCTAAGCCGCTCTTCCCAGGGAGAACGAGGTGCTGAAACCCTGCCTCTGTGACACCACACCAGCATTCATCATTCCACCCCTGCAGAGCAGTGACACACTCGAAGCTTCCCAGAGGATTTGCCACACCTCAGAGCGAGGGCTGCCTGCTCTGTCTGAATCTCTCTGAAGCTGTGGGAGCTGGGCCAGAGAGACAAAGGGCTGGTGTGACAGCAGCCTTGGGAAGTGAGGAGGGAGGATGTGGTGTGGTGGGGTACGGGTTTGGCATGACAGAGAGAGACCCCAAGCTAGAAACAACTCGCCAGAGGTCAGTTTAAAGACAAAAAAATTACAGACCTGCAGCTGCACAAAACCATAATTAGGGGTATCAAAGTGAAGACAGCAATAGCACCTAACATGTGCAAAGCACACATACAATAATTTGGATCTAACCCAGCACTGTGGATCGGTGAAGGAAGAGAAAGGTTTAAAAATATCTTAGCAAACAAATAAAACCCATACAGAATGTATCCTAGAGGGAGGAAAGAAAGGAAAACAAAGCAACACAACAACATGAGATTTTACTCCTGGCAAGGGATTCCAGCACTGCTATGACTATACCAGCCTCCTGACCCAGAGGAGCAGTGGATAGGGGAGCACAGCACCCAGAAAAAGAGCCAGAGACAGGGAGGTGTGTGTATCACAGTTTTAACTGCATTGTTCTTTTTTTATGCAACAGTTAGGTGTACAGTAACAACAATTTGACTCTCAGGATTTCACTTACAATAACAAAATTCCTTGCCTTTACTTGGAAGGTGGGGATCTCTCTGTGCCCATAAACAAGATTTTGAGCATTAGATAAAAACAGTGGACGTCTTCGATAGTAACAAGTAAAAGAACAAGCCAAATCAATCCCTCTTTGCAGCTCTTATGCAGCTTCCACTATGAAGACAGAGCTGGTCATAGCATTTTTTCTTTTCAGAAGTGTGTCATCGAAAGCAATTGTGATATCCTGTCTTGCCTCACGTTATCCTAAGCCAGTGTAGACACAACCTTTCCTAAACGCCTTTCAATTTCCTATGAGATTGGACAAATTTTGTTAGAAAGCAGGATGAATATCTACAGCTTTGTCAAACAGCAAGATGGGTAAATATCAGTGAAGCATATAAAAAATAACGAAGAAACTGAGGCTGGCCCAAAGGTACAGCTAGAAGGGAGAATGGATAGCAAGAAAAGCTTCTTGATAAATGGAAAGCATTTGGCACTCTCAAGAAAACTGCTGTGATCTCTGTTCCTCAAGAGTTTTGAAATTAAACTCATTAAAAGAAAACCATCTTGCACTGGCAAAGAAACAAATTACATGGTGTCTCCTTTCTATTCCTGATTTCTATTTCTCTGGAGTATTGCGTTGAGACATTGAACTAATACAGCATGGGTTCACTGAAGGCTGGAAATTTTCTGCTTTGCTGCTGCCCTGCTTGCAGCTTCAACATAAATTCTACCTCTGCTGTACTCCCAGGCAGGAGAACTGGGACTTGCTCCACATTAGCATTAGAAAATACTGAAGCATTCTGGCTCCTGCTCAAAGTGCTGTGCTGTCACCACTTGACTGGTCAGAGTTCAACAGTCATGAGCTGTAAATTTACAACTCAAGTTTAGACTTCAAACATTTGCTTTAGTTCACCTGTGTAAAATCTAAGCCATTTCCTACAGAATCAAAGTACTGGAAGGACTCTCATGCTCAGCAGAGACAGCAGCAACTGTTCCATCGACCAAAAGTCCTAGGAAAAACTTTACTGCTCAGTGTTGACAAGTGGTATGTACAAATAAACTTACATTTTTAAGCAGCAAAAAGCCTCACCAACATGATCAAGTGGTTTATAGCACATAAGTATGTCCAGCCCCTTTTGCCAGGATGAGGTAGGAAACAGTGGTTTGGAGTGCCAGCTTTATTCCCATCTCACAAGTGCTGCAGGGGGCAGAGTGCAGCAGGACACTCGTGCCAGCCCCCACCCAGGTAAGAGTCACCTGGCAAACCCAGCAGCACAAACCCCACAGAGGTTCCTGTGCCAGTCCTGCACACATTCAGCACGAGCCCATGCCAAGGCTCTGCAGCCACATGCCCATCACTGCTGTTCATCGTGCCAGCAGACTCAGCACTCCTAGCAAACCTACTGGAATTACAGAGCTGGCTCCACTTCGATGCACTGGCATATTCTAGCGTCCTTTCTTGGGTGTCCCCCAACCTTGCTGCCTGAGCCTGTGTGATAACAGATTTTCAGGAAAGTGTAATAGTCAATGCCAGCTGAAATTAACCCTGTTGTTTAATTATACTGCAGCTTTAGCCATTCCTCAGACGAGAAATTGTAATTTAAGATTTCTCTACAGAAATCTTATCTCACGAACCATGCATTGGCATGGAAGAGCCATCATTAAAGTAACCAAAAAGAGAAGGTCCAAATTAAAATAAAATCATGAGCTACATTCTCTGCATAAATGATCATTAACTAAGTTATCATCTGCTAATTCACCCAGCTAATTCAGACCTCTCTGCTAAACATGTAAAATGGCCTCTCTGCTGGAGAAGGACAAAGGAGCACTGGCATGGCAAAGAACTTCATAATTGGAAACAATTCAAAACTCTTGAGAGCATCTCTTAACTCTAGTTTCTTCCTTTAACAGCTACAGGATCAGGTTTTGTTTAAGAACAAAAAAAAGTACTTCTTGATGAAATTTGAGGTAGCTGAGAAATAATAGGCCAAATTTAATAACCCATAACAATTAAAGGATTTTATTTATTTAATACAATTCCATTTTAATAAAATCCCATTACTTTATAATAAGCACAATTTAAATCTTCATATTTGCTATGTTTGAAAAAAAAATTGTAAAAATTGTGGCAGATGTATCAACCCTAAAGGTTATCCCTAATGAATCTATTGAAAAAGCAATTTAGCACCATTTACTGCCACCATGACAAACATGACAGGTCTGCAAATGAACACATTGGATACCTAATGTTAACATCCATGTTCTGTCAGGTCCTCCTGTGACTGATCGAAATGTGGCTTTGACTGCTGTGACTAATAAATAATCCAGGCTAATAAAATTGCTGTATCTTGTAATTATGACAGTGTGAACACTGTCTTAATTATAACCATTCCAGAGCCTCATCCATCAATCAGTCAGTGACAAGCAACACTTCCAAAGGTTCACAAGAGGAACAGACCCAGTGCCCAGCCAACGACCTGCAGAGATGATCAGCAATGCTCAGGAACGCTCCCTTTGCTTCATAGCATGTATAACCATGGTCATGAGTCAATACCAAATTTCTGATTGCAAAATGTGCTCAGACTTGGCTTCCAGTTGTCCCTAGTGTAAACTACCATGCCACACTTGTTGGGATGAACAGAGCAACCTTCCATAGTGTTTGGAAAGATAGAAGATTTACTGGGATACAAAACTGCTATTCCAATTTGAGCCCTTTAGCACTGGAAATCCAGCTGGCAAGGCCGTGTATTATCCTGCTTGCAGAGATACTGCACCCACTGATGTCACTGCTCCAGACACAGGCCTGGCACCTCAACAGCCACAAGTTTACTCAAAAGTGCGTGTTTCCACCCCTGAAAGGGCCAGCCCTGGACCTGCTCTGTTAGCCATGTGAATTAGGTGAAAACTACAGTATTCAGGCTTTGGAAGATTTCTCTGAAAACAGAATGAATGGTACCAACAATCACCTCCTCCAGTTTCCATCCAAAATAAATGTGTTCGTGGCATTGTGCTAGAGTTTCTCAGTTTGAGGTGATACTGGAGAGATCTCACAACATATTAGGAAGTTAACTGTGAGGTGGAGGGAGAGTTTTACATGCAATTGTTCTGAAATACCAAACTTAGCTGCACTCTTTTCCACCAATTCTAATACTCTTGGAATTTAGTGAAACTTTGACGTTCATGGAATTGTAGTTACAGGGAAATAAACTGTCCCTTCTCAGTGTGGAGTATAACAACTAAACAGCAGCTTTTCTTCTTTATTTCAGTGCCAAGCATGTTCCTGAAGTCACACTTCTTAATCGTGCAGATGCAATAGCAGCAGAGTTCAGGCACTGTTTACTTCCACCAAGAGCTGGAAAAGAGGAAAGGTGTCTCTCCCCTCTTTCCTGGCCCCACACAGGTGACTGGGTGTTGATCAGACCAGTGGCACCATTGTACTGAACTGTTAGTTTTGAAAGTATTGCTATTCCAGTGCTAATATTGTGTATTCCTCCAGAGGATTGAACAAAGTCTCTAATAACAAAATGATGAAAGAGGAGTCTCTGCTCCTGCGATAGAGCACAGACTGCAGGAACTGTCAACATATTAAATTCTAAAACCCAGGGTAACATTACCATGCACACCAATACACAGCACAAGCTCCTGAGCGTGAGGGCAATACAAAAACCAAAACTACTTCATTACCTGCTTGTCAAAGCCAGAAGCTAAGACAAAAAAAATGGAGATTTGAAGACACGGGAACAGGGACACTGACCTCAGCAGGAGACTGAATGGCAGGAAGGCACCAAGGCTGTGGAGAACTAAGGCTGGACAGGCAAACTGCTTCACTTTCATTATCATCCAAGGAGGAAAAGCAGAAAAAAAACAAGTAAAAATTTGTAGTGCACTCCAGCAGGGTAGTGAAGGTCAAACTCAGCAAGAGACAATGCATTCTAATGAATATTTTTCTCAACTCTTGGAAGATTAGATTCAGCACATCTTTAAATCCCACCAATATATTAAACTGCTCCAAAAAAGAATTTATCATACCATATATCATATCATAAAAAGAATTCATACATACAAACAGTAGAAAAATTTTATTTTGTCCTGGCAGAGCTTTTCAAGTGCAAATGTCAAAAGAAGTCTTAGGACAGGTAGCTATAACCAGAAAAAAAAAGTTATCCCATGGAACAGGAACTATCACTGCAAGGAAACAGAGTTGACAGTCAATACTATTCCCATAAGAAACAAAAATAATTTCTAATTTGGGTTGACACACGCGTACAAAATCTTCTGCTAATGATCAGACATGCTCATTTAAAAGCTAACATAGCTAGAAGGATGGAAAAGACCCCTATGCCAGGGGATTAGAAGGCCCTCTGAATCTCAGATGAATGAGGGGTTACATACATTTATTCACTCCATTTACATGGTTTTAGACCAGTACAGCTGGTCAGCTGCTCCCAGTGTCCTTCCAAGGGCAGTGCTCAGCACCTTGCAAGACCAGACCCAGAGCAAATCCAGAAAGGTAGACACACATAAAATGAACTGTAAAGACCTTAAAACAGTATTAAACAATCATGCAATACAGAAAAAGCCAAACCAAAAACAACCATAAAAAACCCATAGCCCTAGAGGCACAAAAATTAATTCCCATGTTTTTCCTGTTACTGCCTTTGCTCCATCAGATGTGGGGCAGAGGTGGGGTGGAGGGCCAGGAATTATGTACAGCAAGAGCTATGACAAAGTGTCTTTGCACGGGGAAATGTGTCTGCTGTTCTGCTGTGTGTGACACACCTTGGGCTGCAAACCTACTGCAACAGACAGGACACACTTCAGAGTGGCAGGGGACAGCACCAAGCCTCAGGTCACTCGTGCACTGCCCCTTTTCCAAGTGTTTGTGAGGAATATGTGCAGACTGAGCCTTTTTCAGGCCTTAGGACACCACAGAAGACAAGGACTGAAACTCAGTTGGTGAAGTTACATTATTAAGTCAATTAACATTTAAATAGTTCCTTTTTATTACTCTAGAACAGAAGGAATCTGGTGCGGGAAAATTCTGTTTTTTCAGCTGCCAGTTTTTCCTGCTTTAATGCACTAAGGCATATTTTACCTTCAGATATCACAGTTACAACATAGTGTAACTAAAGCAGAGAATTTCAAGAACTTGTGAAACCAACATTTCTACTTCTTAAACAACACTTGAAAATTTGCCAGGTTTTATTCCAGTGAAATTGATGCCTTCCAAGGGTAAGTCTGCAGAAGAGGTCAGAAAAATGATCAGTGGATGGAAAAATACTGTGAGCATAAGAGCTGATAGTGCCACTCCCCAACAAAAAACCCCAACAACTTCAAGTTGCATGCAGTAGACACAGTATTCCCAGCTGTTAATCTGCCTATAAAATATGCTGTAGGTCTTCCAAGTCACAGACTGTGAAAATGGACAGAAAGAAGGAAGGAAAGCATGAGGTAACAGTGCAAGTGACCACGCTATATAATTTATTTTATTTCTCTGTGACTATGCCCAAACAACTTGAACCTAGAGTGACTTGTGTGGAGGAGACACCAAAGTTCCCAGGCAGACAGCAATCAACTTACCCCCACACTAAGCATATTCTGCCATTTCAGCATTTAGTTATTTTAATCTTCTCCTAACACTTTCAGCCTTTACCACAATCTGCCTTCGGGGTGGGACCATGTTCAAAGCAGCTACGAAACAAACAATTATTTTCATATTGAACTGTTTTAATCTCTTTCAATTTTTCCTCCTTCACTACAGCACAGGTCTTCAACTGTTAGTTCTTGCTTTAAAAGAAGGGAGTCTTGTCAGATAATTAGCAAAGGTCTACCTGAGGGCTTTCCTGGGTAATTTACAGCTTGGCTGACCTATAAAAAATTATAGGGAAATAAGTCTGTGGTACCTAAAAGTAATGGTTGTTTGTTCAGTTCAGCACCACTTAATTACTCTTCCTTTAGTTCAAAGCAAAAAGGAAATAAGTTATTCTGCAAAACATTTCATGAGCTAATTTAAAATAATTGACTTTGAAAGAAACTGCGAGGACAAAAAATGTGAAATTCTTAGTATATTAAAAAGGAATACTAACACACCCCCTCCCTCCCTTCTGTTTTACAGACATAGGAGAGTTTCCCCTCTACGTAGGGTACGGGAGTCCAGTGAGTACAAGAGGTGAATGAAATAAAATAAATGGCATTACAAGCTTAAAGATTGATAGGGTTGTACTTAACAAGTGGCTATTTGGGACAGCCACCCTGGTTGGAACCCATTATGTAGTTACTGACAGCCATAAAGGAAGCCTCAAACTGATTCAGGATATCACATACTTCTACAAACATATTTTGGAACGAGTTTCAAACCTCAAAGGGTTTAGAAACCCAAAACTATTTTAAATCTAAAAACCATCTTACCCCCTTTCTATCACAATTAGAAAATAAAGTCAATATATAATGACATTTGGCCTGTGTGCATTAAAAATCTGTCCGAGGCCATATGGGGGAGAGGGCTTACAGTGAGATACTGAGCACTGTCCAGTTTCTAGTGTTCTTTTCCTCTTTTATTGTTTTCCAAGAGATACTGTTTGAAGAGCACAGAATAAAACTGCAGCAGCACTGGAAAGAGGTGCATGTATATGTGTGTATGTGTATATATATATATATATGTATGTATGTATGCATGCATGTATATACATCAGTCCAGTAAGGTGAGCTCAAAATGTAAATTTTAAATGTAAATTCGACAATAAGAAATTGGAATACAGGATTCTTTAGCCCGTATTGTGATGATTTTATTGCAAAGAAATACCTTCTATAAAGGCATTTGATATAATTCCAGAGTGTTGTAAATGCTGTATCTAACCCCATAATGGCCATTCTACACAGCAACTCTGAGCTCAGACTGAGCAGAGCAAGAGGGAGAGTACCACAATATATAGCAAATGCAAGAGAAATAAATGTCTACCAGAAACAAGATCTAGTCTTTAATTTGCAAGCTATACTAACTCTGCAGTCACTCTAGTTTTGAAACGTACTTTATGTCCCCAAAAGCAAAGCACTCAGGGTGCTTACTAGGGAAACAAAAATACTCTGTTATTCAAGCTGAATTTTTGAGCTGAGATACCATCTGGACAGAGATGCTCTGTCCAGACTTAATTTCCTAACAAATTCATTTTGCCCATTTGGTCAACATACTTCTCCCTTTTCTTGCAATTTGAATAACATAGTTTATTCCAGAAACATTTTTAAAAAGTGAATTTCCAAGTGAAAATAATCTGTACAGAGAACATCTGTGTGCTTTTCCAATAGAGGCAGAAAGAATCTCCACAGCACTACTTTTGGATTCCTGGATATAGTGTGGAATGCAGAGCTTGCCAGCAACCTAAAGAAAGGTATTTACTGAATACACTGAAGAGAAGGCAAAGGTAACTACAAAGCTCATTGATATTCCTCAGAAAGAAAAAGGATTTACTTATTTAATAGATTACTGAGTTACCAATTTACACCTGATGCCTAAGTGCTTCCTCTTTCCTTCACCAACTCCTGTTCAGCTGAAACATGTCTGTTTCTCCTTCTTACTCTAGCTGCAATCTGGTTTTTGTTTGTGCTGGTGGGTTCTTTTACAGTTCTTCTGTAGAAGTAATTTTTGTCTTGTAAAATTTGCAAATTCTGCAGTTAGGAGGAATTAACAGGCTGTGAAGGAGCATTTGGAAGGGGACAACAGCCAGCTTCAGAACATGGATCAGATCTTTACAGCTGGTGTTTGGCTTTGGGTTTCTGTATAAAGAAACTTATGCAAAGACCGTGCCCCCTCTCCCTCTTGAGTCTATCCTTTAGTTTTTCCATACTTACTTGAATAGCACCAGAAGAATCAAAGATAACTTGGTTCCTGTGAGTTTTATCAAGAGTGAAAGGCAGAAAAAGAAAGCCTGTAAGAGTTCAGCCTGGAAAAAACTTCCCAGTGCAGCCTTCCATGAAACACCCAGAAAGAACACCTGAGCTGTGGAGGAAGTAGCATAAAAGGCATCAGAACCTGTAGCTGTCAACCCCATGACACATCTTTAAGAAAAATGGTTTTCAGGTATTTCTGCAAGCACAAGAACATAATTTTTCCTCTCTTATTATAGCTCTTCCCAACTGCATATCACTTCAAAAGGATCTGTAACACTTACTTGCACATCCTAGATATTTCCATTGAAGAATGGCATCTAAAAGATGCTGAATTGATGATTTCCCAGAAATCTTGAACACAGGAACAGCGTGCAAGCACAGCAGAGTCACAAGCACCCTGCAGATATTCCTTAACCTTCTGCTCAAAAACAACTATAATTAGCAGAGATTTGTGAAAACAAGGGTACAAAACCGAAAAGGTTGAAGGCGGAACCCTGCCCTACATTGGTGAAGACCAAAGCTGTCAGCATTCATGGAAAATAAAACTGTTCAAATCCAGGTATCAGGAGCAATATTAAAAATAAATAAATACCGTGTCAAATTGACATGCTGATTTCAGGTTTCATCTCTAGAGAAGCCTGAGGAACAGGGCAGGCTGTGGTGGCAGATCACATCTATCTTGGAACAGGTCTGGCGATCTTCTTACTCCTGCCTCTTGCACCAAGGAAAAGAAGGCTGTCAGTTAAATGGTTAATGCCAGGAAGCTCATTCTGACCCTAATCCTGATCTCCTGCCACTCCACAGCCTTCAAGACAATCCTAGCCATTGGGAATTAAACTGCTTTCTTGACGGACTGAAAACCTGACAAGTACGGAGCTCATTGAAGTAAATTTATCTTCCCCTCCTACTCAGCAAACGTTACTGGTGATCAGGGAGGAAGCACATAAGTGCTTACACACAGCATTAGTTCCTGGAATGCTCTGAGGCATTCTTAGGTATTATCAAGTTCCTGGACGTAAAACTATGGGTACATTTAGTCTGGTATTTGAGCAATCAAGAATTCCCTTCATTACTGCTCTGATTCAATGACCTTACACACATAATCAATGGCTAAACTGATAAATGGGAAGACTTCTTAAAAATCTATTTCTTGAGTGCTGGAACTAAATGTTTTGTTCTCGACAGCTGTAATTTATAATTTAGTGACAAGAACATTTGTTCCAGCTGTTCAGACCTATTGCACACAGGAAAGAAGGGAGCATACTGTATTTCCAAAGCCAGACTCTACATTTGGATTGGGAACTGCTTGATTTATTTATCATATCAAGCTATTACCTAACTCAAAACAATCAGAAAACATTCTTAATGTTTATAATTGGAATATTCATCATGGGAGTTGCAAGGCTGGAGTTCTTTAAGCCTTCAGAAATAATAAAGTACCAGAAAAAAGTAAAACAAACTAGTAGCTTTTAATGTCAGGGCACAATTTTTTCACATGGCTAAGTAATTTCCTCCATTTAATTGGGATGATTCATGCTATGTATGCTCTATACCAGTGCCTTAGCATTCAGTTCACATGTTACTGTATCTTATCTTTCTGGATCTAATAACATTTCTAGTGTTTCTTATTTTCATTTCTACTTACAGCAAGCAGGGAGTACCTGTCTAGGTGTCCCAGCAGTTCCAGAGATCAGGCCCACAGCAGCACATTAATCTTCTGAATTCAGCAATCCCAACCCAGGTAAAGAATAAGAATCTTCTTTGATTTCTTCTTTGATATTTTATATGTGAAATCAGTATGAGGGATTGGATATAGACATTTGGCATCAAACATTCAGTTTGTGTTGAAAGACTCTAAATCAACAGCAAGGTTGTTCCTATTTAAGGGAACTTACTGTCGTGTTCTGAAGAATCTGCAGCATGTTGTAATGGCTCTTGGGGCTTCTCTCATTTACATTCGCTCATCCCTCCTACTGTGCGTGTGGGGGAGAGGGTAAACTCACTGCTTCACTGAGCATCTTTGCTCCCTGTGGCTGTGAGATGTTTTTACATTCTGTCCCGGGAAGCCACTTCGCTGCATTTGAATGTGGATGCCTGGAGGCCATGAGAACCAACACTAAATACTCCAAATTGATTTAGGTACTTGATAAAGCTGGAAGGGTTTATGCCTAGTCAATGGTGCAGCATGTGTGACCATGGTTTGACCTGAATGGTCAAGTGCCCATCTCCTGGTGGTAAACAATTAAATTGGTTTCATATTGATATGGCAACATACACAACTACTTGGTATTGTGACTGCGCTTGTGTAAGCCTTCAATTCCACATGACGATTACATTTCTCAGTGTAACTTCTTCGTAACGTGTGAGAAGATCAGTCCTGTCTCCTAACCAGAGACCACATAATCCACTTTACCTGGGAATCTTTAAGTAAAGGGAAGATCGGTAAGGTATTGAAGGATATCAAGATGGAAGTCCAATACTACAGCCATGTATCTTAAAAACCAACTTACTCATATCTGCAATAAGTAAGCTGTGAGAGCCAGCCACTCAGAAGTGGAAAACTCGTGAAGTTTTTCAATCTAAATAAAACTTGCCGATTCCACAAAACATTCTTCCCTAAATCATTCTTTATAAGGAACACCACTGCCTTCAGATTAACACACCATTCCTAGCAACTTCCACGTGTGGACACGTACACTCAACTACTCCCTTAGCCTCTTTAGTCTCTATCCATACCATACTGTTACCTTTCATGTCTGAAAGGAACATGAAAAGACTTCAAACAAAAATTTCAATACTTTCTGAGGTTTCTCTTCCCCTCCACAGTTGCCTATAAAGGGTCAGTATGTTCTTTGTCATTTAGTCTTTTGTTGCTTGGAATGCAAAAGCACAGCCTTTAACAAGAGGCTGGCAGTGACCCAGCTTTAGTTGAGTTGTTTTAATATTGTAAAAGCATATGGGACACTCTCACTTTTATATTTTGGTTTTGGTAGTCTTTTAGAATTACTCACAACGCTTTGATTTTCACAATACTGCTGAAACTAAAACACAACCACTGCAAACCCAAACACGCCATTCCCGTTTCATTGCCTGGGGCTACAATTTCCTGCCTCTGGATCACTGTGCCCCAGCAAGAGGCAGTCTGGATCCCTGCCTTGGGGGCTGGGGTCCAGCTATTCCCATGAGGCTGTAGAGATGCTGTTCAGACCTTCCCCACTGCCCCACACACGGAGTGGCTCTGAACTAATGACAAAACATATTTACTGCAGGAATCTTAAAAACAAGTTGCTTGGTCAGGATAAGCAGCTGTCAATGCAACTGCCTGGTTTCTGACTCTGAATTAGCACTAAGGAGGATGAAAGGAGATCCTGATGGGAGTCCAATTCTGCTGTGAACAGTTGCAGCAGCGGTTTCCCAAATTACCTCAAGCCAAACATAAGACAATCACAGCAGGAGACAGAAGGGCCCACATAGCTCACTACACTGCCTCTAGACCAGGAACTAGGAAGGCACAGAACGGGTCACACAAATAGCAACACTCACCCTGAACCTGACAGCCTAACTTCACCTCCCCCAGTTCTTCTTCTGAATTAGAGACATCAAACTCTACCTACTCTCTCCATGCCACGTGACTTCATAGCCTTTATTACCACTTTCCTCAGGAATGTCTTTTGCATGCTGAAGGGCCTCAGCCTCACTGCTCTTTTCTTTTACAGAGCCCATTCCAAGGTTTCAAAGAGCCTTGCTGTCTTCTCACTACTTCATCCAGTTTTATTGTATTTGGGACTGGATTGGAAGTAAAGGAACCACAACTGCATACAGTATTCAGGAGGCAGAAGTTCTGTGAATTGATATTAGCACATAAAGGAATTAATGCCTCCTCAAGTTGCTCTCTCTTATTGTCCTAACAACTCCAATATCTGAGATAACTGTTGGACCATTCCTGAGCACTGAGAGGGCATTTCTCTCACAACTCAAGTTCTTATCCAAGAAACAGCTCAGAGCACATCCCATTCTTCCACATTCTGATTCCCTCCTCCCCATATACAAAGTGATGTATCACTCTGCTTATCTACACAGACATCCTGTATTTGACTGCCCAGTTACTCAGGTTCACTAGGTTCTTATAAAATTTTTCAGTCATCATCAATAATCCAAAGCTATTCAGGACAGCAATGAATAACAACAATGAATAATAACTTCCCAAATCATTTATGCATCTGCTCACCACCATGGGTCCTGGAACAGGTGCATTTGCTGTTTCATTAGAAAAGCTCTGACGTTTTGCACAGACTGACTACTCATTACAAAAGCCTGGCTGACTCTTGTCTCTGTAGCCTGTAATTCCATTCTCAACACACCATTGTAAAGTAATTTCTTCTTGTGCATATCCCAAGCCCATCAGCCTGTGGTTGCCGTTATCACATTTATAGAGAGCCATATCACATTTGCCATCTTTCAACCCTCAAGTACCAGAGCACTGCTATGGAACACCACAGTTACTCTTGCTATCTTATTACTGAATTCCTACAGAAAGCTTAGGTTAATAAATTACTTGGCAACTTCTATTTGATTCATAAATTCCCCTACCAACTCTTCAATTTGAAAGAGACTTCCTGATGAATTCTTCTTTAAGAAGTGTAGCAGTACAGGGAACTGCCATTTCTTCACAATGAGCAACAGATGCAAAGAATTCTTTTGTCATTTCTGAGCATCTACTAGCCTTAGAGATTTTTCTGGCAGGCTCCCTGATGCTGATGTTTTTGAAGATTTATTTTTTACTAGTTTTGATGTCTTCTGCAAATGCTCCTCTAACTCCTTGTTTTCAGTCTGCCTTGTTGCATTTCTACATTTAACCTGTCATTTTTTATAATCCTGTGTATCTTCCTCATTTAGATAAAGCTTTAGGCTTTTAGAGGACTCTCTTTTGCTTTCAACAGTAACCATCATGCTGCTATTAAGCGATGACTCTTCGTTTCTGAAGTGTTTCTCACTAGGTGGGAAACATTTGTTCTCTGCCTCCAGAATCACATCCGTGCAATCTGTAAATTCCAGCCTCCTATCTAACAGCTGGCATGAGCTATTTCCCCACCTCCACGTACCTCTTGAAGTGGAGCATGGTGCAACAGATTATTTGGCTTCTCTTTCTCCTCCATGGATCCTGAAACTAATGAAACTATTTCTGCTTTTGGACTGATGCTCTGAACCAGGTTTGTGTATTATTCAGCACTAAGAGCTACCATTTTTGGTTAGAAAAGTAGAACTTGTGCTTTTTTGATAGGGCCAAAAGTGAGAAGAGTTTTCACATTGCAATAAGGCAGCTCCAAATGTTGATACTCCAGACAGTGGCTCTCTCAAACTCTACAGGGCAGGCTGTACATCCTGACTCCTATGATCATGGCAGGCTCAGCCCTGCACATGCATCTAACCATTCACCAGCCAGGGAGGGTGGTTATACTGGGGGTGCCTGGGGTAAGCATTCATCACTTTCTTCACCAACACATAAAAAACCAGATAACCTTTTAACCACTGTTTCTGTAGATTTTGTATCATGTTAATTTGACTGAAGTCAACATAGTTAAGGCAAATTTGCAGATGCAACAATAAGTTTTTAAACCCAGCACGCACAGCTAAGCTCACTTTTGGGTGTGCTCCCCCTTCCTTCATGGACTGAGGCAATGCCACGTCATGCAGTATAACAGTGTTTGTAAGAGGAAGCCCAGGAATATGAGACTGTCCTGACTCTTAAGATGCAATTTCTATTTCTGCCTCTGCCACAAACTTGCTCTGTGACCTTGAGCAAGTCATCAGATCTCACTGACTCATATGAATATCTCTGAACAAGGGTACTGCAAAGCTTTAATATCTGCAGATGATTATTATATGCATAAATCCTCATCATCATTTTCATCACTATTTTCATCGCTTGCTATTTCACTCTCATTCCAGAGATGAAGCAGAAAGCTCAGTGGAAATACACAAAATAGATATTGCTTCAGAGGAAAAAACAGACTACATTTGCTATGCCCCCAGGTTCTGCCAGACAAGGGTGCCTTCCAGGTCACTGTGAATACACGACACTCCACTGCAATCAGCAGAGGTGGGGGGACCCCAATCTGCTGAGAACGCAGCTCATTGTGCTCACCACCATTCTGGGCCACACAAAATAAGGAAGAGACTGAAAAAAAGGATACTGCAAAGCTTTAATATCCACAGAAGGCTTTAAAACACCTGCTACTGTGAGGAGAGCACAGCTCAGACAATAGGCACAGGAACAGGCATGGAGGAGATGACTGTGATGTGGCCAATCATGCCTATTAGCCCCAGTTAGCTTCAGAGCACGCAGCTTTTTGAGACAGCACCTTCCTACCTACTATGCCAAACTGCTTCCTGCCATCATTTAATTTGGTCTTTCTCAACACAAATTCCAAGTAGATTTTTTTAAAAAATAATTTACGTTCCTCAGAAATAATAACTAGCAATTGTAACACTTGAGTTTATATTTTCCAGGTCATCTTTATTTCACTATAGCAAGGAGAGGACAAAGCAAAGGGAAGGCACAGGAAGCTCTGCTCTGGAAAGGATTCTGCCCTGGGCACTGCGAGCGAACTGACTTACAAAGAGCCAAGCACAAATTCTGCTTCTGGTGAGGGAAGCCAGTGCCAAGCTGCTGATGCCAAGGCTTGGTGTACACAGCCATAGTTGCCCACAACATACTTAGCCAGAGGGATCACCTAACACTAAGGGAATTGGATCTTCGAGACAGCACAGAGACCAAAATTGGATCTTCGAGACAGACCACAGAGACCATGCAGCATCATCAGTTGTTACAGTGAGAATAAAGATCAAAATCCGTGTGACCTGCACTTAGTGCCACTCATAAATCAATAATGAAAACTAGCACACTGAACACTGATGTGTTGAATTCCAGCTCGGGGGGAAGGACCAGGAGGATACTTTGCCCACTCTGAAATTCCTGTGCAGAAAATGTAGGGGCATCTCTATGGCCATCAGCTCAAGAAGCCATTCTTCAGCCCTGTGTACTACACAAAGGCTCATAGCAGAAAGAGATTCTGCCTTCGGTTGTCTTTCAAGGCTTCCCTGGCTGAACGTGGATTGTCGTTTTACCTCCTCGTTCACTGCAGTGATATCTACCCTCTCTGTTTGCTGAGACTGAATAAATCAAATTGAAAGTTCACATTCCTAAGCCCCCAATATATTATAAATTCCCCATGCTGCTCAGCAGACTGCTCTTCCAATCAGTGACTTTGCTGATCTCTCCTGACTCCACATATATGTAAGACGATTAGAAGCAAATATAAAATAATCTTTAATAATAGATTTTTTATGATAAGTAGGCATCTTTAAACATATTACAGGAATGAGAAAATATTCCTCTTCTAGTACTCAAATATTTATACACATACACATACATATATACATAGGGAGTACTGCCCTACTTAACCCCACACATTTCAGCAATTTGCTTTTGTCAAATCTACGTATTTTTGCCATATTTACCCATACAGAATCCACATGCTTCCTCTGGCCTCCACAATAAAATAAACCAAGTATTTCACACTGTACTATTGTAGGAAACAGCTTTAGCCATGGCTAATGTCAACATTACCTGAGAGCCACCAGATGGTGCTGTTAAAGACGGTACGTAAAATAATTTCAAATGGATCATTTCATGCAAGTTTAAAAAATAAGATTTTTAAAAATGGTCTTAAAATGCTGTTCTTTTAATTCTATGTTTATTAAACCAGCATGACTCCTAGTGTGACTTTGTTTCTAGAAGGGAGAAAAGTTAGTGCTGAGGGCAATATAGCCCATTAAAGAAGAAAATCTTCAAGTCTGTCAGGAGTTAGACTGTGCCTCAGCTTTCAGGCATCTGACCACAGAAAACAAATCATCATGACCCTGAGAGACAGACCTAAACTCCCAAAACACGGCCTGGGCAGAGATAGCTTGCAGGCTGCTTCCTGCTCAGCTGTCCACATGCCAGGAAAGTGCTGGCTGGCATCAGCATTTCTGATCTTCACTGTCTTCAGCTCATAGAACAAGAAAATGTTAAGAGTATTTCTGAACTTCCCTGCATTGGGAACCCACGGCCCAACCGCCTCTGGAAGGTGGGAAGGGTGGCCCTTTCCTTGCTCCCCTATAAACAGGGCAAGGAGGTTCCATTCCTTGTGTGCAACACTCTGCTCCTCCGGGATGGGAGGTCCAGGAACTCCGGCTCTCTGGGGATGCGGGGGATAAGAATTTCAACAGAGTAATTTCAGAGAATATAAACCTTACCCTGAATTGATTCCTGGAACCCACATTTCTAACCTTCCAGGCATTTGCTCTCCTTTTCATACATTTAGACCACCATTCCCAAACTCTTCAGTAAGGGGATATGGGCCTGCCCAAACTGCCAGCTGTCTGATGGCTTCAGCACTGTGCAGGACAACAGGGCTGTGAATCCACACTCTCAGGTAGGTGAGGCAGGTGAATTCAGGTTCCTCTGCTTCCCTCAGTTAAATGTCAAAAATAAAAACATACCCAGCAGCAAACTGTAGAAGCAGGAGCCTCGGGCAGGCTGTGAGTGCCTCCCTCCAGCAGCACAGCTCTTCTCCCCCCTGAGCTCCACAGGGCACGGACAGGGACAGGCACCCAGCAGCCCCACCCTGGGCAGATCGGGGTGCAGCCCTCCAGGCCTGCCAAGAGACCAGCACGGTTCCAGGCAGCCAAGATTCTTATGTTTAAATCCCTTCCAGAGGTTCTACAGCAGCTACGTAGACTTGTTCAGAACAGCAATATAATCACCTAAATTCTAGCCAGATCCTATGTCAGCACTTATTTCAGGTTGTGTTTTTGTCACTTCAGAATATAAAGCTTTATATTAAAATAGAGCATTTTCCAAAGCCTGGAATTTGTTGTCCCTCACCCAGTTATTTCAAACTGACTAAATTTCTACCTTTTTGCCCCCTTGACTAACAAAATAACAGATGTGAATATTTCATGAAAAACAACTAGGTCATCCCCTCTTGCACCAGCACTGACTACAGGCTGAATCAGACGACTGCAAGCTGTGTGTGTGAACAGAACTATCAGCAACCCCTATGCCAAGGAAATCTAAAGTGCATGGATACAAAACAAACAAAAGATTGGGAAACTGCTAGATTTTAAAATGATGTAGGAGATGTAATCATCTGGGTTTCCAAAGAGATGACATGAGATACAAAGTTAAGCAGTAATTTAGCCACAGAACCAGCATTCATGGTGGTCATGAGGACTGGCAAGGCCAGGTCAGCCAATACACCAGGAAACCCCTGAGAGTTTGCTCTGAGTCTCCTCTAATTTGTGATGGGAAGGCTGCCAACAGCTCATGACTGTGTGTTCAAAGCGTGTGTGGACTGGAACACGTGTTCTTCCCCAGCTGCAATGCTGTACTGATTGTGTGAGGTGTTATGTACTTGAACAGATTCCATCCCTGGCTATTAACAGTTTAATAATGGTTCTGTGAATTAGCATTAAATTACAGTGAACGTTACAGAAGGGGTTCTAATATTTACATTAGTGCCTAATGAGTTCCCCATAATTAACATAATTGCAGTGAGCCACAGAAATTAATATTCAACCAATTATTTTAAAGAGCTATCCAATCTACATTGAGATTTTTTGAAGACACCTTCCCAACAACGACAAAGAGGTTTTATAAAAGCACAGGTCCTAATGCTGCCATGAGCTGTTCAGGGGTGAATTACATTGCAGGATCAAGGCCTGGGTCCTCCCTGGAACTTTAGAATAAATTAATTTACCCAACTTTCAAAGCATTCACATTATGTTTACTCCTAAAATATTGTAACATAAAGCAGAGAACCTATGAAGTTCTATGCTCACCCTTAAGCATGATTTCAAATGTTACAAACTTGACTGAGAAAAACTCACCAGGGACAGGTGACACAGGGCCATAAACAGCTTCTAGAGACAACTAAAAAGATCCCACCAGAAGCAGGGAACAACACTGCTCAAATTTCCAGATAGTTTGTTTTAGAAGGCAGGAAGATTAAAAAAAAAAAAAAAACCCAAACAAAAAACCTAAACCAGACCCAACCAACCAAAAAACCCAAATAATCAAATCCCAGAAAAAAACCAACACCCAAATCCAACCCAGAAAAGCAAACAAACAAAAAGCCCACAAAAACCCCTTTTTACCTGAAGGAATCTTTAATATTTCTTCATCCTAATTTCTGGAAGCAGGCCTGAGGGAGGTGCATAGATGGGGAGCCCCTTTGTAAGTCAGGTGCCTTTAGAAACCCTCTGGTGGACACTGCAGGGATCAGTACCTGGAGCAGCCATATTCCAACAGGAGCCTAAAGCCTTTCTTCTCATATTTCCAAATATTTTGTATTTGGAGATAGCTGACGGAATTTTCTACTTGTTTGTTTAGAAGCTCCATCCTCAATCAAAAGACAGATAACTCCCTTTCCTCTCTTGCTACATTATGTTCATACATGCACCGCTGTTCCATTTTTCTATAGCAAGGCCTACACTAGAACTTCAGAGATACAATTTTTCAGGGTAACTGAGAGCACAAAGATCAAAAGGTTAACAAAGCCAGACTTATGAATTAAAGGATAATTAATCTCACATCCTCAGCTATCTCTGCTATGTCTTCAGACATTGGATCCAGTTCTGCTCATGCCAGAGAGCAATCTAACATTTTGAATAGTGCTGGAGAAGACCAGCAAAGAACCATCTCTCTTCCTCCCTACCCCCTCCCCAAAAAATCCATTGAGAGCTATTTTCAGAGCAAACAAAAAGCAAATAAAAATTTGTCAGCAGCCCAGCCAGAAGCACACTGCAGTTTGAGACAGCCTGCCCTGTGGAAGAGCAGGCACGAAGACCGCAAGCTAACGCTCCAAGAGGAGCTCTGAACTTCACAGATACTTGCACCATACCGGCAAAATGCTGCTCCTGTGGCACAAAGCTGAACATTATCCGTGTGAGAGGTACCCACCTCCTAAAGCATTGCTGGAGCAGGCTGCTCTCCCCCTTCCAGAGGCTCAGCACAGCTCTGCTGCACTGCTCACAACCACACCCAGGGAAAGGGGCACAGCCCTTCCCGGGCTGCAAAGACAAAACGTCCTGTGCTACCCCCCTCCCTTAAACCTGCAGGCAAGTACTTCTCTACTTGAGCAACCAGTGCAGCAGGAGTTTGGGAAGTGTGTGCCAGAGAAAGGAGTGCCAAAAACATCGCCTGTTAGTTGATTATACTTTCTTTACATTATCACTTCCCCCCAATCCCATAAAAGTGTCTTAATCCCTCCAGTTCTTGTCCATCAAACACCTGGGGTGGCAGTCTAGCACAGCAAATACCTAGACCTGGAAATGAGAAATGGAGGGGGGAAAGTAGCTGAAAAATGTGGGGAACATGATCCTTTTCATCTTATCATGTAAAAAAAAATTTTTTTACCTTTTACCTCTTGCCAGTTTCCATTTACAAGCACAAAACCTAAATTAACCACCCTAAACTACTCAATGACCTCCTTCACAACAATTGTGCTAGTCCTGTGTTGGCATCCTCTGCCTTTTGATTTGCCTGCTGCAGCTAGAAATGGTACATTATTCTGCTGCTATTGGTCTCTAAGACATTTACCCTGCCACACTCTGCCTTAATGGTCTCCTGGGACTGAAAATGCTCCACATCACTTACCTTTCATGAAAACTGTTTCCCAAACTCTTTTTGAGCATGTTCCTTCTCATCAGTGAGCACTCCTTTATTCTTGTGCTGTAAGAAAAGTTGAATATGAGAACTGGATTTTTTTATGTGCTCCCATTACAATTTCTTCTACTCAGGTGTGTACGAAAGACAGGCAAAGCATTAACAGAAAATGCAAATCCAGGAGATGCTTGTAAAAGTAGCCAATTTAAGACTTTGTTGCAACCCTGGGGCTTATCTTAAAAATGGGTTTAACGACATTAAAAACAGCAGTTAGGCCAATAAATCATTAAAAGCTCATCAAATGATAGCATTAGAAAATTGGAAAGTCATCCCACAGTTTACACTTGGATGTAAACACAGTCTGGAGGAGAAGTTGGGCAGAAAATCCACTCTCTCGGGGCAGTGCTAAAGTCAGAATTGTGGGTGGGTGAACAGGGACCTTGATTGTAAAAAGCCCCAAAAGCAGTTCACTCTGCCTCAGACAGGGTCCAAACCAAAGCAGCGGGCACTAGGTACACGAGGGAATGGAAATGGATGTGAGCAGAGGTGCACCCGTGATCCAACAACACCGCAGGGCTGCACAGGCCTACAGCCCCAAATACAGCAACACAAGAACCAGAAGTGGCACAAGGGCCCCACACCACCCTGGGCACACTGAGCAGCAGAACTCCCCGGCCTGGGAGCGTGGCCAAACTGAGATCTTGCTCTGCAGAGCACAAGTTTAGGTACAGCAGCTTCAATCAAAAGTAATCCCTTAAACCCAAAGTTCAATCAACATCTTTTAGCACTGACCAAGAGCAAAGTCGCTGTGCTTTTTCTGCCCAGGTCCAAGCTCCTTCAGCACAAGCACACAGCTCAGCAAGTGTTGGAAATTACAGAAACAGCTTTAACTTGCTCCAGCTGCAGTATTACCCATTTTTAGAGTATGGTAGGTAAATTCCTTTCTTTGTAAATTCATTAAATTCTCCAGTAAAGGTTTAACATATGCTGCAGACTAACTTTATAAAGGCATAAAGCAGAATTTCATCTCTACCCAAACAGTACCTTACACAAAAACTTGCAAGAAGCTAATTATCTTTTAAGACCTCTACCTCTGTCACATTTGATTTATGTCATCCAACAGTTCAAAATTACTAGGGAGATGGACAGACAGCAGAGAAGCATAGATCTGTTTCCATAGTGAAGTGCATTAAAAATAGAAGGAACGTGACACTGACGTTTCTTTTCAGATATTGCCAGAGGGATTCTTCAGGTCACTGCATCCTGAAGCTCTAACCCCTAGTGAAATCTATTTAAAAAGCAGTAGTAGGATCCTTCGTAATTCTTAGGCTGGAAAAATTAATTGGACCAAACTCCTCTGCATATTGAGGAGAGAAGAGATGGGAAAAATCTCCCACTGGATGCTTGAAGTTAATGTAGTTTAATTTACAGCTACAATACCATTTGTGAATGGTCCACATGCATGTATTGTTACAATATAGCTTAACTGTCAAACTGAAGTATTGGGCTAGCTGCAATTTGCTTCTTACATATTTGATATCCTGGTGAAGGTAATACCTTCATATTCTGCTTTACTGCTACTTCACAAGACTTTATTAAAAGTTGGACAATAAAATATTGCCTAGAGAAAGACTATTCAGGAAAAGAAGTGTTAGAAGTGCTAGTTTTTGGGTTGCCAAGAAACTTCTGGATATGTTCATACCAATCTAATACATCACTGTCTGTGAGAACAGCGGGCTGAATTTCGAGCTGCCACTTCTGCAAACAAGCAGAACATGCCATACACTGCACCAGCTGTTTGTCCCCAGGGGCAACAGTCTAAAAACAGCCTCCTGCCTCAGGAACCCCCCCATATCTACAATAAACACTGAATCTCTGATGAGAGTAGCAAATATCCACAGTGATGGCAGGGGCAGCAAAGCTCCACGAAGCAGCCACTGTCTATTGAGAAAGTGACTCTGTCCAGCTGAACAGAGCACCCAGAAAAGTGCAAAGACCAGTCTTGAGGGCCTGCACAGCTATTTTCCAAATACTTTGGTCCAGCCATGTAGCAAAAATGGTGAGGTTGCTCTTTCCAGCACACTTTACAGAACTAGTAGCAAAGGCTTCTCAATGTTGCAGTCTGTAAACCAGCCTGGAACAAAACTTAAAAATTTAAAATCTTTTCCTTTCCCTAATAAAGGCAGTAATTTTGTCTCTAATGGAAAGTAAGACTGTTTGGCTTAAACATGCCTGTTACTTAAAAGTATGAATTCTACAGCTTCTTTATTTGTGTGTAGGAGTTCAGAAAATGATGAAATGCCTTCATTAAAGGGTCCAGGCAGAACAGCAGAGCCTCAGAAGACCCCTTTCAGAGTGGCCATAGCAATCAACAGAAAAGCTCTTGGAATGATGAGCTCTGTGGGAGCAATAAGCAGAAACATGTCTATAAAAGGTCATCCTCTGCTTAAAGTTTTAATCTTCTAATGTGAAGAATTTTGGTAAATGTGGGAGACATGATGGCCAATGCTAAGGCAGAGGCAATCATTTTAAGCTGCACTTTATCTGAAGTGGGCTTTTGCCTACTTTCAATAAAGAAGCACTTTGGCAGGTCCATGAAGCACTGAATATTAGAACTGAAAGCAACAACGCGTATTTTTAGCTTTAGTGAATATAGATAATGGGAGAAAGATGGCAGTCTTCCTGCATCACCTCTATTCTTTCAATCCCAACTTCTTACAGCAAATAGCCTGCACTCATCCACTGAAAAACAGGCACAGACAAGCTGTTGACTTCATTCAGACCCTGAAACATCACCTGAATCATCCAGGTATCGTTAGCTGAAACCTTTATAAATAAAGGGCTTAGGAATAGCAGTGCAAAGAGCACACATTTCAACTCTTTTTTAAACTGTAATCCAGACTTCGTACTGAGTACCAACCTAGTTACCTAGGTAGTTTTCACTGAAGAGCTGGGGTGTTTTTCAGAGGTACAGGCAGCTGCAGCCATAGCAGCACCTGCATCTTTGCCAGACTTTCTGCCACTTGCAGCTTGCTGTCCCCAGGACTAGTGCCCACACTGCTGTTGGCTTGGGAATGATCCCAGCCAGAAAGATGTACCAGCCAACATGGACTTTGGTTTTGGGAAACTTGACACTTACCACTTTTCCCAGTTACTCACATCTTTCACTAACATATCAAGACTTTCTTCCAGCTCTTTGAAGAAGAGTCAATAAAGGGATGATACTGGCAACAACTCAATGGAAGCATCCCACTGGTGCTGAGTGGATGCTGTTGCATAGACACAGACACGAGTGCTTGCTGAAATAATTAATTGATTGGTAGGGTTTGAATTGGGTAATGCTTCTTTAGAGAACAAAACCTCTTGAACAGGATGGTCAGTTGCTGTCCAGATACTGATGGGTGCCTCCACTGCAAGTATCCTGCAAAGATGCCTTCAGCCAGATGAGATAAGGCTCCCTGAACCATTCTGGAGAATTCTTACATCCCACTAGCACACCTAAGCGACTACTCCAGCATAGGCACAATCCATATCCACTCATTACCCTAAATTATGGACAAACCATCTCCTAACTATCTTAACCATGAACAAAGACTGTTCTACAAGACCACTCCTACTGAGCAGTTTTGTCCGAATATTTAAAGTTACCTCTGTACAGTTTGGTCAACACCTCTGTCTACAGCAGATGCCAAAAGGGAGAACCCTCAAGAGTTCTTGAATTTTCTGCCCAGGAAGTTAACCAGTGCATCCAAGCATACAAGCAGCAGCTACCGGTTTGTGCACAGCAGGAACTGTCCAAAAGCCCTGTCTGCAGAGCTCCTGTGTGTTGCTTTGCTGAAGGTGTGCTGGGAGGTCAGTCAATCACCCTGTCTGTAGGCAGTCCAGCAAGTCCTCTCTGCAGAGATCAGCTCCAGAGTTCCCAGGTCACCCAGGGAACTGCTCATTAAGGACACTGGGTATCCAAACAAGCACAATCAGCTGCATCAAAATTGCAGCAGGGTAAACTTCAGTTCCATCCTTAATCCCACAGTTATAATCTACACATCACACTCCGTGGGTTGTCACCACAGCATCCACTCAGCTGTTTTAACACCAGCCATTTGGCAATCATTTTGATACAAGCCATGCACCATTCCTAAGGCAGTCACACTGACCTCGTGAGGCATCCTCCTGATCCCTGCCATATGTGCATATGGAAATGGGAACACAAGGGAAATGAGCAGATATAAATGGGTTTGAATTCCATAGCACTCAGGCTGAGTGGCTAGAGCAAGGTCAGGCACCCAGCTCCTCCTCCTCACTCTGACTCAAGCTGCCCAAAAATCTTTACAAATCCCTTTGTCACTTCCCAAACCATCTAAGTGCTATACCAGAAAGCTAACAGGTTTTCTGAGAAAAGTGGTTTTTCTGAACCTCCTGTGGGAGTAATGAGCCTCTCCTTTTATGAAGGGACAAGTCTGCTGAAAGAAGCAATAAGAGAACTAATGTCATTTGCTAAGATGGATTGCAATTCTTTGAGCTGTCCATCCACATATATTTGTCCTGAGCGTATTTTCAGTACTAGAAGCAATGTAGTTACAGATCACAGAACAGCCAAACTGTCAGAAAACATGGACTGACTTATCTTCATCAAAATAAATCACAACAGGTTTTGGGACTCCCACAACTCAGAAGCCAAGGGTGACCTTGAGGGAGAAGCTGATTAAAACTGTCACACCAAGCCCAGTGTTATACTTTATGGTTAATGATGCCAAGTTGCCAACTGAAACATGCTGTTGTGTCTGCAGTGGAGCTCAGAGCTGAGGTGTTCCTTCCAAATAACAACTGAGATTGGGAAGTTCAGCAGTCTGACCTGCTCCCGAAGTTACAATCCCTTCACATGAGGCCGTTAAACTAGTGCTGTTTCACACGCCTCAAACAGGAATGGGAAGAAACCCAATGGGCAAGATTGAAAAAGGAACAAAACCCCATGGAAGTCACCACACCCAAAGGCAGTTTGTTTTCTCCTCCATCAGTTTACTTGATCATGCAGATCAGAAAACACACTGAACTCTTAGGTACTAAAGACTAAATCCTCACCTGGGGCAGACATCCACATAACTGTACTTTCAGCAGAACACCTCTGCATGTGCCCAAGGTGCAGCTCACAGGGGTTTTGTTTCCCCAGGGCCACCACTGCTGCCCCGTGCTGCTGTTTGTGAGGTGCTGAGGGACAGCAATGCCCAAGGGAAGCAGCCTGGCTTGGAGGTCTTTGCTATGGGGAATACTGACAGCTGGCCCATACGAAAAAAAAAAAGAACACAGAAGAGTTTCTGTTGGCATGTTCTAAAAATTTTTCAGCAAGTAAGTGCCACTACACCAGTGTGGGGATCCTGGTCAGACTCTGACAACTCCATAGATGGAAAAGGATGGGAAGATCCAGCATGGCAGCTCTGGGGACACTGAGAGCAACAACCAAGAGTGTGGCAGCCCTGAGGGCTCCAGGCAGGACCTGCCCTCTGCAGCAGGGCCAGCCAGGACGGGCAGTGTGCCATGCAGGCAAGCCCTCCCCTGTGCCAGCGCTCCTGCCTGCCCAAACTGCTCCCACAGCACGGGTGCCCAAGGTCCCTCTTCCCCTCGAGGCAGCCTGGGCAGCAGGGACTCAAGCTCCAAGCCTTTCACTTAGCAGGAGAGACAAGCCTATTCCTACACAAGCCATGTACATTTAAATAAAGGACTTCCATTTGAGCAGTTTCACATTTTTGAAACACAAACCTGCTAAAGCAGACCATACCCATGTAGGCTGAGTTACTCATGAGCGTTTTCCCTGTGAACACCAAGTTCCACTATTGCCTATTCCCAGACTTTACACCACAGAGAAAGTTTCAGAGGTTGGCCTTCCCAAAAGCAAGTACTTTTGCTGGAAGATTTTATCTAAAACAGCTCAGTCATGCTTATGAAAGCCCAGCCTTGACGGAAGAAGGAACTTTCTTTTCATTATAGAGGAAACATTAAAAAAAAAAATCTGGGACAAAGGTTTAATATATATATATCTATACCAGAAGATTCTCACTGAGGAGACATACTGAAACATGCATGACTGAAAACTGTGTATGATCCAGAAACAGCAGATAGAAAAGGTATATTCAACATTTTGTACAGTTTTGTACTTAATGGTTTAGTGACCATAAGAACATCTCCTCCCTTATATCCAATGAGACTGCACAAAATTCAGGATCTTTTGAGGCAAATGATGAATGAGTCCTTGTCTCAAAAATGCAAGGATGACTAGATTCACCCCACCCAGGTAAGACTTCCAGTTTCCAGTAAGGCACCACAATTGCCTGAACTTCCACAGCAGCCAAAACAAAGGCAGGTTTCTCCAAGCAGCAATTCAAATTTTTGGTGATTGTCCTTTCCCTCAAACCTCCCCCCACCTCAAAGGCAAACACACTTTTTTTTAGGCATTTCAGCTTGTCATGGGGGAGTATAAATTAAGACTACAACCTCTAGCTACCCCACTGTGACGTTACCCTGCTTCTGAAATGTCTAAAACATTCAGCAGGTAAAAAGAAAAAAAATTAAGAAAAGAGAAAACAGAGAGACGCTGGTTAGAAGGCAGAGTGACAGACATGACCCCCAGACCACACTTCCTTTCAATTCAAATAGCAACAAGATCAAAACGCTGCAATTAACAATTCCTTGCATTTTGCTTACAAGCATTGAAGAAATATTCCTATGTCATTACCTTAAAAAAGCACATAGGCCAACTTCTGACAAACAGAGCACAGAAATTATCAAATCCTCCATATATTTTAATGTTCCTTTTCAGAATTCATATAGACAGAGACACCAGAGCAGAGACTACCTACTGATAGTTCAGTTTCTGCAGCCAGTTTTGACTTTCATAATGCTGAAGCCTGACATTTAATCAGTGTTTGAGTAGGATGCCAGTGGCTGCCACCAGTGACCAATATTCCTTCCCTTACCAGTGACCAATATTCCTTCCCTTTACTAGTGGCAGCAAGTTACCTGACCTTGGCTCCAAAGAAAGAAAATACACTACAGGCTTCTTTACCTTCCCTCTTGTTTTCAGGTAACAGCCTGATCTGCTACGAACAGAAGCTGCAGGAGGTCAGAATTTAACCCCAGGGGTCTTTCCTAAATTGTTCCCAGCACGCCGTGGAGGTAGCTCTGCTCTGAGCTTTGGCAGTGTCCTTGCCATAGCGCCATCACAGAAATACACCAAGCATTCAAAACTACCTTTTTGAATGTAGTTCAAACAAGAGCGCTTGTTTGTGCACTCAGACAAGGACTAGGCACTTACTCAAACACATATTTCCTCATGTAATTTACCTATATTATGCCTGGTGGAAATGGTTATAAGTTTCTGCCTATTACTGGCCCTGTTCAGCATTCCTAATGCAACTGGTGTCGGGCAGTGACTCCCTGAGCAAGGCAGAGCTCATTATGGCACTGCTCAGGCTGGTAATTTGTTCAAACACCACTGAACAGCCAGACAAGGCTGCATTAGCACTTTCCTCCTAATTTCAGGAGAGTGCTTTCCCTAACAAGCTCTTCGTCGTCAACAAGCTTCTCCTCAGGAAATAACATTGTTATAACATTGTAGCAAGTTCAGTGCATGAGCTTATTGGATTGAAAAGAATGGATTTATCTTTGATTTATGATTTATAAATTATTTTATTTTAAAACAAATCCTAGTCCAGCAATTTTGTCACAAGCATTAAAATTCATGAGTGCAGGTGGGGCAGCCAGCACCAAGGTGTGTTTACCCATCATGTCTCACCTTTCTGCACCATTAGGACTTACTATCCTTTATCTCCTTCTCCCAGTATCTGAAAGAGTGTTTTCTGGTCTTGCCTATGTGTAGACTGCTCCTAGTGCAAGCTGCCCCTTGTTTTTCTGATCAGTTGTCCTGAAAAGCTGCAGGTGGATGTGCCAGGATTGTGGTAACCTGCTAATGCACAGATCATCCACACCTGCCATTCTGATTTCTCTTCCTTCTGGCACTTCCATATCTCAACCCCCACATTCATTTTTTTTTTCTGTTTAAATTAACTTTCTAGAGTTGCAACTGCAGGAAACACAAAGAATTCTGGTGCACCCATCATCAGGACTGCATCCTACATAAATTAAAAAAAAAACCCATTATATATTAAATAAACAGATGACTAGATATTCTGTTTTTCCACTAGTGTGGAAGTTCCACTCAGTGTTATACTTCCACACAAACCTTTATGAGTTGAACTGATAGCCCAGTGAAGGTAAAAGCTTTAAGAACTGCACCTGGCACGGTCATCCTCTCTGTTACGGAAGCAGAGCAGCAGCAGCCACCTTGCAGTTGCACAGTGCAGTGTGTTACTGCCTGACTGTTGGACAAAACACATTCAAAGTTTTATTTAAAGACTTAACCCACATTTTCTTGACTGAAACCATTAGATTTCATTCTGTACTTGTTGGCTGACATGAATAATAAGGCTGTGCCTTCCACACAGAATCCCTACCCATACCTGAACTACCATGGTTGTAAGTCATATTTATTTCCCTCCCTTGACTGAAGATATCCCATTTTTTCACCTAGTTTTCTTGCAGGCCTTTTCAGATTCTGGGACGCAAACTCGACCTGCTCTATTTGGCACAGCTGTAGTAGAAGGGCCCAGTCCCTGCAGCCCTGCCTGTGTGCCTGCAGAAGATAGTGCAGACTTTGCCAGCTGCTAAGTGAGGCTGCCAAGGCAATCTTTCTCTCAGTTAGCACCTACAGAAACTGCTGCATCTCCTCTCGCCATCCCTGGCCCCATGAGAGCTCACTCATGTCCAGAAGAGCATTCTTGTGTGAAACTTCCAGTGACTGTAACCCAAGAGACAAATCTGCCAGTTCATTTCTCTGCCACTGAGGCATATGGCCAAGAAACACCTTGGATCCCTCCATCCCAACACCCAGCCCAAGATCCTGAGACTGCATCCAGATCCTCCTGAGCTCCTGGTCTGTAATGATTAGCTTCCCAGCTTAAGCCCACACTCCTTCACTGTCTAATTGCTTTGAATTAGATGACATTGCCTTCAATAATAGCCCTTGCCACCTCCCATTTCTGATACACTCAGAAGAGAAAATCATCTCAAACATTTTGGCAAAGATGCCCTAATCCAGACTCTTGGGCCTGGTTTAAGCAGCCCTTTCACACCTGGAAGCTTAACTGAGAAGGGAAATTAAGTAACTCAGTGAAGTAGGGCTAAGACAAATCAAACTGGGAATCTAAACTTGATCTTTTTTTGGTCTCAGTATCCACATTATAGCAATGATGTTACAAACAGGGATAGTGAATTGGCTTTTGTATGTGAATGTTAGAAAGTTTTGTTAATTAATCTATGAATTTGATTGGATTGTTTGTGGGTTGTTGTAATGTAACAGGGAGAGGAAATTAAGTATAACATGCTAATTTTTCTTGTTAGTTATTGTTGGTTATTGTTTATGTAATGTCCCCTTTTCTGTAACCCCCTTGTTATTTATAAACATCCTTATTACAGTGGTTAAAATTCCATTATCATAAATAGCTAATAGATGTTTTAAATGTTAATATAGGAAGATAGGGACAAGATGGCCGATGAAGGTTGAAGAGGAGTTTTCCAGAAAATTCCCTGTAGAATGTCAATCAGGATGCCAGTCAAATTGAGGTCCCTCCCAATCCTGCAACCAAGCATGCTCTAAACGGGAGGACCCTGAAGGGTCAGGGGTGGGCTAAGAACCTCAGGCCCACAATTGGTCAAATGTATCCAAGCTCCTTGACTGACATTGGGGGTTGGGTATAAAAGTGGCTGTACAGGTCTTGTGGGTGTGCCTGTGGCTACATCCAGCCCTGGCTGATCGCTCACTGCTGCTCCCTTGCTTTGTAGTACAGCACATCACCATATTTTGGGCTCTAGTGTCATTCACTATTTTTGGTTAATAAATTATTTTCTTTTATAGTTGGCTCAAGGATTTTTTTTATTACAATGATGAAACATCAACTCAAAAGATATTAGGAAAAGCATTTGTGTTTAGAAAGCGGTTATACATTGGAGTTTCAAGCATTATGGAGCCACAGGCTGCAATCTTATCTTCAAAGCAGTAACTGATGGTAGGTTTGGGTAACAACAAAATTAATAGCTGCTCCTTAGCTATTCATTGTATCCGTACCTGGCATAGCGTACGAATACATAATTCTTTACTATTACCACATTTCCTCCCAAATTTCTCTCTCTGCTTGGCTGAGCTTTCTGCTGCATTTCCTTCAAAGCACGACAAGATCTGTGGGAAGATGTGTTTTATTCTATGATAAATGTCCTAGGGATGCTCCCCCGGTTTTCTAGAACCACAGGGACATGTCTAAAGTGTCTCAATGCAAGCAAGAGAGTGAGCTTGCAGTGCTGCAGCTCTGCACTTCTCTGGTTATATGTCAGAGTGTGACACAAAGAAACCTGGGTGTTCATGCTGATTACAGAGGCTTCAGCCCCATCTCTCCGTGTCAGCCATGGCAATCACAACTCACTCGGGACTTCTATTAATGGAGGGTCTCTCTCCAATAAAAGCTGCATTAGAAAACACACAAAATCCTCTAACAGCTGCCTGAAGGTCTGGTCTTCATAATAGCAATGTTTTGGAAATAGAAGTGTTGTAGCCTTCTTCAATGCCTTTGATTTTTAACATTGCAAATTAACCTATTCTGATTCGTATTAAAAAAAGAAATCAGTATTTCACCAGGAAAAAAAAACTATAGTCACAAAAACCCAAACTCCACTCTCAGCTACTCCAACCAGGCTGACCATTTTGGTACTATCTTCAAAAAGTTACTGTTGTATTGTGCATGAATTTAAACTTCCTCCTGAGGCTTGTCATCATGCCTTTGATTTCCCCAGCAGAATCTAGGGCTGCAGATCTTCTGCAGCTGGAAGTAACCCTGGCCAGAATTAGCCATCCAAGAAGCAGATGGTTTTGAGCATATCAGGCTGACACTCAGTTTGTCAAAGCTATTGGGTGTCAGCAGTTTCTAGCCTCATTGTTTTAAGAGCTGGGGTGGGGGGGAAAGCTCACAAGAAAACAATTTAAAACTAAGAAGAGGACAGTTAAAGGTAAATTATTTCCTGTACGGGGTAATTTCCATATAGCATAAGTTCCTGAAGAGAGACATTCAGCAAAGAATGCAGCTTTGTTTGGGAGATAAGTAGGCAATTTTCTGAAGATGAAGATGGTAGGTGCATGGAGAAAAGAAAATAAAGCAAAGGGAAAGAACACACTCTTCACTCAACAGCCTCTTTTCCTTTCATGAGTGTTACACAGTTCTGGCGCACACACACAGTAACACTAAACGCAGCAGCGCTTTGCCAACAAGACACAGCCTGTCCCGATGCCTAGGGGCACACCTGCTGCAGGTGAGCTGCTCCTGCAGGGAGGCTCTGCGGAGAGCTCTGAGGAGGCACAGGG
>VZRO01006404.1:498297-682470 GCA_013397915.1 Daphoenositta chrysoptera | reverse complement strand
GCAATCGGTCCTGTTTGCAGTCTGCCACATATCTGGCATTATTAATGAATCATATTCTGTTTCTTCCACTTAATTGCCCTAACTGTGTTAACAAAATTAGGAGAAGAGCCTAACAAAACATAAATAAATTATTTTGAAAACAAAACTAGCAGCCCCAGGTACTGTGGCATATTGCTGAGAGAAAGCAGGTGGCCACAGGTGGCTGTGAGCCTGCAAAGGTAATGACTATCCATATGCTGTGCTATAGGGCTTGGTTGCACTTTGATAAAATACTCTGTCTACAAGCTGGCACAAGACATTTGTTTTCAGAGCAATTAAAATCTACAGTAGACCAGAAGACACCATTTTTATGAAAATCCCTGGAAAGACAATACTTTACAGACTTACTGTAAGAGCATAAGGATTTTGTCCTTTGGGCTAAATCCTTGTTGTTTTTCATCTCATCTTTCGGACTTCTTTTTTCTCCGAGCAAAAAGAGGTGTACAAATTTAAGTACCACTACTCAGTGGCATCTAACAATCTGCACATTGCATGGACAGGTGTTATCATCTACTAGTGAAGGAGTTACCCGACTTTTAAGGCAACAGATTGTCCTGTGAGCTGTGCTTGTGCAGCTAACCAGTTTCTAGTGAGCCACTGCCATAGAGTGAACAATTCATTAATTGGTATCAGGAACAAGGTGAAGTTAAGCCTCATCTAGGGCACAAAGATACACTGAGATAAAATTAAAATATCATGTCTGTAAAGTTTACTGATCAACAGTAAAATTCTTCATTTAGGGAAGAATTAAACTTTCAAATAAATCTTCATGACTTGTCAATTAGTCTATGGCTCATTTTCTAGACATTTAGACATTTTAGACATTTTTCTAGAATCCAGGGAAATGGTGTTTCAGTTTCCCCATAGATCTTGTTGTCATTGTTGTGCAGCAGAACAATTTTTTGTAGTTCTGTAGTATCTCATCCATACTTACCATTAAAATGTTAAAAAAAACAAGTCTTCCTACTTGCAAGTTTATCGTTTACATCATTTCAACAGCCCATTCCCTCTAGGATTCCCTTGCTACAGGAAAAAAAAGGGCCTTTCATTTTACCCTTTGAGAACTCCAAAAGAACCAAATGAGGCAAACCCAGGCAGCTCTATTTTATCAGACTCCTCAAAAGATACTTCTTTACAAACCTCATGGGTGCAACACTCCGGTGTTAAACATCTCATCTCATTTCTTTCCAAAGACATACACTGTAAAAGTTAAGGTTGGGCCACAGCTCTTAAGAGCCTTGGCAGCATCCTGCCTTCCTCCCTGCATGGCTGCCCCTCTTCTCTCTTTTTTTCTACACCTGCCACCCCTGTATTTTTGTTATGCTCACCAATACTCTTAGGGAAAGTTATCATTTTAGCTACCTGTTCTAAATTGCTCTGTTGAGAGGCAGAGGTGTACCAAGAGCACGTGCCCCACTGTAACAGAAGACATAGTCAAGCTCTTACAACACCAACAGAAATAGCTACAGGGGGGAAAACTCAATGAATTTCTTTAAGGTCAGTCTCCACCTTCCCTAAACCAGAAATATATAAACATAACTATTTACATAAAGAGCATGAAAGTGTTATGCAAAATCAAAAATGAAAATTGTTAACAACTGGGAAAAGCAACTTGGTTGTAGTTGGAGGAGCCTAACAAGGAGCAACTGAGGCAGGTTCTGTATCTTTACCTGGTCCCTCTGGCAAATAGGAAAAGAAACATTTCTAACTATAGACTCCACCAGACTATTAAGCATTTTCATATGGTACATCTCAAAAAAAAAAGTGCTGTGCCAATTAATTTTTGTCAGAAGTCCCCTTGCTTTTGCATCTAAGGGACATGTGCTGTTACAGCACACCAGGCCTCTGCAGCTTTGGCATCTCCTTTCACACAGATCAGCCTTTTCCCATTTCCTTATGGCATCTGAAGCAGAGCTAAGTTGCTGTTCATCAGCAAGGTCTCCCCCTCCTCCCTGCCCTCCACCACTGCTTCCCTCACAGCCCTGAATTACATTTTGCTCTGCATACAAATTCCTGCCCTTATCTTGCTTCAGCCCTGGCCTGTCTCCCACTGTGCAAAAACTTGCAGCTCCTAATCTTAATTTCTCAGCCAGCAGTCCTTGCAGTTACAGCTTTCACCCCAGGGCATCTCCGTGGCAGGAGAAGCTCCCTCTCCCTCTGGCCTACATTTCCAGGGTACCTCTGCCCCTCCCAGCCTGTCCTGAGGGGCACACATTGCCTGCTTGAAAGTCCTGAGCCCCCTAATCTTTACTGCAGTCACTTAATGACCAACATCAGAGTGTCACTGAGCATTCCCTGCACAGCTTTGAAGAATTTATCAGACTGAAATATTCCTCTAGCTCACTAAAATACTGGTATTATGTATTGTGTCCCTGCAGAGCACAGGCAGAGCACGTCATTGCCTCACACAGCAGGAGGCAGAGAGGCATTGCCTCTCCTAAGCCTGGCAGTGCACAGCACACAGAGTGTGCATTTTAGTTTAAAAGATGTCCATCCCCTCCCACTGCCTCCAAAATCAGTTTGTGCTGTAGCAGAAGGCAGGGGGCAAGGGTATTTTTATTATTATATTACTGGGACTCTTTGAGAAGTACTAGGAACATTCACAAAAGAGGCAGAGAAAATTGGAGCGTTGGGGTCCTGCATTTCATAGAATCACAGAATGAATTAGATTGGAAAAGACTTTTGAGATCATCGAGTCCAACCTATGACCTAACACCACCTTGTCAACTCCCATGGCACTGAGTGCCACATCCAGGCTTCTCTTAAACACCTCCAGGGATGGTGACTCCATCACCTCCCTGTGGTCTTCCTGTGCCATGTGAAGGCACAAAGAGGACAAAGATTCCCCCCTGTATTTCTTACCTTTCAGAAGGACGTGAAACTTATGAACAGAGCGTTTGGCCCCAGACTGAAGCTTCCTCTATATTCCTTATAATAAGTGAAGTGTATTCTTTCCTACTGGATCCTTGAGTAGGATCACCTATGGAGACAATGCTCCTCAATTGTGTGCATGCAGGAAAGGCAAGACTGGACTTCCCCACATGGGTAAAGAGGGGTGGAATCAGAGCACCTGAAAAGAATATGCTCAAAGAATGCAATTGGCTAAGTCAAGGATCAGAGAATAACTAGCATTTTCTCTTACTATGTATTTATTCTAATTCTATGGACTCAGATCAAATAGGCACATACTATCATTTTACTTGCTCAGAAGATAGAATTGCAACTGCCTTTAGAAATGGCTTTGAAAAGCCACCTAATCCTACTAAAATGCCCATTAAACTTCTGCTTAAATTTAATGGAAGTGTTTCACAGAAGTTTCTTCCAAAAAGTTTCACTCTGCCCTAACTGTACACTATTTTTTTGACACTGATAACTAAATTTGCTTCTTAACTTCAGTGCTGGCAAAAGACACCTGAATGGGTAGCCAGGTTGCAAGAAGCACTGGAAACATGAAGTACCCACTGTACTCAAATCCAGGATTCACTGCTTCTCCAATGCATGTTGTTCCATGCCATCAACCTCTTGGTGAAGGAGTCTGTACCAATTAAGAAGCAGATGTATTTAGCTTACAGAACTGACAAAAACTCACTTGTTTCAATCGAGAAAATTCAGTAAGACATAAAGCAGGTCCATCTTTTCCATTTTACCTGTTCCTTTAGCACCGTACTTTTGTAAAACTGAGACTAGAGGCCCTAATTCAGCAAAGCATTTTGCATACATTGAAGTTCCTCTAGAACCTCATTATATACTTTGCTATATCAAAATACTTCATTAAACCAGGGCCTCTGATGTTAATGATTTCTGTACCATTGAGAGGAAGGATGGACAAAATGGTTATTTTTCAGATTCAGGCAAATATTTGCCCATAGATCAACAAAAAGCAGCCATGAAGAGCAAGATCTCACATTAAAAAGCATTATGACTAGCCTGAAATCAATCTGACAACCTTTAAATCAGACTTCTGCTGATCTGCAAACCATAAAGAAATACTTCTTCCTTAATGCAATTCATGTACAGCAATTAAAGAGCAGTAGCCGAGAGATTTTACTTAGCCTGGCAGACAACAACAGAGCTGAGGTCAAGCAGCGACAGCAGCGTGTCTGCACTGCATTTGACTGAAGTTCAATAAACTTGTGTAGATACAGCTGTCAAAGGCAGGGATGCTGTTACCAATTTTGTGAAGGCAGAGCACTCGGGGGGATGAAAGGCAGCTGCCAGCGTGCGGCCACGGGGCTGCAGCACTGCAGACACTGAACGGAGACAGAGCCATCGGTCAGTGCTGCCATCCAGCTGCCTGGCTCAGCTCGGTGCAGCTGCACTCAACAGAATGCAGCCAGAGGCAGCCTTTCCTCTCCTCCCCCTGCTCCCATCCAGGTATAATAGAGGAAATTAACTGAATACTCAGAGGAAGCTTACGAATTTTGGGGGGATCTCAGAAGCAATTTTCAGCTTAACCATATGAGATGTGTGCAGTTTGATCCAAGCCATTTAAATTAGTTCATTGTGAGAGTCACCTGGCATAAAATAATTTGCTTGGGGATGAAATCTGGCCCTGTCCTTCAGCAGTACTGTCCCTGTCCATACTCATGGACACTTTCTTAGTCGTGTACCGAGCTGCTTTAAATAACAGAATAACATCTGCCAGAAAATCATTAAGGCCCCAGTGCACTAAAAATGAAATTGTGTATGGCAGACCCTCTGCAATATCTCATTGCCAGATGCTAACTAGTTTCCATGCAAAGGCAGGTAAAACTGCAATTCAGAACAAGTTCTTGCTGGTTTAAATATTCAATAGCTGTTCTTGAGTACTTGCCTGGATGCAACCTTTCCCCATGTAGCATGGCCAGCCATCAGCAATTTCAGCATTAGCCAGCTCCATATCTCCTGCATGAAAGTCACTGTTCTGTGAGCAATTAACCACCAGAGTAAGTGGATTTATCCCAGGAAGGAGGAAGAAGGACAGTTCAATAGCATAATACAGACATGTCTGGATAATTAATAATAACCAGTTAGTGGGGAGAAAATAACTATAAGCTGTGGAGAATGTTGTATTTGGGATTCATTTTTACTCTGCTAAAAGTAATGGTGGGGCAATACATTTTATTTTATATCCAGTAGGAAACACCTCTATGATTATTTACTGTAATTTCAAACACAAGCAAACAACTGACACAGTGATATGTACCATCATCTGAGCACAAATTCATGCTTAATCAGCTGTTTACTATAAAAGGACATTTGCCTGTTGGATTGCTTTCAATCAGTACTAACAGAATTAAAAAGAAACATTCTGAAATGGAGAGAACATCAGATGTGCCACTAAACTGGTTCTCTGTCATGCCTGAGATTTTGTGAATGCAGTCACATCTGATGTGCCTAAGGGTCCATCCCAGTTTTCTTCCCTGTCAGTGGGAGACTTTGCTTCAAGGGTACTGGATCAGAGTGGAACTGGAGGAGGCTTTGATATTGGTTTTTTTCCTTTGAAAGTTCAGCACATGGTCACAGTTTGCCCTGTTGTAGATGGCACCACACACTATTCCATCATTAATTCTCTGCATTTCTTTCATCCTTGACTTTTGGAGCTGTGCAATTTAGGAGCAATGCCAAAAAAGTAAAGGGATACTTGCTCTCCCCAGAATAATATTTATTTACTTTTCAGTTTAAAACCCCCCACATTTAAATTAGACAAAGGTAAAATACCTTAAAATATTTTCAAGTGTTGCCTTTGAATATTTTCAGATTTGTTAAAAACATTGTGGGAAAGTTGACAGATTTCTCTGTCCAAAAAAGTGTGCAAGATATGAAAGAACACTATTCCTAACACTCGAGAGAGGAGCCAAACAAAAAAATGTTCAGACATAAGTAGATCATCCACCATTTTTTGTTCTGATAGCTCATGCTCTGGCTCTCCTGACAACCCAAACTTATGCATTGACACACACGTAGTTTAATCCCATTAAAAAAACTTATCCAGTCTTTCATTCTTTTCTGTCCGCACAAAAAAAAAAATCTGTGATAAAAGCTAAACCAGAGGGAGTGATGGATAGGCACCCAAGTCTGATGGTGGGGGATTTACTCAATCATAAACTACTACATTATTCACAGAATGTATCTTGCTGGGTTTATTACTAAAAAAACCCCAAACCCACAACCAGATTTAAACCCACCAGAATCTGTGTGAATCTGTGAATCTGTGTGAACAAGGGCTCTGCAGCTCCTGGCCAAGACCCTGCTCTGCAGCTGCTCTCCCACCCTGGTTCAGGTGATGTCCTTTGCCTCCCTCCCTCAGCATTGTGGAAAAACAAGCACTAACTACCTTTGAAAAGTGCTGTTCAGAAATGTGTGCTGAGCAAAGACACATCACCTATTAGTGCTTGCTACAACAAAATTACATGTGTCCCAAAACCACAGTGAAAACTGCACTTCCTACATGATTCACCCTCTTCTATGGCACATTCCCAAATCTGCATGTTTTACCCATTAAAAAAATCACATGGGTTTCCCAGAGAATTCTTGCAAAAGGATTTCTTAAAGCAGTATAGCATTACATATTCAGGTCCTTTATGTGAAGTCCCTATGTATGTCTATAGGCATTTAATCCACTTGAAAAGCTGTCAGTGTTTCCCGTGCTTTTAAGAGTCTCTGCATTGGATCTTTGTTTCACAAACCACATGTTATTAAAATACAAGAATTCTTGAGAAAAGTTCAGCTGGGACTATCTTCACATATATCAAACTCTGTGAGAGGAATCAGCATTTCCTCCACTGATTGCTGTAAGAAACTTCTTGCACTGTAGATTTTACAGTGTGTGTGTTTATGTATTTCATATATGCAACCCCACATACTCGTTGCACTTACCCTTACATTTATCCAAGTTATATGAAAAAGGATCCAAGTAATACCAGAGCCTGAAGTATAAAATAATTTCCTTATCTACGGTAATATATACTTTAACTGACTTTATACAGCCTTTTGGCAGCAGCACATCTACTGAATTTGTATTTCAGTTCACATGTCACTTTCAAGGCTCCAATATTTCAGCACAATTACAAATTAATGAGATAGGTAGTCTCCGTTGCAGAGATAGCAGCAATCTGTAAAAGGGTATTAAGAAAAGCAGTAATTTATTGGCTCGTGAGGGTTCCAAGTGTGCAGTCGCATTAGCATGACAGTGGGAGGTCAAGAGACTCATTAGCCAGCAGTTACAAGATACGCAACTCAGTATTTTACAGTGGCAGCATGCACACGGAACATACACTTCAGGAAGCAATTACTGGGTACACATTTTGGCATTACCTCTGTCTCCCAACACACCTGAGGGCCCTGGGTACCCACTGTAGGGAGTCATTGCTGGGTGCCTACGGTAGGAAATCCCCTCCAGATTAGTTTCTGCTATGTTACCAAAAAATCTTGTCCAGTAACACTGGAGCAGCAGGGAGCAGAACGCCTGCTGTGCCCCGCTCCTGGGTGAGGGATGCAACAGCCACATCCCTGCCCCAGCACAACGCCGACCTCAACCTGCCTGCTGGCACAGAGGGGTCTGGTTAATAGCGGAGCTCACGTCTGCAGCTTGAACAACAAAGGAAGCGTGGCCTGGGTTTGATATTTGGGAGTGGGGACAAAGGCAAGGGAAGACAGATGATGGATGGAAAGAGGAAAGAATATGCGTGGAGATTGAGGTAAGATACAGCAGCAAGGCAGCACTACCAAATGCTTGTTCTCAAACTGAGGAGAAAGTGCGTGGAAAGCCTTCACCTTTAGAGTTTTGGATAAAACACTAAATGTGTGACAAGGTGTAAAACTGAATAAATTACCAAAAAAGAAGGTGTTACACCCTGATAAAATAAAGTGCATGTCTCCATTGACCACAGTGGTACTCTGGTGTTTATACCCACTGAGATGGCTTTAGCTCATTTTGAAGAGCCTTACTTAAAGGGAATAAAATCTGCAAACAATCTGAAGCTTCTGACTGCAATTCATTCACACAAGGGACAAAAGACTGAAATAACCTTGCAGAAAGCAGTTGTTGTATGAAAGCCCAATGCCAACAGGGCCACCAGGTACCATGTTTAAATTAGCATAAGGTTGGGCTGGCATTTCGTGTCTCCCACCCCTCCCTCTCTGGTCAGACAGCCCACATCCTTTGTGTATGGAACAAGGGATTAAAGCAAAGACATACACTTGTTTTTGTCTAAATCAGGTATGTAGAATGCAATAATTGACTCTGAATGTGCTGCATGACTGATATCAGCAAACACCTTAATTATTAATTGAATTTCTTTAACAGTATCAAAGCCTATTACATCAATTCTTATCACAACTGCAGCACTCCAGGACTTCAATGTTATTCCTAATTAAACACGTGGGTACCTATATGAGAGGGAAATAACATGAGCTTGACTATTTTCATAGATTTCAGATGTTCCTTAAATTTTACAAGAAGCCATCTCTCTTAAGCATTGGGTTATTTCTCATTAAGAGCAGATTAGGTTTTTTTAATTAGAAACATCAGATATTGCCTTCCCTTAGAAGTATTTTGGCCTAATTTTGATCTCACCTAAAAATGGCAGTGCCAGACTTGCATAAAAATCAGAGTGAGAGCAGAATTGTGATCAAATCTGGAGTCAAATAAGCAAATCTTCAAAGGTTTCATACAGCTGATACCTGCATTATTCAGGCTTTTTATCAATTTCAGCTTCTGATGCTCCTTCCCCTTGGTCATGGTTTTTGCACATAACACATCATTATGCTGTGGAGTTAATTGCCACAGGATGTTTGGAGGCTAGGAGCAAATACGGGTCAACAGAGAGATTACTAAATAGATTAGCACAAAACAGATTCTTTGGGGAATTCTGTCAAGAGTTCAATCCCATCCATAAGTCAAGGTCCTTTAACTGAAGGTCATTGGAGAGACCTACATTTCCTTGTAGTCTGGCTCCTTATACAGACAAATCCCAGCTCCTTCCTCCTGTACAAAGACACTGCTGGAGCAAGGACTCTGCTGCACAGCCCCGTGGTGTGATCCCACACACCTGTACCATGGTCTTCACCTTTAAGAGGGATCCTACTGCTGCTTCCTTTCATCTGTGCACAGGGCTGAAGGGACAGATGTTCAACAACTGCTTCTATAGTGATCATAGGTAAATGGTAGAATAGGAAAACTAACCAGAGGCAGATATATTAAAAAAAAAAAAAAAAGAGACCTACACAGTAACAGTAAAACCAAGTTCAGCTCTTTACTGAAATCCTAGTGAAAAATAGCTAAATAAAATGGAATATAGGTCAATTTAAAATAGCCATTCACATGTTGGTGGAAGGTAACATCTAGGCCCAGGGCAAGAATTTCCTCTGAGCAAAAGCCCCAAGTGTACACAGTTTGAATGTAGACCTTCCATGATATGAGGTGTTTCACCAGAGTGGAAATCTTTAAAATACCTTACACTGCTGCTTCCAGCCCACTTTGTTTTGAGAGGAGCACGAGTCTGTTGTCCATTTGGCTGAAATGCAAAGACAGCCCAGATTTTGTTTTGCTCCACATTTCAGCTCCATGGCACAAAGGACACTGCTCTGGGGATAGGAGGTTTTGACAACCAACAGAAATGCCACATACCTGGCTTCTACTCCACAGTGCCCACTGGGTCTGGAGTAGCTGCTTCATCTGCTCCTGGAAGTTTTTTTCACACTGGCAGCACTCCACAACCTATGGTGTTTCAAAAGCCAAAAAGACAAAATATCTCTTACAAGGCTGATGCTGCCCAAAAGGTTGGGAGCCTCAACCAGAAGAGCTGGCTTAGTGTCCTGAGTTAGAAAACAACCTCTGTGTAAAGAATTTTTAATGAACTTATCAAGCTCTAAAAGTATTCGTGCCACATACTCCTCTCTTCTCATTCCACTATAAAACAGAAATATTCATCTCTTCACATTTATAAACATAGCTTACAAATGTAACAAACTTTAATAAATTCAGCCTATAAAGATAAGGAGCATTTCATAGTCCTTTTGCAATGTGTAGCCCTTCACCATCACCCCCATTTGCTTCTCTTTTAGGCCAGCACTGGAGTTCAGTGTTTGAAGAGCCATTTTTCTGGTGTTCTTTACAGTGAGTCCAGTGAATCCCCAAATCAGCAATTACTTCAAGTCAATAGAACTGTGTCTAATTATTCCAAAGCAATTGTATGTATTAACCTACATATTAGGATATTCATAAAACAAAACGGAAACACAGACTCATAATCATTTCACAAATACCCAGGTGACCACTTGTGAATGTCAACAGGAAACATTTCCACTGTTTGCAGTTATACATTTCCTTAACTTCATTCTTCATTAGCAGTACACGTTATGTTTTTTAATGACTGCAGTGTTAACAGTAACTTCCTCTTTTAAAAAACCAGCCTGGGTGACCTGTGTATGCCCACAGCTTTGTATCTAGCCAGCTCAATAGCTGCTTCAGGGTGAGATCCTGCCCGAGACTGAAAACAGCCAACACTAGAAATGAGCTTCCCCTGGCCTTTGAACAAAGCCATGATGCAAACTTGGGGGAAAAAACCATCTCAGTGATGTAGACACTGCCATGTGGTGGATTTCTTGTGTTTATTGCCATTTGCTTCCAGCATTGCATCATAAAAACCACATTTCCATTTTCAGCCTTCCTGTGCAATAGAACTAGAAAGGACTCCTTGCTGTCATCCTCACAGGTACAGACCTCAGCCTATGCCAGAATTTACTGAAGCATCAGAAGTGACTGATCACACCTATGCACAGTTAACTCTGGATCCCTCCAACCCTCCTTTTAATAATTCAGGCACTGCCCTAAGAGCCTTCAGTGTCCAGTCCCCAGCAAGCCAATTCTCACTGGAAACTTCTTCACAGTGTATGCCCAAAATCACTTTCAGGAATCTTTTCCAAAGGTTTTTCTATGAGTCTGCCCTGTGTGCAGTGGCTGTGGTTACCTCAGAAGTGCAACTGGATGGGAATTATCTTAGAGCATTTCCCTTGGCCAGGTGCAGAAGGGACCCAGAGCCTTACTGGGAATGCATGACCTGCAGTGAAAAGAAGTACAAGAGCATTGTTGTCCTCAGCTGGCAGCTGCAGAGCTCAGGCCCAAAATCTCTGAGTGTCAAAGAATTTAGGAGTGTCGCATGAAACGAGTGTTTGCTCTTTAATATTATTTGGTGGGGTTTTTTGCAAGTACTTAAAAGAACTCTCCTGCATGAGCTGAAACACTGTTAAATGTGTTTGCTTTTAAGGAAATTTTCAGCCCCACAGCTGGAATGGAACTGACTAATAACTAACTTCAGCCAAAGGGGCCTGAAATCCTCCCAGTGATCACAGGGATAGGCAGAGCAGCAGTTGATCTGATGAGGTGATTAAGAATCAAGCATCCATGACAAATAGCCCTTCAGAGGAAGTTAGCTTTTGTGGGAGCAACTTGAGCTGACCCTGAGGTAGAATAACCATGCTGAAATGACATTAATTGCCCAGTACACTTACATATATTTTAGTTTCTTGACCTTCTAATTGTAATTAAATGCCTCTACCAGATCAGAAGCTGTTTTAACTCATTTGGAAATAAAATTACTGTGCCTACTGTGCTGTGTAAAGTTTAGGAAAACCTTAATGAAACAAATTCTGTCGAGGGAGGCTGCTTTACTCTCCCAAAGTACTTAATTTAAATCAAATGGATATGGATTTCTAACTTAAATTTATTCCATGTATTGTGTGAAATCTCTTTGTGGGCAACCATTGATTCTAATAGCACTCAATATTGTAGTGCTGGGAATTCAGTTTTTCTCATCTGAGACCTCTCTCCTTCTACAGGTCCCTGCCACCAGGACTCACCTCGGCTATCTTGTATTTTCATTTACCTTCCAAAGCACTAAACCTCATTTCATCAAAGGACATGTGTGGGGACTTGTGGGGTGGTTTGTGGGCTGACCAGTGGCCTGCATGGCAAAAGATGAAAAGCCACTATCTCCCCCTCATGGTGGTATCTTTCGTAGTTACGGTGAGGGGACTGACTCCTCCCAAGGTCCTTTGCTTTCTTGTCATTATGTATTCACCTTTCGTCACTGCTGCTGGTTTTGTATCTCTCCTCCCCTTACCTACCCTATATGCCACCCCTTCCAGAACGTTCTCCCTTCCCCGCTCTCCCATTGCTCCCCATTCCTGGCCTCTCCTTTGGGTTTTCCCTGTTGGCCCCTGTCCCTCACCCCCGCCCATGCACCGCCCCTGTGCCCTGGGACCATCGGCCTCGTGCTCTCTGTGCCCTCCTCGTCCCCATACAAACCCCACGGCCCTGCTGTGTCTTTGTCTTCGCCCCTGGGAACCTTCACGCCATGTAAAATAAATTTCTTCTGTGGAACCCCATGTGGAGACCCTCCCTGGGCTCCTTCATGGCCGCCGGGCTGCGGGGCCGGCAGGATCGCGGGCCGTGAGCGCGCCGCTCTCTGGGAGGGCTGCGGCCTGGCACAGCACCAAAACAAAACACACCGCAGCAGCTATGTCCTTACTCAGGGTTTGTCAGTGAACTGACGGTTTGTTACACAACTTCAGCACCTGAGTTGTTTACTTGAGAGAATTGTGCATAATCCCACTGCTCACAAGCTTTGGTTTTTCTCTTCCCTCATAGCCCCGTCCCTACAGATTGTACAGCCTTGAGGCAAGGGATGGGAGAAACCAGGAAAGCATAGGGGAGAATTGAAACGATGGCAGAAAGTCAGAGAGGAAACTCTCAAAGAGAGATAACAGGCCTCTGGAAGGAAAGAACTGCAATGATTAAACTTCAGAAAATAAAATTTGGTATTTGAAACTCATAAATCAACAGTGACAATGAATCCTTTGTGTATTCAACTTAAATAAAATTCCTCAGATTCAGAGGCAAAAGATGAAGTATTTGACAGTATCTCACAGATTTCTGTCAGTCACATGTTACCTGTTCTCAGGAGCAGACAGATGCTGCAAATTTTCATGGCACTGTAGATTATCCAAGAAATGGGTATTGGGCCTAAAACTCCCATGTCGCACTTCTCTCGGTTGCTTACCCTTGCTCTGAGAAATGTGTTATTGCAGGTAGGATATTCATGTTTAGTTTCTACCCAAAGAGGCTTTGGAGAGCTGATAGAACTGGTGAATTTTGATTCTAGCAGGTGGAGACCTCTTGAATTGCTTGGCATTGTCAGATTCAGTTGCAGCTCTGGCAGAGGGGGGAGGTGGAATTAGCATTAAACCATTTTAAATTGTGGCACTTAACTCGACTAACTACAATTATAGTAAAATGCCTTCTAAAGTGTCTGATTATATCTTACAGTCAGAAGTTCTAAATAAAATGGATAAACACACATTAAGAAGGAAAACAAGAGTGAGTGTTAAGTACAGAAAACAAGAGAGATTGCTAAGGATAATTATTATATGCAACACCCTGCATGAGGTGTTAGTGTTTTGTTGATTCTTTGGTGTTATATATTTAGAAAAGGAGGCTGAACTGTCACCTTTGTAACCAAATCGCTTATCTCCGAGTGCATTAGGTAGGAAACAGATCGCTTATGTTGCATTTACATGGTTAATCTGTCTACCACATTCTGAGTTTCTCCCTACTCAGTCGGTGGAAGATTAGAGCCTTTTTTTCATAATTGCTTTGTTAAACCACTTCACTGAAATTAGCATTTAAATAAGGGTAAATTGAGCACTGAACTGAATTTCCATAAAAATGTGATAAACCCCAAGCCTCTACAAGGTCTGTAAGCAGAGGTAGCTGCAGCATGTGTAGGCTTTGTGTCGAGCTTGAAAGCAGCCAGGACACAGCTGCCTTCTTGGACTGGGGCAGCATCTATGTGTGTTTGGATGGTTTGTAGGACAGGGAATTCTGATTTACCTGGCATCTCTAAATAGCACAAAATATTAGGACATATGGAAGATTCTTTCTGGTCTGCTAAAATGCTCATGTATGTGCAGCCTCAATTTGAGATTCAACTTACTAATTTCAGGTGCAATGATGAATAAGTATGAGGAAGAAAGGGGGTTTATCACAGGGGAGTCCTTCAGATCTGTCGTTTTTTCAACCTTCCAGAGGACAACAACTGAGTGAGAAAGTGATTTGTACCTCAGAGGTATTTGGCCAACCTTTAGGGTCAGTGCTTAGCATGCTGTGTGACCAGGGCTTGCCAGAAGCACTCTGATATTTCATACCCATTGATTGCATTGGTTTTCAAAAGAACCGCATGAGCCAAGTGTGTGGATGCAAAGCCTGAGCTCCTCTGCAGGTCACCTTCGGTTTTATTTTGGTGGGAAGCCCAGGCCAGCATCAATGTGTCTATTCTGATTTTAGGCTAAGTGCAGAGGCACCTAGTAGAGTCTTCCGGAAGGATTGTTCTCTCCAGGAGAAAGATATTCAATTCCTGTGCTGGGCTCCAGGTCTGGTTCTTTCAACATTGTAAAAGGCACAGCCTTGTAGCGTGATTTGGGATAATGGCATAGCCCCTTAAGAAAGGGGGTTTTATATCCATCCCTTCCAGATACTTAAGAGTTATTCCTCTCTTAAGATGTGGCAGAAGGGGAACACAGTGCAAAGATGAAAGTAAGTTGAGGTAACGTGATGGCAAAGCCAGAGAGTGGAATGCTTGTAAATAGGGGAGAAGGAGAAAAAAGAGGACATGAAGTCTTAAGAAGAGACTCCTGCTTTGCCAGGAATCATATTTTTATGTTAGAGGGATTAAAAGGAGGTATTTTGAATAGTCATATTTCTAACACACTTTGAAAGAGCAGGGGAGACAGCAACCTGAACCCCATGGTCCTCTGCAGCTGGCCTGTCAAGGCAACCCGAAGCACAAGGTTAGTGTGCTGCCCATCCTTAGAATTCCCCTGGGTGGTCTGGAGTGTCTCTGCTGAAACACTGCACTGAAGTCCCATATCTCAGTAATAACATACAGATCCATTTCAGCTTTCCAGGTAGGTCATAATTTTTAATTACAGTATTTGTATTTAAGCTCTGCACACAACAAATCAATTTCAGCTTTGCAGTATGTGCCGGACTACCTCTCAGTAGCATTGAAAAAAAAAAAGGAAGAAAACATCAGCCAGCTGCCTGTGTGTTCCCAGAAACAAGAAAACATCTATCAAGCCTTGGCACAAACAATTCTTATTTTTGCTTTATCTATTTATTTTCCTAAAAGCATCACTAAAACAATTCACAAGATTCATAATCCACAAGAAAAGCCATTTAAACCCACATCTGCAGAAAAATACTAATTTATAGAAAACAGTAATCTACCTAAAACCTCTTTAGGAAAACACTTCTGCAAATTCATGTCATAAGACTGTGCCCCAAAAGAACTGAAAAATGTATTATTCAGTTGTTTGTGCTTTGTAGGTGTAGAACTGCATGTGTACAAGAAGAACACAAGCACAAAGCCAGCAGGAAACATTCTTGTAGGAGCTGTCCCTCAGAGGCAAATCTCAAATAGAAAAGCATCCACAGGCTAGCAGCAAAACTACAGCCCCCAGCCCTCAGGTAGAGCCTGGGCTTTCCCACTGCCCTGCCCTTACGAGCAAAGCGGCACAGCCGAGGAGCCAAACACCACGATTGTTCAGCAAGTCCAAGAGTTTAGAGCACTGTCAGTAATTCTGTTTGCTTTAGGGGCAAAGCTCCCTTTGCTTTAGTTCCTTTGCCCTGGACAAAGGGACAGAGTGCCCAGGATCAGCCACATCACCACAGCCCTGCGGTGCTCATGCACAACCACAGCAATCCCAGTGATTCCAAACAACCTTCCTTCCCTTCAGGCTCTCTGGCACAGAAAGAACAGCATCTGACCTACAGGCTGACACATCAGAAACTTTTAAATCCCAGTGTTCCACCTGGATGTCTGCGGTTTGTTTCTGTTATTCAAACACTCCTTGCTGAGCTGAAGGGGCTTTGCTGGCCTCAGCTGAGCCCCCGTGTGCCCTGTGAGCAGCAAACAGATGCAGCTCCCTCAGCTCAAGTGCTGGGTTGCTCTTGAACTCTCTTCCCTCCACATCCCTCCCCCAGGAGCACTCCAGCCCCCTTCACGCAGGCACAGAGCTTTTTGTGGATTGCACTTGTCTTGGAGAAAACCTGAAAGCCTCCTTTGTTCTTCCACTCTGTTCAGGTGAAAATACACCTGCAACTTGACCAGAGATGTTCCACCCCTGGAGCCCTCTGGTCCCCCTTGCTGCAAGGACCATTCAGTGACTCCTCCTGGGTAGCCAGGGCTCCAGAAGAACACACAACAAAAGAACACATGGATGGTCAAAGGTACCCCAGGTTCCCTCTTCCATTGGCTGTCATGAACACCTTCTTCCCTTTGTATGCTTTTGGATGTGATAAAAATACTATTGGATATTCCTGACCTTAAAGACAACTATACTTTCAAAACTTATTTGAGATGGAGACTACTGGCAATGATTTATCTTAGCTCCTCTGCAGAATATTTTCACATGCTTTTTCATTTCAGGTGTTGCAAAGGCCTTTGTCTCCGTGGTGGGGAGGAGAATAAATCTGCATGTGTTAAGGGCACGGGGAGCAGGATTAGACACTTTCCAGGGCTGTATTCACTGCTCCCACTCCAGAGACACACATGGGACTCACTTTCTTTGGCAGAACTTCAGAGTTCTTGACATTGTTCGGGACATTGTCTTTAATCCCAGGGAACTATTTTAGCTGAATGGGTCTTGCAGGTATGTGTGCTCTGGAATAATGAGTACAATGTTATGGTGCAAAAGAGGGACAGGACAAGAACAGATTCTTCAGGTATTCTTGCAGTCCTGTTGGGAACAGATCTAAAATTTTATGTTTTCATGAGTAAGATGAAGGGACAGTACTTGAATGCCTGTGTTCTCTTGCCCATTTCGTTTTTCCTTCTACAATTTGCAAGATAACATTAGCAGAAGGTCCAGAGGTGCCTGTCAGTGAAATATCAATACAAATATATGCAAAGAGTTCATGGAAATATTCATGCTAACTTAAGGTACTGCCATGGTGGATAACTGCCATAAGAATAAACCATTCCAGGCCAAGGACTCGAGGCAGCAGTCACTGGCCATAGCAGTTCCTGTCCAGGGGAAGTACAGAGCCTCCCTTCAGCCTAATGTCACAGGCAAACACATGGGCCATAAAAAGGTAAAGAGGGCACAGAGGTGCCAGGGAAGAGCACAGACACTATCCAGCACAAAGTGTTCATTTTGTGCTGGATTTGTCATAATTTCTTCCTCTTTTCCGATTAATGGGTTGTAATTTATCTTGCATGTTTCAGCTGGAACCTGCAGATGGTTTTCAAGTTTTAGCTCTGAAATCATTTTAAGATGATACAAACATAAAAACAATCTTTAAATAATCTGTTAATGCTGAATTAAACATTCTTTTAGTAAGAGGAAATTAAATTACATAGATGAAATGACAGCAATTAGGCTATTTAAACCATGATGGATGCAGACAGGATATTGAGTAGTATCCAGTCGTCAATATGAAAGACTCCTGTCCTCCACCCATCACAAAGGCTACTCAGGCTATGTCAAACCATTTGAATCTGGTCTTGTATAAAATTACTCTCTAGCAGAAGAAACAGAAAAGCACTACTTTGGGCTGCCTTCTCCCTTTGCAGGCTGTCATCTGTATTTTTCTTACCAAGGATGCTCATGTCCTCTTCAGATCTTTGTCTTTAGAAATTCCTCTAACTGCCAAAGTTTTGCTTTACTAAATTTCATTCTAGAAAAACACAAGTTTTCTCTTAACATGTTCCTAGACACCATGTTCAGTAACCTAAACCAGAACTGCAGATACCTTTTCGCCATTATAGGAATGACAGTTCAGTGAAATCAAGCATAGTCAATCTGCCCACATCTGGATATTCTACCAACAGTCTTCGTGGTAAGGAATGATTTCTCACTGCTTCCTGAACAGGGTTCTCGTACTTCCCTTTGCTATAATTACCCATTCACTGTGCAGTAGTAGTGCTGCCCATATTTCCCTTTCTCTGTCCAACACATGCACTGCAGCCACCTTTCTAATTAGATGCACGTGCACTGAGCCATCCATCTTCCTTATTAACTTTACCAGTTAGGGGTAGCAAGACTTTGCTTTCTGTCATTCATGAAGTGGCAACACATTAAACACAGAAATAAGCATGAACTGTGGCAAATGCCTGCTTTCAGCCATCTTTTATAATACTCTGCTCTTTAATCTTTTATGTGATCATCTTTTCTGTAATTACATCCATTAGAATTATATTCATCCTCCTACCGTCAATCCCTTAAATTGCAGCCTACAACATTTGTGAGGGAAATGACAAGTCTTGTAGGAAAAGGAAAGAAGACAAAGAAATTTTCTGTACTGGAGGTAGGCACTGTTCAGGGTCTGGAATAGCACATAACATGCAGCCAGAACCAATGCACCAACATCCCACTCAGTATTAGCAAGCCCCTTAGAAAGGTGAGGCTTCCTCTCCACTCCTCTCCAACGTGTGTCACTGGAAAGCTTCCTCTCAATACTGCTGATTTTAGAGGCTTGTGCTTTCTCCTGCTTTCTCCCACTTTACAGCACATTTAGACCTCATGATCTCTGCTGTTCTCTCAATACCAGAAATCCTTTCAGGGACAGAGTTTCTTCACTTAAAAATCCTCAGCAACCTCTCTGAAACTCAAACTATTCTCCAAGGGCCATAACTCAGCAAATTAATTGAAAGAGGTTCCAGCCCCACTCAAACCTAGATCAGCATTCAGTGAGACAAACTTCTCTCAAACCCTGGCTTCATTCATCTGGATTTGGCTATGGGATACTATTTACACTCTTCTATGTCTCCAACTCTGTTAAATCAGAGATACCAGATACAGCTGCTCTCCCACTGCTTCCACCAGGGAAAAGAAAACGTCATCCCCAGAGTCAGTGGGCTCCCACCTCCCTTCTCCTCCTGCTCCTCTGAAAGGCCTGACCCAGCGAGCAGCCTCTGCCCCCTCCCACTGACCTCCAACACCCCTCAAGCACCTTCCCAGACCACAGCCCTCCAGCCTCGGACTTTTGTGGAAGTGAGACCCAAAATCTCTCTGCTGCCATCCTGGTTTGGAAAGTTTTGTGCTGCAGTTGAGCTCCCCTACTAAACTTTTCTCCTTTACAACTCTGCAGCCCGTGCCTTTGCTTGCTCTGCTCACACAAGTGCTATAAATCATCACGCAGCACAGGCTGCTCAGATTCGTCATAAGGCAGCTACATCATAAGGGTAATTGGCCCGATTAGCTGTTTTCAGTTGAGACCATTATCTGAAAAATCTTTGCTTGTTCTTGTCTGTTTATGAGTTTGCAATGAACCAGCACATCTATTCCACAAAATACTTTTTTGCCCTTGCTGATTCTGTATTCCAAAAGCATCTAGAGAAACTTTACATTAGGAGAATCTGCAGATTTTCCCATTTCTGTAGCTTTTCAGGAGCTGCCTCACAGTTTAATTTCGCTGAATGGACCTTGTTTACCTTCAAAGAGGAAACAGACACCAATTCCTAGCTCGTACTTTATACTAAAATAACTTACTCCATTAGCAAGGGAAAACTGTTATTTTTTTAACTCAGATCTGGGATGTAACATGTGCTCAGCAACATACCTGAAACTAAACAGAAATGACAGTACTATAACTGTGCAACACACAGTTTTCTTTTTATCTCCAGCTATAGAGATATTTAACTAGAGTCAATATGTGAAAACACCAATGCATGGGCAGAACCATCATTTGTGATCAGAGCTGTGCATTATCAGAATAAAGAGCTCAAATGCTTAACTCCACTGATTGAATTCAATATCCTCAAATCACATCTGGACTGCATGCTCAAAAATGCTGCAGCATCCTGGTACTCCTGTTGTGCCTCCCATCCCAGGCATTGTCCTGTGGCTGCAGGAGGTATTGGCATATTTGGGCCTTCCATCAGTAATTTCATCCCTGTTCCAACACACGAGTGCTTCACATGGGCAAGGCAATAGGAAATGACACTGCTGTTTGTGGCAAAGTCAAGTGGAATACAGAAACCCCTTTTATCACGATAGGTACTTATGGGAGGTTTCAAAGGATGCTCTTAATTTCCCACCCAAGTTTTGTGAAAGACCATCTGAGGCAGAGCCTTCCTGAAGAGCTGATGGTACTCCAGATCTGCACAAGTGCACTTCTGTGCTAGGAATCCAAAGAGGAAAGATGTTTTACACATGCAGGGTGAAGGCACCGAGACTACAGCTGGGTTTGATTCCACCTCTGATGTAAATATCAGGCCCACAGCACCATTCTGGTATCTATTGCTACAAGGCACCATGAACTTCATTTGCTTAAGTGTCTGGTAGCTGCCCAGATCCTTTTGAATGCAAATACTGACATTCAGAGCAAGATCTTCAGATGCATTCCATATTCAGGGCTACTCTTAGGATTACAAGAAGATGCCCAGTGCTTCAGAAGGAAAGCTGTGGAACTCCCACTGAAACATAACTGTACAAACACGCATCATAAATTGACTCTTGCTTCAACACTCAGGTCAGTAACTGGTCTCCTTCCAAAGCCAGTCTCGTTTACATCACTTCCTGAAGCGGCCAGGGGCCTGTTGAAGCTCAACAGCCAGGCAACCAGAAACTCTTTCACCCACCAGACAAAGTCTCCCTCGCCATAAGGCTCGTGATTTGGACACTGCAATTCCTGGACTAGGACAGATGCACCTGCCAGTCTGGGAGGAAAAGCCTTGGCTCAGAACTGCCAACTCTGCATCTTCCACATTTTCAGATAAAACGTTTCTAGCTTTCTGCCAGGTTGCCACTTACATGGGGAAGGAGCTTGCCCCAAAAGCTACCCAATCTCCTTTGTACCCTCAATGATCTCCTGTGTACCTTCTGTCCACACCAAAGTGCAGGGAGAGGTCCCCGTTGCCTTGCACATAAATGCCAGACATCGGGGCACCTCTGAGGCTCAGGCACCAACACAGGGCAAACCCACCTCTCTTCTGGGTGGTACAAACCTACCGATGCACACTGTAGCCCAGAGAGAAGAGAGGCAAAAATAAAGCAAGGAAAGTGTTAGAATCCCCTAGCAAACAGAGCTAATTATTCCATGGAGAGCTTCCCAAGGATGTCAGGATGTACATTCAGAGGACAAGGCATTGATCAGTGGAAATGATCAAAAAAGGAAGGAAAGCAAAACTGTGCACTGAAAAGCCAGAAGTGCTTGCTTGGACAGCAAGCAAGCACTAACAACATGGCCCGAGGAAAAGCCAGAGAGGACAGCTTTTAAGTGAGCTTTCTTGAGTCCTGCTGTGTTCAGGGACACAGGCCTTTGTAAATTCTTCATAAATGCATAGGACTGCATCAAAGTCACGCTTAACTCACCAATTTCTCATCTTAAGTGGAACAACTGACAGAAAGCGTCTCTCCCCAGACTTTTTTTATTAGCTTCTGGGGTCAAGAGAGGCTACAATAATAATTACAGCCTCAGCAAGGAGATGATATCTTGTGTTAGAAGACACATTATTTGAATCAGGATTGAAAGGACAATGCTTTTCTAGCAGCAGCTAGGCATAGGAGGAGCTGTTTTTTCTCTTATTAAATATAGGAGGTTTCATCCTCTTTTGCTGTTAACAGATTGATACATCTGGTCCTGCATTTGTAACATTCTGTAGTCTGACTGGCTGATTTGCTCAAAGTTTCTATTGTTTAGGACAACCACTTCTTTTAATCTTATTAATAATACCTAGAAAAGCACCATGGTACTAACAGATGTGATTGCAGGATTTTGCTATAGTAAGGTTTGCCATCTTCTGAAGGCACATTGCTCCAGCTCTCCAGGGTCCAGAGGGAAGAAAAAAACCAGAAATGGGGACAAAGAGAAGTACTTTGCAAAGCCTCACAGGATGAATCAGGGACAAAAAAAATCATGCCACACGTTAATCATAATTCTTTGTTGCTTAACCCTGTAATTCATCTCTGAATGATCACTGCCTGGTACCCCTGTGTGGTGGGTGGTTTCTGTACTTGCTTTAGAGGTCCCCCCATACAGCAGGGACAGTGCTGTTGTCCCCAGTCCTGCCCAAGGAGCCAGCTGGTGGTCACGGGCCAGCTGCCCTGGAGCAAAAAGCAGACTTCCTGCCACCTCCTCACTGCCCAAGAGCTCCTTCAGCTACCTGGGCAGCACCTAAAATACAAGATCCCTGCTTCAGTTAACATTAAATTCATTAAACATTCAGTAATAATTCAGTAATATAACATTCAGTAATACAGTTAATGACCTCCATTAAAAACACAGAGTCCTGCTGAGCTGGAGACACTATATCCTGAAGTAGCACATTAGTAGTGAAGGTACAGCCAGTTAGGAAACAGCTGTAGGACACATGCTATTCCCAGGCTGAGGTGTACTCCCAACTTCATCTTCCCTTCAGGCAGTCATGGGTTGCAGAGAGCCCTCTAAACTCAACTTGACTGGCACATCTGGAAGAGGACAGTAAGCTGGGAACAGAACTTTCCTCACCCTTTTTGTTAAAAGAAATGAAAATATTTGAATATCCAGAGACAAAAGTCTTTACTTTTAAAATACACAGTTTAGATACCAACACTATAAAGAGGATGGGGGTGTAACTGTGAACTCTGATTGTTATCAGAGATTTCCCCACTTAAAAAAAAATTCACTTGGAATTTTTTTTAACTTTGAAAGGAAGAATCTAAACTATGCAAAACTGATACACCGTGTGCTGATGGATGGGACACACACAGAGACGAGAGAGTCCATTTAGCAGGAGAACTGAAACACTAAGGAGTGTTGCTGAGTGGAAGGAGAGAACTGAGTGCACGTGTCTGTGAGCATATCACACTCACATAAAGAAGCTTAAAAGAACTGCAGATCCAGGATTACCCAAAGCTGACCACAGGGAATGCCCCAGCACTACTAATACTGCGTGGTTTAAAGCTTACCAACTGTGCCACCATGGCAAAAGTCTCTGATGGTGGTGTTCTGCATAGAGTGAGGTTTTTAGTACTCCTGGTAGATTTGACCTTCCTCACCTAACTGCTCTAGATGCCCTGGATTTTGTGATTCTTACTCAGGATAAATATTAATGAATTACCCAAAGAGAAAAGTATTAGGCCCCTCTACTCATTCTGACCCCAGAGAAGCATTTCATTCTGCAAAAGTCATGCAGAGTGAAAAAAGAAAGGGCTGATTCATCTGCAATGCAGCTCACCCCAAATTGCTTATACTTGCAATTTCATGCTCTATGCTGGCACTGCTAACTTGCTGTTTGCTATTTTGGCTAATTATATAACTTTCAAAGGAAAGACTGTTCTTACAAAGCACTGAAAGAAGAGTGGGAGGCATTATATCAGTCTGCTACACATCTCACTCTGTGTATAATGAACCTCCAAATTCTGAGCTGAGGAGATTATATCACCTCATGGCAAGGCTGGATCTGCCCCAGAATATGATTTGATTTGCAGGGAAGATTTTTGCTTTTTGCCCTCTGTTGTTAGTGTCAAAATGAAACCTAGCAAAGAAACACTATCTATTGGTAGGATTGAAAAGTCCATGTATTCAAACTGTCCAACATTATTAAGCATATGAATAAAATCATTTAAGATAGAATCAAATTCCCTGCTGGCAGAAAGGCTATTCATAGGCAACTGGAGAGAACTGCACTGTAACTCCAGATTCATGCAGCTTCAAATTGTCTCATTTTTGATGTTTAGATAACAGAGTCCCCTGAGCTTTTCTGTTCAGCTCAGTGTGCAGCGGTATGATGGCCAAAGAAAAACTCAACACACAAAGGATTAAGAGATGCTATTTCTTCACAATACAGGGGAAGATGGAAAATGCTGTAAGGTGGGAATGGCTTAGAACGGCTTGCCCTTGTCTTTAGAGCTTATGAGCCATTAGCACGGCTGTTGGTATTCAACACTAAGTTTCATCAAAAGCACAAAGTATGATTAAGCCACTAAAAAAAGCTGGAGAGTATCCAGGGTTTAATTACCATCATATCAGAGTTTTAAATGCTGATGAGAGCAAGTGTCAAACAAGAAGAATGGCATGCAATTCAGTATACCTTGGGGACTGCCTGTGCATGAGGCTGATGAGTGCCTGGCAAACCAACTACAAGAGGAAATTACAGAGGTTTAATATACTGAAGAGAAACAGAGCCATTAACGTACATGGATCCCAAACAACAAAGAGGATAAAATAAGAATCTAAACCCCAAAATCACTTGGATTAAGTATAACCAGTATACTTTCTTTCATTTGAAGGAAAAGATCTGCCAGACACCTTTTAGCAAATGCTCCCTCAATTACATTAGCATTTAGACTCAACTCTGCCAAATAGATCTAACCAAATTCCAGGTCACACTGTTCTCAAGCTTACACATACAGAAAGACAGTCTTCGATCTGAAAGGGACTGAGAAGGACGAGATGGTGCAGGACGTGTAATCATCTGTATTTTTTGCATATGGCAACAAAAACTGGAGGTACAGTGCATGTCTGTGTGCAGTGGTGACAGATCATAGCTGGGCCTTGCTGTGGACTCTTCCAGAAATGTGTCTTTGTCCCAGCCACAAAGCCCTAAACTTTGCCTCTTCCTCCACCTTGTAGGAAGATCATATACAGGATATCAAGAACAAATACAAGAAATATAAATAGGTCTTCCTAAAAGCAAACCAAGTATCTTCAACTGCAGACATTATCATAGCCAATTCACAAGTTTAATATTATACAACTCTTCATCTTTTAAGTAATTCTGCTTAAAATATTTTCGTCAAACTTTCACTGTCCATTCAAAGGGACATTGCTCAACAAGGCAGTCAGACAGGTATGGTTTGCAAGATCATTTGGGCTAATTTTGCAAGAACATCATTACTTCCAACCTTCAGTCTGACATTATGTGCTTCCCTCTCCACTGCCACAAACACCTAAGCATATTGCACACAACAGCACAAAGAAAACAGACTTGATGGGGTAGAGGAATACAGTTCTTCAAGGTGTGCAGAATGCAGGATTGGCCATTCACATAAGGGGCCCATAAATCTGTAGAACCAAAGGAGATTACTCTTGGATATCTCAATAGTTGTGCAGAAGTTGAAAACAGCAGTTTGCTCCTGAGTGCATGCAATCATCCAAAACCCTGTAACACAGAATCCATATGGGAATAACTGCACCAGAGTGATTTTGGTCAGGCACAACTTCAAAATCTGATTTCTGTTTAACTAGCCTGAATGTTTCCTGGAGGAAACATTGCAATCCCTCTGCATATCCTCCTTCTCCAGAGCGACTCGATGTCTGTCAAACAGTGGCACTTGAGGATTCAGTAGACATGTGGCTGCACTATCACTGCAGTAATTTTTAATAGCAAAGAGCCTGACTTTTCACTAGAGGAACACCCCACTGATACAACACAACAGACAAAAGGTGCCACGGGTCAGCACACCCTCCCTACCCCACAACTCCTGCCTTTTATCTTTCAGACCAGATAAGGCCTAACCATATGCAAGCATCTACAGCAAGGGCCCTGAACTCCTCGGAGGTCCTAAGTGCTGCCCCTGGGCCTGTGAAAGCCCCAAACTAAGGCCAAAATAAATCAATACATTTGATAATTTAATCAACATTTGATCCAAATTTTGCGTCCTCTAGATTGTTTTGAACAACTGAGGAATTCTTTTGACTTGAAATGGGTCAGCAAAGCCAGCAGAGCTCCTGGCTCTCCCCATGGGCAGGGGGTTTAGTACAGCACAATTTATCTCTTGTCAAGGTGATTTATTTTCCTGCTGTGAAGTGCTGATATAGGCACTCATGGATGACATACAGGAAGGGGTCCCAGACTCCTCTTCAGCCCCATTGTAGAGGTCTTTCTCATCTACCATTCTCTATGCAGAGGAGCATAAGGAATGTTTTGTCTCCAAATACATGCTCTGCTGACACAGCATCTCCTGCCCTGCAAGCACCCCAGCAAAGCTGCTCTTTGTACCTGTGGCAGCTAAATCACTTCCTATCACAGCACACCATAGTGAAAACCCCAATCTCCTGTTAAGGAGTTTCGATGGCACAAGTTTTGGTCATGCCTTTCCATACTTTAACCATAAAACTCCCTGGTGTCATCCTAGTGTAGTCGAGAGCAGGGGAATGAGGGAACCCCTCATCTCAGAGGGTGGAGTTACTTTTCCCACCTGAGGAAGTAAACAAGAAGGATGAAGAGCTCCATGTTTGAAAAAAAATGCTTACCAACAACTCTCCAAAAGATGCATGTTTTAGTGGAGTAAATTTAACACATCTCCTGCATGTGTTGCTTTAATACTTTCCTTCCAAACCTTTCATTAGACTGCAGGTAACTCCCCGATCCTATCCACTTCTTTCTTTGGTACTGGTAACAGACCTTTCAGGATTCAGTTTCTCCTGTGCAAATTTCCATGGGCAAGCCATGATTGTGCCTCCCCATCTGCCTTTTTTGATAATTATAAAGGAGGAATATGTCATCCTTCTTTTTTGTGCATCGGCGATCCCTATCCAGGAATGTTCTCCTTCCCCATATGGCAGAGATCCAGTAATTTGTCATGTGATAGTGTTCAGGGAATTCTTCCTCTGCTGCTAAGAAATTATCAGTCTGTTTTCATTTCCCTTGAGCTTTTAGGAAGAGATAACTTAAACTTTTAACTTCTGATTAATGTTGTTTCCTTCAATGGAAGGTACAAAAACATAGAAAAAATAGTAAGTCTACAACAAAGGATAGGATTTATCAATTATTTAAACACTATTCACACATGAAAGACTCGATGACATTCAATATCTTTTTGTCCCAATGGAATATCCTGTTATGAAAGCACCAGAGATGTAAATTAAGTCTCTACCTGCTCCATGAAGTGATTTAATTTTGGTGAGTTTTTTGAGTCATGTGAAATTATGGCCTCAAACCTGATCTTGGCTGCCACAGGTTAAGACTAATAGGACGTTATTGAAGGCTGAGCTGTTTATTCTGAGCATCTGCTCACATGAGATGAGGTTCTGCACTTGCCCCTCATACCTGCAGAGAGCTGCGCACGTGTTTCGTTTATGTAACACAGCATTTGTAGAGGGCTTGGACCAAATGTGGGTCAGAAGGGAGCAGCTCACTGGGATGATTGTCACTTCCATTACCTCACACACAGCCCCCCCGGGAACTGCAGAAACATCCAATACTAAACCTGCAAGCAGTGACCAGGGTCACTGTGGCTGAGCCGTCTGTGATGAACATCAGACAGAACAGCTGCCAACAGCTCAGCTTCCAAGGCCAGGACCAGGTTTTAGGCTGTCTCAGGATACTTTGTGAGTAAAGATGTTATAAAGGCAGATGAAGGCAAAACCAACAAATCACTGGAGAAGAGGATTTATGGCAGTTCTGTTAGAACTAAGAATGAAAGGTTTCTGACTCTCAGTTATATGTAGCCTCTTAATCAAAATCACCCTGGTGCTGGAAGTGGAGATATGATTCCTGGAAAAATCAAGGGAACTAGGGACTAGTAAGCCCAATGACTCTCAAAGGCAAATAGATACAGAATAAAGAAATCATTTTGTGTTGTACAAACAAGTGTAGCATTTGGGGAAGAAAACAAACATAGCTTCATAGATGGAAGTCAAGCTTCGCAACCCAATTGAAATTCCCTCAACAAGTCAAGAAGGAAAGGGAAATCAAGTTCCTACAGTACACGTGGACTTTCCAAAAGCACTCAGCAGGGTCCACCTAGCAGCAGCTTTTAGGGAAATTAGGCAGCCATATAATCAGAAGCAAGGGTCTCACATGGATAAATAACTGCCCAAGAGACAGAAAACTGAGCATGAACCAGTTATTTATTGCAGCAGGGACATCATCAGGAGTTCTCCAAAAGGACACAGATTTATAGGTTTGGGTCCTTCAAAACTTAATAAAAGTTCTACAAAAGAATTTGAACAACATAGTTTGCTGATTCTAAGTTGCTCCAGATGGTAAATAAGACATCATTTTGAACAACTGTGGAATAACATTGCAGAGCAGACTTGACAGAGTTAAAAAAATGACAGATAAAATTCAATGTAATAAATGTGAAATTCACGGTAAGACATGTAAAATTCACTGAGTGCAGGTTATAACCTTTCTGCCAACAAGCCAGATAAGATGACTTTAACTTTGGCTTAAGCTGCCTATGAGAAATCAGACTGGCAGAAAAACCCAGAGCTGGAGTTGTCACCTTCCCCTAAAAGTCATCTTCTAGAAAAACAGATACTGTTGAATACTTGGAAACTGCTGGAAATACTCCTTGGATACCCATATACTGCTAGAACTGGAGATCTACACTGCATATTGGACAACAGGCAGGCCAGGAAAATGGACACAGTTCCTTCCTGCACTTCATGAGCAGTTAGGGAAGTGAGAACCATCTTGGGGACCTGAACTTTGCTGATGGGTTCAAGGTCAAGCTCAGGCACATCAGGCAGGTCCAAAGAAATAGTTATTTGGTGTTTGAGTCACAACATACCATCTCCTTCCACTATCCAAGTGAGTAAAGAGCTGCAGCAATAAAATCTAGAGGGAAAATAAAACTCCAAAAACTGGCCTATCAGTTACCCCTGATTTTGCACATTAACTCTCTAAGCCTCCAAGTGGCAATCCCCCTCCCTGATACACAGCTGCTGCTTTCACACAGTCAAGATCTGTATGACTGACCAGAGTTCAACCCTGAAAAACTCTTCCCCGTTTGCAGTCTCAATTGCAAACACATGGTAAACACCTACTTTTGCTTTTAATTAGTTGGTTTCTCACTTTCTGGAAGTCGTTTGTGTGTTCTCATATTGAAATACTATGTATATCACTACCTCTGAGGGTGGCCTGGAATGAATTTTAGTGGTATATTAGATATAAGTGCTGCAATGGAGTAAGAGAGTTCCACATGTAGCAGTGCTTTCAGAGATAGGAATTCCCTGAGCAGAGTGCACATATGCATCTGATGTTATCTTCTCATGAAAAACTGATGGTTTTTTCCCCCTTTTCATCACCTCTGTAATTGTTACAATTAAACCAAGAGAAGTGCAAGATTTCAGGACTGAAGCTAGGGTTAAGTGCTTGTGTAAAATTGCATCATCTCACTGCACTCGGAACTGCCTGTGGGTGCTCATGCCATTAAAGGCTCCACGGCAGAGGGAAGCAGGTTTCCTGGTCGTTTGTCTGGCTGCAAGCCAGGCATAAGATGGAGCAACCTTCCTCTGGAACTCAGTATGAGTCGAAGTGCAAGTTTCTACAAATAGTTCTAGAACTAATGAACTTTAGAAGGAGAAGCATTCCTGCATGAGAATTTCCAGTGGGTTGAAAATACATCATTTAGGAGGAGCAGCTCGCTAAGGTAAATCAGCTCAGATTGCCTACTTCAGGATGCCAGCACTTGTACAGACAACCTAGATGGGATGCTAAGCTACCCCTCAAGTCTTCCTCCTTCACCCCAGAAGGATGAACACATAAGCTTCAAGGCTGAAGAGAGAGTGAGCTGAGTCAGTGTTGGATGCTGTGACACTGCCAGAGTGCCCCGTGTTCCCGTCCTTGGAGTGACACATCCGCAGAGAATTCGGCTGCTGGGAGGGGATGGGGCATGTGGGTAGATGGGGGTTCAGATAGCCCAAGGCTGCTTCTCACCAGGTTTTTCTTTTTCTCTGTGTTTGCCTTTTCCATTCTTTGAGCAAACGGGGCTGATCATTCTTTTTACACTGGCCTTGTATCTTTGTTCCAGGGTGATGATGTACAGAATGAGCTTCCTGCCTCTGAGCTGCCCAGAAATGGATGTTCCATCTCAGGCTCCTCATTGTGCTGCCACATGTACCTTTGACAACTGAGCCAGAGAGGAAATAGAGCTCAGGGGCATTTCAACAGAAATGCATTTCAGTAATCCTTAGAGAAGACCAAGACATAACAAGATTCTTATATCCCTTTAGACTCATGACTAAAACCAAACCCATTTGTAAAGTTGTTAGTGGAGTTGCTAATTGCCAAAGGAGCCCGTGCTATAAGAGCACAGAAAAATTCCAACATAAAACCTCCACCCAAACCACTATATTTCATTTAAATGTATAATGGGCTTGAAGGTACTCTGTAAAGTGTCCCCCTCTTCCAGTATTAGAAAATAGTTCTCAGACACCTTTGTCAAAGATTTAGCCTTGAATTTCAAAGCCTTATTTTTTCCCTTCCCTAGGGAACTTCCCAGCGTTAATACATAAAATAAATATATAAATAAATTTAATTCAACAGCAGACCTTAAATTCAGATGTCTATAACATACAAAAAGGTTCAGACTCGTTAGCCTCTGTTCCAGTACACTTGGATATACTGCTCCTCTGTATTTTAGGCCCAGATCAGGTGTGCCCCCTCAGCCAACACCTCAGCTCAGCTCTGCCCTTACGTTTCCCAGCTCACTAAGGTCTCTGTCTCACAACTTGCTCATTTTGTAACCAACAACACTCCCACGAGTTCTGTGGTGTATTAGATCTAAGTCAGGCAATGGAATAAGACAGAGAAGGAAATGGACCTGGCATACCCAGGGAGAATATTTAAACTAAAAATAATTCTACCTAAAGCATGTTGGCAGCCCTAGCTGTTGTAATTAAAATAAGGTTTATTTTGCCCATTAAGCAACCTGCTCTTTATTTTCATTGCGGGAAACCACCTACTCTGAACATTAATAAAGTCTTTCAGCTACTGGTCTGGCTGGAAACCAACATCCAGCCAATCTCCACAAGCACTGAGCACTTGGTTACACATTTTTTTATCAGATTTGCTCAGTGTACTTCTGCTACCCTGCAGACAGAGAACCTGAAGACAGACTGGGCATTATCATAAGGAGCAGGACCTCCAAACAAATGTTTGATTCTGGGAACTTATTAGAAGCTGTAGCAGTACAATAGGTCATTACCTGCCTGAATGCATTCCTTGGACAGTGCTGCTGCATACAGAAAATACCTAAGAAAAAACACTCAATAATGTCAAATAAACTTTTAAGACCAGAAGACAAAAAAATTTTGACTTGAAATGCTTGCAAGACATCCAGATTCTATGCGGCTCAGACTTGCAGATCTGCCTAAGCAGACAGAAAGAACAGGTCTGGTTATACAGTTCTGTTGTTCAGGTACCCACAACAAATGGCAAAATGAAAAAAAGGAAACCAAACCCAAAGTGTACAAGTGTTATGTCAGGTTGATTTTGAAGCATTCAAAAATAAGCACCCAAAAAGATGTTATGCCCTTATTTCAGACAAAGTTGACCATATTCACAGCATCATTGAGCAGCTACATCTCTAGAAACAGCAGGTTTGTTTCCCAAGCAAGTCTTTAGGATGTCATTTCAATAGTTAAACCGCTGTTCGACCAACTATCAATTTCCCAAACAAGAAGATCTGAGCAAGCCTTTGCACTCTTTGCGATGGGCTTTAAGAAACCTGTCACTGAATGAAACCTGAGTGCTGTAGCTCACTTTGAAGGGTACAGAAAGAGCTTCACAGCCAGGAGCTTCCCTCCAGGGCATAATTGCTACTGCCTGCAGTGCCTTCTACTGTCCCTTGAGACACTCCCGGGACCTCCTCGCACACACACCTCACCCACTGCCCTTCTCTCCACCACCCCCCTGCCTTCCTCGGAACCAGCAGCTGCCTCTGCCCTGCTGCCTTCCACTCCTTGGAAGGTGCTGGGCAGTGCTAAACCCAGAAGCTCTGAAGGGATCAGAGTAGCCTCAACGTATCTGCCTAAGCCTAATGAACACCATTTCAACCACTTCCATCAGATCGGCACCGTGCCCTATAAACAACTTTTCAACATAGAAAAAACAGTTTCTCTGAACAGTGTGTAGTGTGCTACAGATAACTAACATAAAAAATGTTAACACAGGCACCGAATAACAAAATAATCAGTTTTTCCACTCAGATGCTTTCTAATATTGCTTCTGCTTTTTTTTTTTTTTTTTTTTTTTTTTTTTTTTTGTGAGATGCGGTGTTCATAATAAATAATTTCAAGACTTAATGTTCACTGGCTCCTTTGTCACCGGCAGCTCTTGAACTGCCAAATGAAAAATATCTCATTTTTTGGTATTCTGTAAAAGGACCATATATTTGTCAACAGTTTTATAGCTCTTAGTAGTACTCCATGAATATCATCAGCATTGGGTCCTCTCTCAAAGGCCTACTATATATAAAAAAAAATAATTTAAGCAGCAAGTCTGATGATTCCCTTTTTCTCTTTATTACAGCAGCACTACTGTGCTGTTATCATTATGGGTCTGGCAGCATTTTTATTAGAAACTGCTACTCCAGGGGTTTATAACTCAGCAGTAAAAATTCACTCTGGAATGAAACTTGTCATGCAAGAGAGCTCTTATTTAAGCCCAAATGTCAGAAAATCATATTTATACATTTTTAAAGTTATTTTAAAGCACATTCAATTGTTCAGACAATTGGACTACAACAATGGCTGGTAATTTGAACCCCAGCATTGCAAAAAGAACTTCCTGAATGAGATTCAGAAATCGTTTCCTAAAGCTTGTGGCTACCATGTGACTACCAAGCCAAAATCTATGTATGTCCCTTTTTAAGGAGTGCCTTAAGACAGGCAGTGAATTATCAACAGTACTTAAATCTCTCACCAAGTTCAGTTTCTCTCTACTCAGAGGTAAAGCCAATCCTTCATATCACTCTGGCTATATCAAAACCAACATTTAACACAGTTTCATACTGTTTAGAATTCCAGAGCCTCTTAGGGACTTCAGCTCTCAGCTCTTTCTGCATTTCAGTGCATGGCTTCAAGAGATGACCAACTTTTTAGCTCCTCTACAATCCCAAGCCGAAGATATCCAAATAAATATTTTCAGAGTGCTACAGAAAGCAGGGACAAATCTTCCATGACCTTGAATTGTTCGATGTTTTCTTTATTCTTCTTTACAAAACAGGGAAAGAAGGTAGCTAATTACAACAAATACAATAAGCTATACTTCTTTGAGTGCTCAAGTGGTCATATTAAAATTACATAAATGCTTGAGGTGTGACCAGCAATAAAATCCCACTGCCAAAGGCATCTGCAATACAGCAGGAGATGAGACAGGACCTGAGGTGATTGGAGACTCTGCTATACAGAGATGTATCCTGGAGGTACAGAGATGCTGGGGAATCCTGGAAATACAGGAGCAAAGCATGTGTTCAGAAAACAAGGAGCAGAGATCTGAAAAGAGGAAAACTGGAAAATGGGGATGAGCTTCTTGTTAGGGAAAATCTGGGGTGGACTGAAAGGGAGACTCCTTTCCATCCTGGACTTTGGAAATGTGGCTCCTCTGTCACAGAAGCGTGGTTGCTCTGCATTGTATGGGACAGACTGGGGGCAGGCAATGCTTTGGGTCAGACAAGAGAAACAGGGCAACGCTGAGATTCTCCTACCAGGCAAAGAGGGACAGAACTTCCTGGAGAGGGCTGGCTTAGCAATGCTGGAGTGCCACTGGGAAATTTCAATATTCAAACTGCAAACCCCATTCCCCAGCAGGACACACCTGACAAATGCTTCACACAGCTCCCTTTCCATGCAGTAACATCTCTCTGGTGAGCTCACACTACACGCTCAGCTCTGTTCTACCCCTAAGGTGCCCTACACAAGTGAATCACTTTAGTCCAGCTCTTAAAGGAGAGAGTGCAAATTAGGGAACTACATTCAATACAAAACATCAGTTAAATCCTATTTTCTAGGTTTGGAGGGTAATGGGAGAATTTGCCTCTTAAAAGATGCCTGATTCTGAAATGTGGCTAATGAAATTTATTTCCATAAATCCTCCAGAAAAGTTTTTTTTCTCTTTTCAAAAACATCAGTTAATAGAGTAGCAACATTTGTGAATTCATTCTCTTCATTGCTCATTAGACTAAAGCCTGGCCATTTTAAGTGGAAGGGAGCTTTGAGCAAATGATCACTTTTCCAGAGCAATTCCTGATTTGTCTTTGACCAAGACTGTTTCCTACGCAGCCGTAACCTACAGTAACTGTTGTCTGACAAGAGCCTTTTAACTGAAATTGCACCCATTACAGCTGTAATAAAATCAGATTAGAAGAATAAGAGGCTGACTTTATGGTTCATCCTTCACTCTGCCCTCTTTAGGTGAGATTTCTATCATTTATTGTACTTTGCAACACATTAAAATATTCAAAAGCAGAGGTTTTCATGCCAGCTCCCACAGAATCAGGCAAAACCTCTGCAAGCAGAAAAGGTGAGTGAAAGAGCAGCTGTGCTGCCACGGAACAAAAATGGCTCAGGGACATAATACAGAACCCAGAACATAAAAGGCAAGAAGACTGGAGGCAGTATTTATCTGAGGGAACACTGGTAAAGTGAAACATTCGTTTTTAAAATTCAGGCCAGCAAATAATTCAGGAGAAGACAGTATTTCAACAGCTTTCAGTTGTGTTCCTATTTTAACACAAGCCAAAACACAGACTTGAAGGGCAGCACCACCATCTGAGAGCTGAGAGGGTTCCTTTGATCCACGTTCAGAGGAAGATTCCAGAGTACTACTGGGATGGTCAGGAGCTGCATTTCTGGCTGGATTTCTAAGTCACTACAACATAAGTTAAGTTATTGGCATTAATTTTATTGGCAAATGGATGGGCCTTCTGACACTGGTTACAATTATTGTGGTACCTCTGTTACTGCCTTCCAGTTTGGTCTTTCAGTCACTGGAACACGCCTGCTCATGGGATGCCCAGGAACATCATTAAAGCCCTCCCATTTCTTCTCAGGACCAGTTTTGTGGCTTTCATGTTTCAGCATTTATGCCAAACAAAGCATAGATGTGGTTTGCTCACTTCTGGAGCATTTTTATGCAGTACCAGATCATAACACAACCTCTTCTGGGAGGATGGACAGTTTTCCTGAGAGACTAGAACAGCATATGGAAAAGACCAGACACGTTCAGATAAAATAATGCAGACCACAGCTCTGCTCTCGAGTCACATGAAAACTTTAAAGAATGAAGCACTTCTATCACAAAGAAGGTAAGGGCCTGTTTTAGATTTAGGTATGTGCTCAAAACTCACTGGCATTGACTTAATTGCTGGATTTAACAGGATTGACTTCGGTATGTACTTCAATATTTTACTGAACTGGGAATTTTACAGATCTCATTTAATACAAAAAGGTTTTAGCAATGAGCCAGGTGCATAGTACTTATGATCTTCTGAAACTTTTACCTACTGATGGGGAATTAACAAAAACGAGCTTCAGGTTACTACAAGCCTGAATCCCCTTTGACTTCTGCTGAAAATTCAACTCTTAATGAACTCACACAACTCCCCACTTTGACAATGCTTTCCATAATCCAGAGTTTGGCAACTGGAAACATATTCCAGAGATCTTCTACATCCCTACAGCTCTGCAAAGCTTATTAATCCGTGGGTGGTATATTAACAGATGTTACAAAGAAGCACCGTCTTAAAACACTTTAAAAATCCAAACTGATTTGCTGCAAATGCTACAGATTAGAAACAAGTCTCAGACAAATGTTCAAACCCACAGTTGTCCTCACTGAAACAACTGTCTCCTCAAAATTCCCCATACTAGGTGGTCTGCAGACAAACTGTCAAGTGTCTAACTATTTCTGCATGCTTTGGGGGACTGGCCTGGTAATCCATGAAGTAGCTCTGTGTTCTTACGATGCTGAGATATAATCATTGTTCCTGTCCTGTAAGTTGAACAAACACTTCTTAGGCAACCTCTTGAAGTTTCCCTTCAGTAAATGCCTTCACTGCACCAATTCAACCCCTGCTCATCCACAGCACTGCTTTGCCATTTCAGGGACCTTAAAGCTTTGCAATATAGAGGAGGAAAATATGCCTACCCCCCCAGTTTCTCCCAGTCACAGGATGGGTGGGCACTAACATCTCACTGTAACTCCTCCACAGGGATTTGCCCAACAGCAGCACTGATTTCCACTGACCCTTTTACCCTGGAATGGGCTGTACCTGGCTGGGGCACTTCCAGCAGTCCCACTGCCTGTGGCTCAGGTATTTATTCAGTTGTGTCTGTGGCTCTGCCTCAACAAAGGAATGGTTACCTCCTTTTTTTTGCTCTAAGACAGTGATAGGAAAAAGTGAGCTAAAAAGAAATTCCAAAGGCAGTGTCATTAAATGTCAGTGGTGTTGACAAAATACTCCTAGCCATTATATTCCTTCAGCCCTTCCTAACTCAAGATTAGTGTTTTGGAAGAAAATAAAATATAAATCAGGCTGCCAATACAGAGTGATTTCAACAGGCCCACAAAGTGTTCTTGGCTGGAACAGAGAGAAATCCCCTGGTGCTCAGCAGTCGTAAATCAGACAAAACTCGATTTCACATCACTGGGAAGACAGCCAGAGAGGAGGGTGAACACTGAAATCCACTCCTGGGGTGGTTCGTGTCCCAGAGGAACTTGCCCAGCACTGTCAGTGATTTCCCTGGGCTCTGGATTGGATCCTGACTGTGGGGAAGCACTGCAGCTGTACTTACCTGGCACCAGCCCTTCTCACAGCAAACCGGGATGGGACAGCCAGGCCTGACAATGGGCCTGGCCAAAGTCCCCTCGGCTACAGCCACAGCTCCTCCTGTGCTCCAGAGCTGTGGCCATCCAGAAAACTCCATCGTCTTTACTCTGCTCACAGATTATTTCAGTTTTGGAAAAACGCTTCACATTAATTTTTATATATTAAAACCATATATTATTATATAAATGATATATATACACAATTGATACATTATACAAATAAAAATGGTTAAAAAAAATCTCTGATCGTACCTAATATACAGAGGTATCCAATGACAAGCTATTTTTTTCCCTCAAAAAATATTAAAAACTCCTCTTAATTCACTGGTCTATAAAAACACATTTTAAAAATATCAGCAATCAAATTTTGTCTACTTACTGGTAGAGCCAGCCATCCTATGTGATTTTTTTAAATGTTAGCAAGTAGGTCACAAAGTAGTTTTATTTTTAAGTATATTTTTAAACACTCATAAAGGGCTCATTGGATCCTCAACTACATACATTTCTGGCACTTCCCTGTTATCAATTAGAGATATTTTCCAGGTGCAGATGATAATTATAAGTATCAGCATTTTAATAAAATTACTAAGTTGGAGTTATTTTTAAAAGGGTGTGAACTGTCGCTGACCAGTTACGTCACAGCTTCCCCAAACACTCAAAATGTGTGCAAAATGGGCAAATATCTGCACGACATAAGTATGGAATCATTTTTGCATTTGCCTGACCTACAAACAACGGTGCTGGAATGCCTGCAGATGTTTTCCTGTTCTGACACAATGTCACAGACAGTGGCTCAAGGAGAGCAATTCTTTGATCAAATGTAAGTTAGAAAGTCAGAATTCACAAGCTCAGCTTGGGCGAAACACCAGCTTTTCCCCATCACATTATGTAGTATCAATTATTTGGTAAAACAGTAAATAATGACCTGTGCTAGTTTGGCTTTGTCTGAGCAGGGTCTGATCCAAAGTGGATGGAGAGAGTTTGATGAAATTGGGATTATGCCCTTTGACCTGACTCAGGCCGGTGATTTATTCCATGCTGGACAGCAAAGCCTGTACCAAAAGTCTGAGTGGCTAAGCTCTGCCTTTCTGGTACGAAAGGATGGGATTGTGACCCACCTCCTAATCTGTTTTTGATTTCAGCCAGTCCTTCCCCACTAGATATGGTGACAAAGATAAGAGAATAAACAAAACCCTGAAAGGAATTGCAAGTATAAAGGCCAAAATTCTCATACCAGGTCAGTTCCCACACCTAATACTTAATTTTCATTGTATTTCCTCTGAAATCGGGACTTCCATGCATTTTATCACTACTTTTTAGGGAGTACCAGATACAAAACCGAGCACCAGGCATTGGGATGCTTATTCAGGATAAATGATGCCTTGACCAGTTTGAATGGGCCGTAGAAAGCTGCATGGGAAGCACATCTCCCTGCAGTCAGTCCCACAGTCAGTCTGTACCCTCTTTCCTACACACCTCGTGGAGTGATGTCTTTATTGACTCTGTGCCCAGCAGTCAGCCATCCCCCCTCCCAGGTACAGGAGTATCCCAAGATCCACACTTGGGATTTGGAGGGGAAGTACGTCTGCTTTGTGTTATAAGTTTTTCAATTATTAATTCTTCCTAACTGCTCTCTCTTTTTAGAATATACTAAAGAGTGTCAAGAAAATGCACTGTTCCCATAGTTCATGGTAATGAGCAGATGGAACATCACTAGGCTAAAACCTCAAAATTTAAAACTATGGAAAGAAATACATCTGTTATTATTTCTTGCTGCTATAAAAGATGGGGAGAATGGGAAGAATTTGGGGGATGAGAACCAGAGTCATATGGTATCTATCAAAATGCATATGGTTTGTCTCTTATCTTTGTCTCTACAGCATATAAATAAATGAAATCGAGCCCAGAACTGCTGCATATAAATAACTGTAGGATGACATTATTAGGCCAATTACTATGACCAGTCACAGACTAAAAGAAGATGACATTTTTCTTGTTCTGTTCTGTCCCTCAGCTCTCCAGCAATAATCCTGGCTCACATCCACCCTTTTCCAGTGCAGTTACAGCCACACATGGGATGCTGGGTGGTTTGTGCTGCCACATCATTCTTCTCACAACAGGTCCCTGATCTTTCTGCTCCACACACTCAGCTCTGCTCCTAAGCCTGCTTTCCCTTCAAGTGTTTGGGTGCCTGTTCAATCTCACTCTGCAGGAAGAGCTGGATATCTTGGGAGTTTAAATGAGCCCAGCAGTTACACTGGGCCTGCCCAAAAGAATTGCCATTTTCACTCCTATTGATCAACTTTATAACAAGAGATGACCAGTAAGTTGTCCTTAGAGGTACTCTAGGGCACACAGGGAGATGGTCTGAGCTCCTACATTGAGTTACACTGCACTGAGTTTCAATTGGAAATGTTAAGAATTCGTTTACCCTCCTTGTGCTTTACTTCACTCAGCTCTAGAAAATGTCAAGATCAGAGGGATAGCAAAATATTACATAATCTCAACACATCCCTCCTATCCTTCCCAAGAGTTTGAAATTAGTTGAATGTAAACTCAATTTTTTTTTCAAATGTAGTCTAATGTCATTAGATAAGAGTGCAGGATGGTACAAAGGATTTCTGCACATCTCTGGGCAATCCTTTCCTGAACTAGGACTCACCATTTGGTTTGCTCTGCAATCCCTGCCTTTGCTCTCCTATTGCAATCACTTCCATAGCCAAATTAAATTTGAATTAGTTTTCAGTTAGATACTAAGAATAACTAAATTACCTAAGTTACAAAACTGAATCCTGATTTGTACCAAAAACCTGATCACACTAAAACCATCAAGTCTCTAACAATGTTTTCACTAAAAGAAAAATATCCAAGAGGGAAATTCCAGAGTGTCAGGGAAGAGCTGCTAAGAAATGTCAATCTACAGTAAGTGCTTGGAATTGGCAGAAGAAACCCTGGAGTCCACTACCCACTCACCAGCACAATGACACATGTTAATGAGCACATCTCATCCCACTGCAGGGAGCTTACAAGGTTTAAGAAAGTAGATTCCACTGCTGGTCTCTGCTTTCCTGTCCATGAACCTCTCATACTCCACCATGACTCCACAGAACATTCCTCTTGTATGTATGAGGGCACTTTTCAGCGGCCTCCAAGGAATCCCTAACAGTGGAGCAAACCTTCAAGGATAAAGGGAAAATATTATTGAACTTTTAAGCCATATTCTTTCACCTCATCCAACCTCAAACACAATAGTTTATGCATAAATTTAATTTATTCCAGAAGTTCCATCTTAATTTATTCCAGCATATTCTTGTGGGAACACTAGTTGAAAATTGGCAAATCCAGCAAAGAACTCAGTTTTAAATCAGAGCTCTCTGTTTGTCTCACTCCACTCAACCACCAGGGTCCAACAGATGAGCTGATATTATCAGTGTTCCCTGGAACTGCCATGAGGGCAACGATTGCAGGATTTTCATCCCGGAAATCTGCCCTTGTGGCAGGGTGAGACCCTTGAAATTAGCACTCCATCTGAAAGTTTCCAGAAATTCCTCTCTGCTAAGCCGTCTGGAGACTGCCAGAAAAATCCCCAGAGAAGTGAAAACTCCTAAGGGGGAGTTTTTATTCACAGGATATCTGACTTGAACTTGCATCACCCTGCAACTTCACCCTCTAATAGTTTTGCTCATCACAGACGGGGCCTCTTGCAGTTTAACCGGTAGAGTTTTAATAGGGAAGAAGTCTGGACTCTGTGTATCCTTTCAATACTCTGTATCACATATAAGTCATGTTTCAAAATCCTGCATTTTCAAAAATCCCTATGTGTCCTCCAAATTAACTTCTACTGCTAAAAGTAAGCAGTTTTTTTGGGGTAAAAGAGGGGATTTGCACAGGTTTTTTATGTTTAATTATTCCAAAAGGCTTGATTATTCCAAGACTTTAAGAAATTGTTTCCTTCCATCACAAATATTTGGGTGCCCAAATAGGAATCCAGGGTCCATCTGTGATGAAGGCTGCATGTGTTCAGTATTCTGACCCTGTCTCAGTACAGTCCCACTACAGCAGACAATCTAACACCTGAACTTTCACAGCTCTCCACATATCAAAAGTTCTAATGTAAGACAACGTAGAAATTGAAGAATAAAGTATTCAACATAGTCATACACACACTCTACCTTTCTCCATTAATCAACAGTAAAAACAGAGATCAGTATTTGGTCCTGGGCAGGACTGCACCAATTATTGTCTTGTTAGCAATTACAACAAAAGGATGAGGTCAAGATGAAAGAACATACCTAACAAGGAGGCAAATTGCAAAGCAGTAGAACTGCAGTGAGAGGCTCACATTGCATGAGGTGCTGAGCCAGCTCTTGAGCTATATTCACCACTTTGGTGAAGCCCATTAAACTGAACTACATCTTCCTAGGAAGGGTTGTGATAAATATATTTGTGCTTTGTAAAACCTAAAATGTAGCTTCTTAACACTTAAAGTACTTCATCCATCATTTGTGCGTTGTAGTTGTGACTCATGTGGATGTGCAGAAGTCCAATAACCAAACATGCAAAATGGTTGTAGCTTTAGACAGAAAAAATCAGGGCAACATTGTATATCAACAATTGAGGGGAATTACACTAAGAAAATCCTCATTACACTAGGGATGTTCCAGAGACTGGGCTCTGCACCCAGCTCTATCAGTATCTCTGTGTTTGTCACCACACTTATATTTGCAATATAAAACTAATGGCAGGTAACAGGTAACCCATGATTGATTCGTTTGGGCTCCTCCCAGAGAAGAATTCTGTTCTGCTACTTTGCTTATTCCATGCTGAATCTTTTGAAGTAATTTAAAATACCTTCATGTGTTGGGCCTAGGCCACAAAGAAGCACTCTGAAACCGAGTTCTTTACAGGTCGCAGGCCAGAAGGAAAAGAGGGCCTGGTTGTTTATTCTTTACATATTTATATGTTTCTAGGAATAACCATGGATTGGAGGTCAGTGTTACCACCTCCTCCATCCTTACAGGTTCACAGAATAGTCCATCACACATTCTCCACCCAGGAGAAAAGAATGTAAGCAAAAGTTACAGTTAACTAAACATTGCTATGTTTACAGAAAGTGTGTGAGAAACCTTATCTAAGGATCACACATAGAACACTGAAAAAGACAGGGCAACATTCATGTTTTCTTAATGGCACAAATTAAAGAGCTTCAGATTCTTAGATACAGAGCCTTTTAGCTTCACTTTCAGAAAAACAGTGATTTAAAGCAGTACTTGCAAAACATGCAGCCTGGTGCATGGGTTCCCACAACTACTCTAATGTGGGACAGGCATTTAGACTCTGTCCTGCTTCAGCCCTTCTCCTGTTCTTGATTCCTGCAGTTTAATCTGAAGTCACTGCCATATATGTCAAATAATTTTCTGAAGAATTTCCTGTACAATTTATTGACACTCACTTTTACATGTTACAAATGTACAGGAGATCCTTCACACGTACAGCTACAGCATTAAAATCTCTCCTAATCCACTCACAGCAAGTGTGCCCTGAGTACCATGGCAGCTTTTACCAAAATAGAACTGAGAAGGCACAAGGTCTCGTAAGTGCTTTTACCACCCTTGGTATGAAGCAGCAGTCAAGTGCTCTGTCATCAGGAGCATCATTCCAACATGACACCTGAGGTTTATTTGATCACCACTACAGAATATGCAGACAATTCTCTACAAGCAGACACACGGAGCCATCATTTAATGTCACAAATTAAAAGCAAAATCAAAAGAAGATTATCTAGAAAATTTGGTCAGCTGCACTGAAGGATTTAAACCCTCTCCCCAATCTTTTTACCTGTTCTTAAGCCAAAAGGCCCAGAAGCCCACTAGAATCAAAGACAAATTTGTCCTGGGCTGATTGAAAGCAGCATGGCCAGCAGGGTAGGGGAGCCAATTCTCCTCTGTTACTCCACCTTCATGAGATCCCACCTGGAATACTGTATCTGTGACTCTAGGGAATGAATTTTACAGACAGCCAGTCTCCACTGATTGTGCTACATCCAAGCTGGATGGCCAGTGCCACTCTCCTCTTGCACCTCATGGACACAAGAAATGGGCTCACTTGAGAGATGCAAACCAGACACAATTTATAACCAAGGTACTGCCCAGAAGAACAGAGGCCCTTGTAAAGTGAGTTATGAAGCACATGACTGTGACCCCATGAAAGAAATCCTTCAGTAGATGCCACTGACATCAAGAGACCTTAGGAAGAAAGCAACAGCCAAGCAAGCATTACACAGCACTCTGGCAGACCCAGTAATAGACAGCTTTGTTCGAACAAATGTTCTCAAGGTATTGGAAATGTACTCATTTGCAGGAAAAATAGAAAAGGTCAAATTCAGCAACACCTTGCACTCAGGCTTAATCACGAGACTGCACCAGGTTTTCACTGAGGCCCTGGTGTTAGTGGAACTCAGGCAGAAAAGCAGTGTTCAGCTCTGCAGCTGGGATTCTTAGTGTTTTGGAGGTAAAATGAGACAACAGGATTTTGCAGGGAAAGCCAGTGGTTTAGATCTCCTGATGAGAATTGCATTTTGTGTGTACAATGCATCTCAGTTTAGATGCTCTTGTCAAGAAAATACTCACCTTGTTTACAGACAATCTGCAGGGTTACCAAAGAGTTCTTTGAAAAATAGATTTTTACTTATAAACAAGTATGGAAAATATACAGCAGTGAGTGAAAACAGGGAAAGTCTGGAATTCCATTACGACACTTTTACAGTTATTCAAACTACAGCTGCAGTGATTAATATTTATGATCAGGTTATCTTTCCCCTCCAAAACAGTCTATTTCGTAATAATTCCTGAAGACAATATGCAGATACCATATGGTCCCAGAACATCTGCAGCCCAAAGCCATCCCTGTCAGAAGCACAGAATGTCAGACTGAGATTGCCCAGGAGTTTCCATATGATCTGCTGCCTCAGGGATTGAAAGAGCAATAACAATAAAGGGAACGGTGAGTGTTGCTTAATGTTTTCCAATGCATCGTGCACATTAGAAACAGCAATTAATGATTTGGTTTATAATGCTTCAGGGAATTACTGTCCAACAAAATAATGTAATTTAAATTTGCAATAAAGTTTAAGTGTGCAGGCATTTCATGGTAGCACACAGCAGTGATTTGCCAGAGGAAAATAACACTGTTATTGCAGCCACATCCAGATAATCCACAGAAAAAGCCGTATCAATCCTTAAGTGAATTGATTATACTCTCTTACCGTTCAAGAGTCCTCAAAGGCATATTCAAAACCAAATACACCTCACTAAAAGACCACAGGAGCAAAAACCCAGCACAGAGTTAAAGAACTCTTTTTTAGTCTTTAAGGTACTGCTGCAGTCCTCTCCTCTAAAATATACTCCCCAACACTTGCAATCATCATTATTATTCTGTTTTAAAAATGCCTGTATCACTTAGCCTACGGCACCATAAGAAATTAAAAATCAGACCCATGAAATAACCTATATAAGAAATAGCTGCAGTTGGCCAAAATCCCTTGGCCATTCCTTCTAAGAGTAAGAATACTTGGGAGCTGCAAGTAAAAAATTCAAATTGGTACCTCTATGTCTGCAGCTCTAAATATCTGAACTTTCCCTCCTAAAAATGCTTGCAAATATAATGTTGTACACCATGCCCTGCAGTCAGTATATCCAAAGCCAGAGAAGAAATGAATTCTGAAGGAAAAAGCCTCTAAAACAGAGCTTCTCTACTAAGGCAGACCTAAGCTTTTCACCACCAAGGGGATGTTGAAAAGCTTGGCTGTACACATGAAATGATTTATTTAAAATACCTATCCAAACACAAAACACAGGCACTTGAACTGAACATGTCAAACTTATGTTGTATAACTTAATCTCTCCCATTTCCACTCCACATTCATGCTGCTCTTTTTTCCCAGTGCATTTCTTTTGACCTGATCAGGAAAGTCCTTAAGTGAAGCTGTTTAGAGACTGGGAAGGATAACCAGAAATATTTTCAAGGAAAATGAAATATATTTTGATAATGTGTAAGAATTTTATTGAATTGTGTTTATGCAAGCTCGGTCAAATTAAGTGTAAATGTTAGGTAAATATTAATTATTTTACTGAAAAATAATTTTAAAGAAGAGAACTTCTGCAGAAAATTGTTTAGCAGCTTGAATGGGCTCATATTTATCAACAGCATCAGAGGTGACACACTCAGACTTGCTTTCTTCCAATAGTACACTGATATCTCCAAGATATCTCTAAATAAAGTTACCCTAGTGTCTCTAACAGCTGACAAAAATGCACTGATGGATTAAAAAATCCTAAATATTTCTTACAGAGTAATCACAGGGAAGTTATTCTTCCCAGCATGGCTCACCTGCAGCAAAAGAGCTTTCATCTTTTTTTCAGAAGAGTCCTCATCATCCTGCAATGTAAAGCCATTCCCATATTTCATGTGCTACTTCTCCTGTCTCCAGCAATTTCCTCAGAGTCGGTTCATCATGCCACACTATTTCAGGGATAGTTATCTTGGCAGCTGGGCTTGCATACCAAGAGGCATCACACATTGATCTGGGGCCCCATCCTCCCAATGCCCAAATGTGCATCATCACTCTCTCCAACAGCCCCGGGCAGGACATGGCCACGCTCCCCTGACCAGACACATCTGCCCCACGCCTGGTAACCTGATTCCACACCAAAAAGCAAAGGGATAGATAATTGGGAAACGCTCCTGACAAAAATGAAACTGCTTTGGCCTTGTCTTCTATGGCAAGCAGGATTGAAAGAGAATGACCATTTCTTCCACAGTCCTTCCCCTGGAGCAGGAATGCTTTCCATCGGTATATTTAATTACTAATCATGGGAGCTGAAGTGAAATCAAGCAAAGAAGTCATTAACTTCTGGCATTTCTGAAAAATCAGTATGGAGTTTAATGCATAAATTCAAATCTGGGACCCAGAGTAAAATTCACTTTGCCCAAGTCCCTCATTCCAATGGCAGTGACTTGCATCCAGCTCCGGAATAGCAAAAGTTGAGCTCCATCAACACACCCGAGCTGTGCATGTACCTGTGGCCTTCTTCACTCAGCTGTCCAATTCCTGCTGGTATGGGCATCAAGGTATTCACCTGATCCAACACATTTTATAGCTCAAGTCCTACCAGGAGAGCAGAATCTACACCAACTTCAAATGCAGATTATTATTCTGTTCTCAGCTCTGTAGGACAGCAGCTCTCACAACATTAACATGATGGGGGTTGTTGGTCTATTTTACACCACAAAAAGCCATGTGTGAGCAGGATGTTACTGTTGTATACAACAGGCACCTGTGGACAGGAGATAAAGAATATTTTAATGTTTAATACCACAAGGATGTTTAGTCAAACAACCCTCTGTACATCAGTACAGTACTACGGGCAATGTTAATACAACAATGTGCCAAAGGGCCACTGGTGGCCTAGTCCTTGTTATGAAATGTTCATGCTGCAGGAGTTGGGGGGTAGGACATGCTCCTCCTTGACTCTTGACAGAGAATGACTCACCACAAATCAAGAACTCCCTGGAGATCCCTGGTTTAGTGCCCAGAGGAAGTGTCTCTCCACGTTATCCTGTATATTCAATATCTTCTTCCCGCCTTGGCTCAGTAAACCAGAGTGCAGCAGCCTGCCATGAGGGCAGCCAAGGGTTAAACTTGGCTGTCTCACATGCATCTTGCTGGACCTATAAATCTGATGTTACAGGAGATGTGTTTCTGGGGACTTCTGCGAACCACTGCAGAGGATCCTGTTTCTTCTTTGTGTCAATGAGTAATTGCACATTTATCAACAATTAAATAGTATGGAGCTAATCAAGCATTACTATCATCAGACAGTAGCAATTCCTATTTGTTTCAAAAATCTGTGCTTTTAAAGAATGTATATTTTTGTGCTTTATGTCTGCAACCAATATACACATGAATTATTAATGTGCTATAAAATGAGTATATTTTAAGGGGGGGAAGGTGGAAAATGAACTACCTAAGGCATTTTCATATAAATGACTGCAATTTAACTTTCAAAAACATTTCATTTTTCAACACTCGGCTCACTTCAAATTGAAGTCTGTGCATTAGATGTGGCCAAGCATGTCACAAGAAACCTCACACTTGTAAGTGATTAACCCATGAAGACCCAGCATGGATTGAATACAGAAGCAGCAGCCGTGTAACACCAGGCAGATAGCACTCACCCTCTGGAGTTCTTAACAAGTTTCTGCATGAGCAGCTCCAGAAAGCTGAAGCCAATTCCCGTAATGCTTGGATGGTCTGTTTAGCAGGAGCACATCACTGCTCTTCCACACCACTGCTCTAAGCTGTGCACTAGGAAAACCTCCCAGACAGCACTGCCCACGTGTTGTCACCACGGGAAGGCGAGGGTGGCTGAGCTGGGCTGGTGAGTGCAATTCTCTCTGTTCTGTTGCACTCAGCTCCCAGCACCACACGGTTTAGCTGGGTGTGGAGGAAAGGATTTGATATCCAAAGAATCCTTACATTCCTGAGATGCTATTGCAGGCAACATGTTCTTCTCCCACTCCTTCTTATGCCCATGCAAGTTCAGCAATCCCATGACTCTCACAGAAAGAGAAGTCTAATCTTTCCTAAAAAAAGCCCCAAATCATCAACATAGTTAAAGACTAGTGTATACATAATAGGAAAACTCTTGTTAGACACCAGGCAAATCAATTCTCTCCCTCATCTTGTCTTGTTTCTTTCCATTGAAGGCTGAACTTGGTGTCTGATGCCTAAGTATCACAACCTGCTATCATAAAGCAAGCACAAGAGGAAAGAAAAAAGGTCAAAATAAGCAATTGTGGATTTGTCTACAGAAAAGTAATGAAAATGGATTAAAGTAGCTGAAGCAAAATTCACACATTAACTTGCAGGTGAATGCTTTAATTCCAAATTGAATAAACCCCAAGTAATATTCTGCCTGCAACAGCAGGAGCTGACTTGTTCAGCTTGGAGGTTCTTCAATTAAATGGTTTGAGACAGAATATACAGCAGTGCTCCAAGCATCCCAACCTCACCCAGGACTTCCTGCAGATGCTTACGCTCAGTTCCCACAACAGGCTTCCTCATTTAGTGGTCTGTTATTCCTGAGGATGCCATTCCCAAGATGTGAGATGTGATGTACATCTGGCCACAGCATCCTCTTTAGAATACATCCTCTTTAGAACCTTTAAAATGCTCCTCTGGTCAAAGAAACATGCAAAAATACATAGGCAAGAATTCACTTCAAGCAGGTTCCTGCCACTAGAATGAGCATTCAAGACATAGGAAGCCTTAAGTTCCACAAGGCACCTAGGTGGAGGAATAAAGGGGAAAAAGAGGAAAGCTCATTTGGAAAGTCTAGTTGTTAGAAAATTCATTGAGGGCAATTTAGTGATTAAAAAATCACTAAATATAACCTACACTTCAGGTGATGATTCTGTAATAACAGTGACATAAAAGTTTTATAGGCATCTTTAGCTGCCAGAAGAGGTCCTACGTTATTAAATCAATGTTCAGCAGATAAAGTAACACTTCTATCTATAGGGAAAGCTTTGTCCAGTTTAATTTTTAAGCTAGTTCAGTGTACATCTCTCACTGTATTTCTTCCCCACCCTCTTGCTTCCAACACAGAACTACTATGTACAGACAAATGATCTTGCCCTCAAAACAAAATCATTGTTTCCAGTAGATAAAGCCTGTTTCTGCATAAACTTTTAAAGCATTACAGCTCCTTTCCTGAGAAGAATGTATCATAAAGTCAAGCCATGAATTTGGAAGATTAAACAAAGCCAAAGAAACTGGCTCTGTGATTTTAAAATATGCAAAACTAACAATCTTCACTCTGCTGATTTTTACACATTTTACAAATCAAAGAACTATAAAATGTGAGCTGCTTCTGCCTGAAGTTCACAGCCGAATACAAAACTACGCCAATGTGAGCTGTGGTTAATTCCTCATTAGAAAAAGGAACCCCCAATGCAGTTGGGAACATGCTGGCCAGCACCCTGTTTGCCCAGAAAATTACGTATTACCAAGGCAAAAGAACTAGTTTCAGAGGATGAAGAAAATCTGTTTTCATGTTCCCTTTTTTCCACACATTCAAAGACAATTTTTTCTTTTGCTATTTGACCTTCACAGGCACAAGGCCAGGGATTGTTTTACATATATGCACAGTGCTCAGTACAAATGGCTCGTTTCAGTCGAGATTGTAGTAAAAAATGCAACACAAGTTATCACAGGTGAAATATCTCCATTTTTTTCCAGGGGGGAAAAAAAAAAGTTAGAGGACAATTCACTATTGCAATTCATCTTGTCAGGAAAAAGGAAAAAAGAAAAATCTGGCTTTGATGATTTTCCCTCCTGGGGCAACTGGGGACACCAGAGGAGTCATATTGGCATTTCCCCACAAAAGATAGTGGTGGTCTAATTTGCTGCTGCACAGCACAGCAAAGCAGAGCCAAAGCTGTCTGTGCTCCTGGCAAGAGGCCGGTGATCACTCATCTAATCCTTAAAGGGTGACAAATCTGTAGATTTCCACTTGAAAAGGAAACAAACTGTTCTGAGGAATAACTGCTAAGTGATAGGTATGGGAATACTTTGATTTCTGCAGGTGAGAAAAAGAGAAATCAAGCACAGTCGGAGTGAAATAACCTTGTGGCTCACCGGTAAACCAAGCGCCTCTCTATGTCTGGCGGAGGGGGGCTGAAAGAACGTGTGACACCATCTGCTGAGGAGAGGCAAAGCCAGCCAAAAGGGGTGTGTTGAAAGCATCCAGAACTCCCAGGGTCACAGAGGAGCCAAATGCTTCCTGCTTTGTGTGTCAAGTCGAACGGTCCATTTTGAACGCTTTGATACTTCTAAAGTCTGCTGTCTTATCAACAAAGCTTCCTCCTTTGAATTGTCAGACGTGACCTTCTCAAGGGAACCTGCACTTCTGACTGCAAATCGACTCTTCAGTTCTGTGAAGGAGCCATGGGGATCGGTGGTGCCTTCCTACCCTGAGCGATCCAAAAGCCAGGGGCTCCTGTTGTTTGCAGCGTGGATTTGGAGAGAGCCTCATGACGGGACAGCGATGCACTTCATCAAAGTAGGCAGCACCTCTTCCCATGGCCACGGGAAGATGAAATGAGGTGCACATCCAGCAGGTACCTGCTCTCCTGAGCTCGGAGCCGAGGCCGCGGGGACCAGCGACCGCGTGTGCAGCGGCAGCAGAGGGCCCTCAGCCAGCTCCTGCTGCGAGCAGGCCGATGGTCAGTGGAGGCATCACCAGTGTGAAGCTCTCCTTGGGGTGACATTCACAATGTGCATGGCATGCTTGGTCGCCCCCCGTGAGTTGGATTTAATTTCATTCAATTACTTCCCGTTTTAATTGAATGTAGCAGTCTACGATCAATAAAGGGAAGCGTTATCCTAAGCGTTGATCACTAACTCATAAAGATGCCAGGCTTCTCCCAATAACACTGATGGGCTGGTTTGCCTGATTGTTTTTAATATATGCTAAAAAATGGAAATTGAACAAAGCTCTTTCTCCATACCTTGCAATAAGCTGTTAGATGGCTTCCATTGTATCCTTCCATATCACTGCACCACTCTACGTCCAGATCTATTTGAAGATTGTGCAGCTGTGTGAGAAGTTTCCACAGAGAGACACAGGATAAAGGTTGTGATACAACATTTCATAGCTCCATATTAGATTTTCATCCAGCAGTCTCTGTGTTTGATTCAGAAACCAAAGTCTGATAGGATCTAGAGATCTCAACATCAAATTGTCATTCTAGGAGAGGGTATATGCAGTTACAGATAATTGCTATGAAATCAAAAAGCATGGTAGGCAGAGAAGCAAAGCACTGAATTGGTATGGTTCACTTCTGCCAACTCACATATGAAAAGAAAATAAAGGGTGATTTTATGCCAACTTCATATCCAGTCCAGCACAACATAATTCAACATAAACTTTGTCAGAAGAAACGCTATGAACTGCTTTGAATAACCGCACAGAAATATGATCATATACCCTTAACTCACCTAGACACTACTGCCATCACACAAATACAGTAATAGTAGCAGAATTATAGGTTCAGAAAAGCAAAACAAGGTGATAATTGCTAACTCTGCTATACAGGGATTACGAGGCACAAGGCACAGGAGACTCAGGTTGCTATGAAGATGCACAGCAATATCCAAGATAGCTTCTAACCAGCTCCTTCTGCCTCCTCAGAGCAGCAGCAGTGAGGCTGATGTCACATGGAGCTCAGTCCTACCCAGTGCTCCAACAGAAAGCAAATCCTAGCAAGACAGGCACACACTGAATCTTGCATTCATGGAGACTGAATTTAATGTGCACCACCTCGTAGATCAGTTAAGTGTTTTCTCTCAGATACCCTTAGAGGCTCTTCATCTTGTGCATGGTTCAGAGAAAGCTTTCTGAATGCATTTGAGAAATATTGATTAGAAGAGTATTTACAAATATAGGACGGAAGCCACCTCCAAACAAAGTCAAAAGTTTTCAGTAAGCACTGGATTTAGCTTGGCAACAATACTTCCTATGCCCTTTTCCTCATTTGTTATAAATTTCAGTTCATGGCTGTATACTGTAAATGGAAAGATTTGGAATGAAGAAGATGAAATAAAATACCATCTTTTAAATATGCAATACTGAGTTTATAGCTCTTTTCCCTCTGGCATCTTGTCAGCATAAAATAAAAAGGCTCGGGAAATCTAAATGAAAAAAGCCTCACTCCCATACTTTATCAGCGAAGAATTTCCATGGCAATATTGCTTTGAAGCTAAATGGTTTTATTTATAGACGAAGCAGTTTTCATAGTTCATTTGCATTTTCTCCAGATTACCATAACCATACATGATCAGTTGTTAAGATCTACAGATATTATCTGTGCAGTGCCAGCAATTCACTTAATTATTTGAAATATGAAAGGATAAATAAATTAAGTGCTCGTGCAACTTGCCATACTCTCACAGCAGACTGCAGGGGAATGCAGGGATGCACAGCGTGGTGTGATGGTACAGAATGAACTCGTATGGCCACTTTGTAGAAATATCTAATGACAATATTGAGAGCAGTATGGATGGGGAGTGAGTGGAAGGCGTGGGTGTGGGAGCACCAGAAGAACAGCAGGAACAGGGATATAAGGTGTCAGGTGCTGACAGCAGGTCAGGATCCAACACAACCCAGATAAGGGAAATAAAGGATATTGAAATAGAAACTAAACCCATGAAGAGACATGGTGGGAAGACACAGAGTAGGGGGTGAGACAAGTCAACACCTAGATAAGAAAATAAATAAATCCTAACAATGAAGAGAAGGGGGGCACAATACACAAAAGGATCACACCTACTGTGGCCTCCTGAAGGGTACAATCCAGGCACATTCAAAACCAGCACACTCTTAATCAACCTGAGGAAGGTTGCAGGGTACATAATAAGGACTAGAGAGCCAGCATAGCTTGTTGTCTTCTTTGTTTTGAGGAATCCACGTGGGAAACCTGCCTTAGTGCCTGGATGCTGTCCACTCCGACACATGCATCTTGGTGCTCGTGAGAGCATGAGTGAAGTAGCATTTGTTTTAAAATAAAATAATCTTATTCCCCCATCAATAATTATAATATTATTTCAACATTAATTGCTACTCCTTCCCTTGGAAAATTATAAAAGGCAGTTCCAGCTTCTGCCTTCAACCTTGACATGGGAGAAGGCAGAAAAGAAGGAAGAATAGTCCACAAGTACTCCAACATATTGAAAACAAAAACCATAAAGGTGGCAAAATATAGCAAGAAATATGCTTTTGATATTTATTTCCTGGCAGAACCACTGTCAGTTCCTCTAGCAAAGGCAGAGAACATGTAGTGTTTTATTTGCAGAAACCTGTGATTTAGCTCAGATATTTGAGTTTTGCCTCCAGCTTTGCAGAAAAGTTCTTTGCTCACACTCCTAATAAACGTTCACACATAGTTAATCTCTCAACAAGATAACTCTGTCACCAAAGCCCACGAATTGGCATTTTTTTCAGAGACACTTTGCCCAAAGAAATGGAGAAGGCTCAAGGCTCCCAGCTTCCACTGAGCTGGACAGGAAGAAGTGCAGCATACTCTGGCCTTGATTTCCTAAAAGTCAGGACTTCAAACTGTGCCAGGCAGAACGGAAAGGCACTTGTCACCAGGAATATGTACTCCAAACAGGAACAGCAGTGAGGACACAGCTACACTGCCTGAGGTGGAGGAAAGGTTACTGCTGTTGGCTTCCATCAATGACTCCCCACAATGGCATTACACGTCAGGAGAGGGACCTTTGACTGACTCTTGGTGGACACGACAAACCCAGGCACCTTTCCCACAGCCAGCACGAGGAACTGCTCAAGGTATTGACAGCTACTTTGTCTAGAGCAGTGAAAAAAATGTCCAAGAACTAAGAGCTGCTTTCAGCTTTACCAAAGGGCCTGATATCTATCTATAGATAGATTGATACCTAAAGATTAAGTGAAAACCATCAACTGCATCATTCTTGCAATAATTTAATGCACGCTACAGGGCCATCCAAAAATCTCATGAAAACAACACATACTCTTTAGCTCCAGTAACCATATTACTGGAAATAGATTTTGCACAATCCTCCTTCAAACAGCCATTTAAACCCCAGGCTTAAAGGAGATTATGCTGTTTGCTGATTTAAGCTGAAAGGGAAGCTTGTTCCAGTCATCTGGAGGCTCCAGAGGCAAAAGCTCATCTGCCAAATTCCCTCTTTATCCGACTACAATGTACAGCATCTAAATTGTGATGATAATCTTGAAGCAAAACGACTTTGTTTTCAAAGATAGCATTAAAGTCAGTTTCGGAAGCTTTTCTGGCTTTCCTAGGGATTGTTTCAACTTTGGTCTAACGGTGATATGATGTTGCCTGATCTGCTTGATCTATGAAAGGTGATTTACTTCAGTATCAGTAAAGGTAACCCTCCTGGAAACCTTCATCTTGTACACAAAATGCGGAGGCCAGTCAGCTTCTTACAGGTACAAGCTGCAGACAGGGGAAAAATCAAAAGCACAGTCTAATGAGGGGTTGCTGTGGGACATAAATGCAGCATTTCTCTCCAGTTCTGCTGCCCACCCCCTGCACTTCCCTGGTCACGTGCAGCCCCCCACTCCCAGAGAAGGGGCTGGGCCAAGGCCCGGCTGCCTCCCGGGACAGATCCCACCTGCAGAGCTGCATCCAGACCTGGGGGCCCCAGCACTGCAAGGACAGGGACCTTGGAGTTAGTCCAGAGGAGGCACCAGGATGATCAGAGGAATGGACCATCTCTGCTATGAGGAAAGGCTGGGGAGTTGGGATTGTTCAGCCAGGACAAGAGAAGCTAACTGTGGCCTTCCAGTATAATATGAAGGGAACCGACACAAAACATGGAGAGAGACTATTTACAAGGGCATGTTGTGACAGGATGAGAGGGAATGGCTTCACACTGATGGAGAGAAGGTTTAGGGTGGATATTAGGAATAAAGCCTTCCCTGTGAGGGTGGGGAGGCCCTGGCACAGAGTGCCCAGAGAAGCTGTGGCTGCCCCATCCTTGGAAGTGCCCAAGGCCAGGTTGGATGAGGCTTGGAGCAATCTGGGATAGTGGAAGGTGTCCCTGCCCATGGCAGGGGGTGGAACTGGATGAGCTTTAAGGTCCCTTCCAGCTCAGGCCATTCTATGATTTGATGATTTTGGTACTTATTCAGCCCCTGTGGTTCAGCTGCTGCCTTCACTCCAGAAAAGCTGAGAAAACAGCCAAGTTCCCGTGTAGCAGCAGTGGCCAAGGCTGAAGGAGCCATCCTGGTCATCCCTCCACAAGCAGCAGCCCAATGACACAGGCCACAGGACTTCCTTTCTACATCACACCCTATTAATTAGAGGAACCAATCCTTCTTTCCCCAAGCAAATTAAAATATATACACTCTTGAGGAGAGCAGAGCCCAAACCTCACAAAGGTTCTCCTCCTGTTCTTATCACAGGAAGGAAATGTGACAAATCCCAAATGAATCTTCAGGGTTGACGGACACCAAGAACTATTCAGACAGACTAAAATAGGAACTACAGCCTTTATCCCTCACACCACTTCTTTACAAATTCCCCTGTTCTTTTTGCTATTTTATACTGTGAAAATGAAGAAGTCCACTTCTCCAAATGTTTCAGATACCATATACTCCTCAGCCACCACCTTACCAACTGTGACACACATAATTTTTCTTTCAGTTATCACAGCTGGGATACTTCCCTTTCCAGACTCTAACCTTTCTTTTCCATTATTATTAACACTTGATGAAAGGCAACGAGAATGTATATTGCACTACTTAAGAATTTAAAAGGCAATGCAGTGGAAAACTGTTAATGGTTAAATGAATCATTATGTCCAGTAATATTACACAATTAACAAATTTAATCATTTAACACTCTAACAATGCAAACTTCCATTAAATGTGTAATTTCATGTATGAAATACTTATTCATTTATCAATAGGACACGATTACTTCAGTTTAAAAGTAAAAAATACAATTAGATGCAGCAGGGCAGAACGAATTTCTGGTAGTAAGACAGGCTGGAGCTGTGTGTGCAGTGCTTCTGTGAGGCCTCACACTGAAACTCATAATTCTCATAGGACAATGCCTCTAAATATCTCGGGTCATTAGCAAAATTAAACAGCTAATGAAGGGCAAATTAATGGAGCTCTGGAACATTTTATAAGCCTGTAAGAACAGCTACTTGTTATACATCACCAAGAAATAATTGCAGCAGAGTCAATCCCATGAACTCATTAAGTTTTAACAATACAAATTGGGCAAGCTATTCCCGAAGGAGAATCTTCTCTGACCGTACGGCTGATACGCCCCAGGGAGGTGATCCCAAGGGGGTTAGGAGGAGGATTCAATCCAAGCCAGCTCTGGGCTAGCAGTTCCCAGCTCCCAGGGCAGGGAACTGCAGAAACCCAAGCTGCCTGCCTTGGGGCAAACCACATCTGGAGCCTGTCAAGCAACTCTGCACAAATACTGAATGAGATCTCAAGAAATCAATCATGTTCTTCTGAGAACATGGGGGGATGACACCTATGCAGGAGAAATAACTGGAGATATTTGCAAGGCTTTGACATATTCCCCCCCAGGTCAGTGCTGGGAAGGCTGTTACAGCAAAGCTCCACGACCACAGACCATCCTGCAGGAAACTCAACTGTGGTGCCCACTGCATTCAAACGCCTTTGAGAGCAGACAGCCCCGAGTCTGAGGCATTCAGAACAAGCACTGCATGTGCCAGCAGTAAGGGACTTCAGTAGAAGTAGCAGCACATACTAAAGCAAATTAGAATGAGTTTTTGCAATACCAGGAGCTGAGAGTTGCTGCTCTCAATTTGGTCCCAAAATGAGAGCTTTCAGTATCACATCACAGAGCTACATACAGGCTGAAAGGGCAAAGGTGCTGAAGAGAGAACTTCCATGTTCCAAGGTTTGCACAAGTTCTGTGGTTTTGCTGGATCTCCCAAGCACCCTCAGTCTGCTTCAATACAGCTAATTCTAGGGGGGCTCAGATTTCCACACAGCTCTCACTGGGATGGGGCAATCACCACTGAAGTGGGAATTTTTATGCTTTTAAACTCCCTGAAGGACCTAAAAGAGCAGATCATCGCCTGACACACTCCACTCTGAGCACATTGTAGAGACCTGTAAAAGCAGACTTCAATGCCCTGATGCACTTTTTTGAATCGAAAACAAAAGCCAAAATCTCGAAAGAAGATCCACAAAATCTGATCTACTAAGATCCACCCCACATGTGTTTGGATTATAGATGTACTGCAGAATAAGTATAACTGCCATATTCAAACTTTAAACAATATTAGGCTTTCTCATTACTCCAACATCCAAGCTCCATCATTCCTATCACTACAAATATGTGGCTAAGGCAGCCTCACTAATAAAGAAAAATGTATCCTAAAGTATTTTTTAGTGATTTCTGCAAGTTTTTTCACATGTGACCCCTATAAAAATATTTTCCTGAGTACCTATTAAACCTATTGGTTCTCTCTTAAAAAAATACGAGTAGTAGTAGTAGTTTTTTCCATTTCTGAAAACCAAAAGCAGTAGCCACGACAAGTAACAACACAGTCTGGCAAACACAAATGTCTTAGAGACACTAAATGTTTTGCTCCTGAGGAAACAGACTGTCAGGACAAACCATTAAAGTGATCACTAAAGCTGATCCAAATTTCCCCTAACTTTGAGATGCAGTAATGTTTCTGAATGGAAAAAAAAGGAAAAAAATAATTAACTATACCATTAAATCTAGTGGGAGGTTGAAACAAACTGCTGGCATGCACAGCCTTCTCAGCTCCCAAACCCAATACTTATGGATACTAGAAAAAGTATACTTCATGTTCACTGCCTTGTGATACTCCAGTGAAACTGCAGGAGGCTGTCAATAAAGTGGGGGGAAAAAAATCAGGTGAAATGAAAAAAGCCTTAAACTGTCAGGGAAAAAAAGAACTTCTCACAGGACAAATACATAATGTAGCATCAACATTAGATATAGCACTGCCCAACTAGATTAGACCTAAAGGTTTCAGAGGCCTTGTTGGAATCCTCTGAAGAAAATGTAAGAAATTTCAACTGGAAGATGAGGAATTTTTTGCTTTCACTGGTTCACATATAACCATTAAAATCCCAGGTCTATAGCTTAATAGCCCTCTTGAAAAACTTAGCACCACAGTAGTGACTGTATTCCGCAGTCCACATCCATGGCTGCTCTCCAGAGCTCCCAACTTCTACAGCTCCCTGGGCAATGAGTTTCATAGGCTAATTCAACACTGTGTTGTCTTTGCTAATTTCATTAAAGCTCCTTATTGAGTTCATACCAAACTGCCACCTCCTGCTCTCAGCACTCCCAAATCTCATGCAGTTTTTAAACTTAAGACATTACATAACTTCATCTTAACCATCTAATGAACTGTAAAGGACTCCTATATAAAACAGCCCTTTGTGACTAAGGAAAGACTCCGTAGGACCATAAAACAGGAACCATGGAAAATAATGATTCGTTTTTCAGCTTCCTGGAAGATTGCTGGTTTCGATGCAGCCCACAGAGGAGTCATAGATGCTGCTTTGCTAAATTCCTGACTGACTGCAGTCAAATACATCACACTGGGCAAAGGTGGCCAAAAGCAACGTCACTGGATGCTTTTGCCTGATACACCATCATTTCCAACTGCAACTTGCTGGGGTTTCTGCCAGCCCATTCTCTGCACAGTGTGCTGCACATTATTAGCAATGGAAAAGAATGTTCTTCATACACCATGACGAAGGGTTACAGAGAATGAGGGAACAATTTTCTTGCTGGGCCAGTATCAGTACATCTCAATTCAATTTGGACTCACAGCATCTATAGAGAGTGCAAGATCTACTACTCACATACTGTGGTGGGAAGGTCAGTGCTGGTGAGTAGGTTTTATGCTCTCTCTACAACACATATATCAGATTTGGAATTCCTAGTGCATTTCTCTTGGTCCCACTATATGCTGATTGCTTTTGTTCCTCACATACATTATAGAACACAACAGATACACGTTAGCTGGGAGTTAAGTCCACGAGCTATTCCCAAGGTTTGCAATATTATCCATTGTATAGAGCACCCTGTCACTTTAGAGGATAACTTGGTGAATGGAGGAATTACATGGAGCTCACTTTAGGCTCAGTCCTTGCATGCTGGAAAGCTTTCCAAATTCCTGGAGCAACCAGAGCCTAATTGACCACTCAAGTTATTAACCTGAACCAGGTTCTTTAAAAAGCCTGTACATTTCTGTCTGTTCCCTTTTATGCTGTATTCTAGCAATCTTTTCAGTAAAAGGACTGTTTCCTATCACATGTTCTCTGACAGAGGTATTTCATATGGCACAGCTTCGAGCATCAGCCCTGAAGAAAGAAGTTCAGTGTCTGGTCTCCGTATAAAGGATGAAGGACAGCAGGCTGCTCCAGAGGGCAATTTGGTTTTTACCAGGAAATGGGTACTTTATCTCTGTCTCCACATATCATATTTCTTCAAATGAAGAGTCAGATTTTCAGTGAGACTTAATTACAAATTGAAATTTGCTTTTTTATTAATAAGGACAGTGCAAGATTAAGTTAAATTAGCTGGTTTGTTGAATACTTATGCTATCCAATTAAATTTTTTTTAGAAATATATTAAGAGAAGATCACAATCAAAGCTGAATTAATTTCAAAGATGAATGCCACTTCTTATGCATCAAGTATTAATCTCTTAGTAGCTCCTGCAAAAATCAATTGAGCTTCTTGTAAGGTATACAAATACTTTGCAGAAGAGGGTAAAGTATAGCTGGATACTTGAAACTCAGTACATATTTGTGGAGAGTATTTTATGCTGCCATACAGTTATGCTAATTTATTTATGCAATTACTAAGAGACTCAGTGGGAGATTTTTTTATCCCCTACCCACAGGATATTGAGGAACCTTCCAATATGTCCAAATCTAAATATAAGAACCAGGCTCATCAATAAAAGCCCAAACCAACCACTGATTGTGCACGATGTTTGGTACACACACTGATGTCTCAGCAGTGTTTCCTTTAGCCACAGTGCAGCAGCAACCGCAAACACAATTAGCAACCTCAAATTAATTTCACAGCACAATAAAAATCTCCCAAAGCAGCTGACATGTGGATGTTAAAAGCAGCTCCCAAAAGCCCCTAGAGTACCTCAGGCAGAAGTGCTCCAAGGTCTCTGTTTCAGTACAGCTTCTCTGACAACTGTCCCTCCACCCCCAACGTGTCTTAAAAAGTTAAGAGTTTCTGTATTTGGTCTGTTATTTCCAATCCCTGGAGCTGGTGTCCCTAAAAAGAAGACATAATGGGTGGAGCAGGATCCTAACCCAATATAAATCCAAAGAAGTGAATTCAGATAAGAACACAACTGGGAAGAACAAACCTCCTTCCTGGTGGAGGCTGTATTCCTTTTGCTGAAGGAACCCCAGTAGCACAGAAATGCTACTGGTAAGAAGATGAGAAGCAGCTGCTACATTTCTGAATCTCTGCCCCTCCACATACAGCTTCCAGCACACAAGCAGATCCAACTGCCCCCCAGACTCGGCCTCCATGGTCATTATGAAAGCTCTGGTCCAACAAGATTAAACTCTTCCCTCATATATTTTTCAATTTATCATGATCTTCAAAGGCATTTTAAAAATCCACCCAGGGCTCACAGAAGCCTTCTGTAAAGAATGTTTGGAAAAACCCCAAACTGCCACAAAGAGCAAAAAGAACAAAAGAATATAATGATCTGAAGTGACTCAGATCCCCAAGAGGTTTATTTCAAGACTGCCAGTAAAACTGGAAAACCCTGATTATGGGCAGGATATACCCATACACATATACCTCTGGATCAGAAGCTATCCTGACGTGAATATAGCAATTGTATGAAGCTGTACTCACTGGCCCAAGCTTCCACCTCTCTCCTACCCATCCCTTCACATGAAGAACATCTTTCAGACAGGAGAACCAAGCTTTCAGAGGAAAAAAACAAACAAATAAACCCACATCCAGTGTTAAGGCCTGAAATCGTGCAGCAAGCCTAAATCCATGTCCATTAGGTAAACTCTTGTTTCAGGGACTGTTTCCCTGGTTTGAAAGCAAGGCAGACTGAGTAGATAGTGGCTCATGCACACCACACTCACTCTATGGACCAAAATCTGCACATGCAAGACCCAGAGCAGGAACTGGGCTTTTGATAAAAATGACATTATGGAAACATGGAGAACAGAGTTGCTTCTGAGTGAGCTGTAAGAGGCTGTTTTTTCCAGTCCTGCCACAGAATACACATCTGACAGTGGGTGTCTTGTACTGTGTGATACTTTCTATTTTCAAAATATCTTTGTCTGGTCTATAAAAATCATCAAGGTTCCAAGGCAGGATATGATCTAAAATGTGTCTGAGCATGTCACTCTTCCTCCCTGTGCCCCAGGTAACCACATAACCTTGAGCTTGGAATGCTTGTTAGCACACAGTTATTCCCACTGGCAGTGCTCTGACTTGAGATAAGTAGTCATAATGTGTTCTTCTGATGTACAGGGTGTTCTGAATGGTCAGCAGAATGCTGTGCTGATATACAGCTTTTCTAGAATAGCACTAGGCATGGAAATGCTGGTTCAGGAAATCTGAGCATGAGTTCAATTTTAGAAAGCAACTCTAAAAGCAGTGCCTCCTTACACAACACGTCTGTCAATGAGTTCCAGAGTTATTTTTTTGACAAGGATAAACTGGGGGGCCTATCTTCTGCTCCTGTCAGTGCTGTGAAAAGCTTTGGGAGAGAGTCAAATGTCACCTTCTGCCAAACAGTTTGCAAATGTGTAGTTCTGTCACAGAAGATATTAAGGGAATCACCCAGGATATCATAACAACTTAGTAAGCCATCTGGGAGAAGATTTAACTCCCTGAGATGTGGCAATAGCTTTCTGCAGAGTAGTTGTGCTGTCACCACGGAAGAGGTGTGGTGCTTCCACAGGGGAGACAGCCTCTCTGGTGCAAACATCCTCCCGGATTGTAGCAACCCAGCCACACCTTGGCCCGTCCCCGCCTTGGCCTGCCTTTGCACCTCAAAAGCTGCTCTGCTTTGTACAGCAGTGATCAGACCTGCACTCAGCAGCTTGTACTTTGCTTCAAAATCACTGAGCTACACAGGAACTACAGCAGCAAGGAGCCCTTTTAGGCGCCTCTCTTGTGCAAGCCAGTCCTGTCAGAAAAGCTAGCAAGAAGTGAGAAAGCCATCTTCACAAGGCACACCCTTAGGTGCACCAGACAGGATTCAGCCAAAATCTTGTGTAAAGTAGGTAAATGTACCTGCCTTGTTCCAGGACAAGCACTGGGAATTGGTAAACTCTTTACCTGGGCTGAAACTGCTTGTTGCAGCTACAGCTGCTGAGGAAGCATTGCCTGTGCTTGTGGGGACAGGCTGAGCAGGCACTAATGAATTTAAGAAAAGATGGTCAGGGAAATTTCCCACTTGCAAGTGTTTCACTACAGTTTGGAGCAGCTTTGCCCTTCAGCAGCCCAATATCCCTGGCAGACAGCCTGCTTGCCACTAGAGCACTCCAAATCCCCACCTGCGAGATGCTTAACCCTACTTTCTCCCTTGCAGCAGTCCTGGCACCATCACAGTACAACTCAGCTTTTATGCTGTGGTCATCTAATCTATTTTGCTATCTCTCAGCTGTGAGAACAACCCCAAGAAACAAGGTTTTGTGCCTGAAGCCTCCAACTCAAGATGTTGCTGCAAATCACTGCACCATATTTACTTACTTCTATATGGGAACAAAGAACCAGTTGTGCCCCAGTGTCTTCTATATCTTGTTTTAAAACGTGGATTTATCCCAATCATCAATTTATAATAATGAGAAATGCCTTCACAGTCCCAGGAGCTGCGTTGTCAGGTGCAGCCAAGTCAGGCTCACTGCTGGGCTGTACAGCCTGTTGGACATGAACCAGGCCAGAAGGATCAGGTCTGCAGGCACAGGTAACTGAGGCAGAGCCTTGACTAGAGAGCCTGAGATGGTCCTGACTGGGCTTCCAGAGTGCTCATGTGGCTGCAGGACACGTGGGCAGGGTGGCTTAAAGGAAAGCAAACACCTGCAGAGCGCTGTGCCAGCACTGTGGCCTTGGCAGAAGCAAGTTGTCTTTGCTTCAGTGCACTGCCTCCCCCAGCAGAGCACAGGGCAGGTCTCTCACAGCCTGGGGTTACTCCAGCCCTTTGTTTCTTGCAAACAACTGCAATTGTGTTAATTTAAACCAATTTTGCTGCAAGACTCTGTGGTTCTCCTAGAAAAGGAGCAAAAAACAAGAGTATTTTGCCTGGCTGGGAGAGCAGAGCACACCTAGCTCTCACTTTAATTCACTTCGGTATCATCTAGCCTCTTTGAAGAGTCAAACATCAGAGTAACCCCAAAATTATCCATGTGAAGGATTTGTTCATAACTATGGAATTCAGACAGTGAATGCAAAAGGCAGTTTACTGCCTAAACAGGCTAAAAATTACAGCTTGAATATTTGATTTAAATTCCATGGAAGTTTCATGAAACTTGCATGACTTTCTGAGAGCAGAATTGCAAAATGCTCAAAAGTCCAAGACTTGTGGTTTAGGTTTGTTAAATTCTTTCCACAGCCCCCCATGCCTTATTCTGAACCTCCCATCAGGAGTTTGGCATCAGGGAAGACAAAGGTGACATTTTACAAGGTCTCTGACTCTCAGGAGATGTGGCCAGTGGGGCTTTGGGGTTTGTTGTGTTTGTTTTCTTTTTTCTTTTCCCAGCCCTTATCTCCTCGCTGTCTGATGGCAGGAATTTATTGCAGAGCTCCACCCCCTGCCCTGCTGGCCCAGGCACAACCTGCAGTAACACTTTAAACCCTGAGTAGCTCTGTAGTAGTTGGCAGACTCTCATGGAAGAGGATTTTTGTGCAGAAGCCATGCCCAAAAATATTTTTCAACCTTTTTAAAAAGCTTTCATTATAAATTCTGGTGTTTTAACCAGAATTGGTGTTTACTATGGCAACACTGTAGTGTTTCCTCTCCAGAATTGCTGAGGTTCTTAGCTCATGGCTTGAGTTCCTAAGTTTGGGGAAGCAGAAACCATTTGGCTGATATTTTTTAACTACTTTGGTAGCTGAGAAAGCGTCTGTAGGGCCATGACAGAGCTCCACTTGTTGTATACGATCATTAAATGAAAGGAGGAGTTAAACCAGGGCTTGACCAGGCCAGGAGTCATGACCAGCTATGTGCAACACACAGTTCAGGTGACTTGGCAGCTACTTAAAGCTCGCTAGATTGTTTCAGCTGCTGCATGGCCAGGAAGTGAGAATCACAACGTGCAACTGGGAGGCAGCAGCACCTAGCAGGCTGAGTGCTGAACTGGGGGCTCCAGCAGGACAACTCCCCCTGCCTTTTCCAATGGAGGGAAGCTTTTGACGTGTCACTTCCTCTGGGCTAGAGGCAAACAACTTCCAAGCTGCTGTATATGGTCTTCACAGTTCCTGTGTGCTCTCCTTGCTATCTGTTATCGCTCTTTTCCACCTCAACTCCTTCCCTATCTGCAACTCAGTTACCTCCTCCACATCATGGAAGAAACAGGACAAAGACAGCCTGTCCATACCACTACTGATCCCCATTTTCACCCCGGACAGAGCTAAAGCCAAACCCTTTTGGCCCTGCACTGACTCTCCAGTTTGCCATCAAAGAGAGATGAGAATGGTTGGCAGAAGGGAAGGAAGGAGCACGGGCCAGAGTTCCCCGTGTGAGGCCTTTGCAGCAGGCAGAGAGGCAGCAGGGGTCAGAGGAGGACCTGCAGGCTCCTTTCCTGCTGGTGCATCTTTATGCCTGTGAGCCACTGCTACAGGCTGCTACCAACCACCTGCACCGGGACAGTGTTTTGTACAAAGGCCTCAGCCCAAAGAAACTATGGGTTAAATGCAGCCTGAATAGTAATAGTCAAAAAGACTTTCAGGATGCATGTATTACAAAACTGTTACTTTCACAGACCCTAATGAACACACTCTGGCTGCACCTTTTTCTTGGTGCCCATCAATTTGCAGGAGTGGTAAAGATCCTGCAAAAAGTTAGTGTCCAAAACTCCCCTCAACATCACCATGAGAAGGGACCCAGCCCACTGCCGGACCATCTCCTTGGTAAAACCACAGCATCACAAACCACATCAAACCTTAGATCTAGTGACAATGCTGCCAGCTCTAACCCAAAATGTGATTATAAAATAATCCCCTCCATAGTAATTAAGATGGGAGAACTGATGAGGGAGTGATCAAACCCCTCCACACCAGAGGGAAAGTAGGTCCTCTGCTCAGACTTAACTGTCCTATGGAATAACACACACAGTTTACCAAAGAATCAGGTTGAGCTGATATTTTCACAGATAATTTCACAGCAATAAGAAAATCACACTGATTAGAGCCCTATACCATTTTCTAGACAATAATATTCCCATTTGCTTAATACCAACTGTGCTACTTAATTGTCAGGGAGCATAATTTTCTACAGCTAAACTGTAACCACCACAAGGCATCCACAGCATCCAACAACCTGGCAGCACCTTCTGCTGCTCACTGATGGTGGAAACAGGGCCAGGTTACTCACACCATCTGCTGCAGAGGGGAGCTGGGCACTGGGGACTGCTGGGTGAAAGCCCCATTAGACAGAGGATGTGCAATTTAGATGGAAATAAATAAAATTTTAAAATAATCAGAGCGGAAAATAGAAGTCAAGGGAAATCTTCTCTCCAAATTCAAGATCTTTCAAGTCCCACAGAACAATCCCTGGGTTATAAACAAAGCATTACTTTTGGGTACTTCTGGTCATTTTTACTGTGTCAGGGATTGCCAAAAATAGTTGCCAACACTGAGAAACCAGCTTTGATTAGAGCTGACTGGGAAATGGTTTTGGTTTCACATCAGATTAAAAACAAAGCAATAAGAAGCCCAGAGAAGCAAACAGCTTGAAGCCTTTGATTTTCAGTCAGACTGGAGCTTCGGTTTGCACTGTCATGCAGAGGACACCTTGAGTCTGCAGTTACTGCCCCCATCTCTCCTGTTATCCCCTACTCTTCTCCTGAGCAACTTTCCTATGAAGGTTATCCCAGTGCTAACTGGCCTTTGCCTAATGTCAGGGGCAAAGCACTTGTTTTCCATGGGAATAGTGAAGTCAGACTTCACCATCTTCAGCAGCAGTAAAATTCTACTGTTCTACATCTAAGAGTGAATTCAGTCAGAGCCACTTTAGCACAGCTGGTGCTCAGAAAGGTTCATCTCCCATAGCCAGACCTTGGGACAGTGGGGACAGGTTGGAGCTGTGCTTGCCCATGAACTGAATGGGACCCCTTCCAGCAGCATCATCTGCTCATGCCCATGCAGGCTCTCTCAAGCCCTTCTAATAAGAATAAGGTAACAGGCATTTTAATTTGGGCCTAAGAAACTTGGCACCTGGCTGCATTTACAGTCCCTATCAAATATACAAATAGCACATATAATGCAACTTAGTCTCTTGCCTGTCTTCCATGCCAACTCTCAGCACAAAATTAATGTTTTGATGGAATAATAAACCTCTCAAAATCTGAGCTGATAATGGACAGTCACGTTAGATGCTTAAATTATAGCAGCATGAACAGCCTTGCAATAATCAACCCTGCAACTGCCAAAATGTTTTCATTGTTCATTAACTGGAACCTTTTTTGCATTGCTAATCCTAATGAGCTGCCATTCTCATTACCATTCCAAGCACTGTCTGTAGCACATCTCTAGATTTCTTTTCCACCCAAACATACAATCTTATTCAACTGGCAGACTGTTAATGCATTAGAAGCACAGAAATGGCTGCTTTAATGCAACTAATAAATCTACAGTGCAAGCACCTTGAGGGGAAAGTTCAGTTCAGTCTTCAACAACTTCTGCTTAAGTAGAAAAACAGAAGGTCTTTTATTGAAGAGACCATATAGCAGAGTTTAAGTTCCAAATCCAAAATCCATTGAAGTTAATGTGAATCTTTCCATTGATTTCTGTATACACTGAACTGTTTTAACTCTCTCCCTTCCTCTTCTGCTCCTCCCCAAGCATGAGTAAGTGAATCCACTGCAGAGACAGTGAATTTTCTTGCAGGGAACATAAATGATGTCTGTGTAGGGAAGGCTCAGTACTCTAATGTACGGAGTTACCAGTGCCATTTCCTCTACTCTGACTTCACAGTGGCAGAGGTCAAAGAGTTCAAAGCATCCAGCAATCCTTTTCAGTCCACAAAACAGGTCCTTTCTTTGCTAAATTTATTAAAATTTTGCTCAAAATTTACCCCAGACTCTGGAAAGGTGCACTTCACCCCTCCATCTGCACCCTGTTTGCAAGAAGGAGCAGCCTAGAGCCACTGGCTTACATAGCATCCATCTTCTGTGGAGGTGAATATGCAGAAACCATATTCTATAGCAACAGACCCCAGTTCCAGATGTAAGCAGCTTATTCATTAAAGGAGAGCAGAAAATAGAGACTGTCACTTCACACTCGGTTGAGCATATTAAAAAAAAAAAGTCAGCAACTTGTTAATGGTGGGCAGTTCACTCACATAACCATGACAGAAATTTTTTGAAGGAAAAGCCAGATGTGGAGCCTGATTTATTTTCAGTGGGACCTTCTTGTTTTTAAGTATAAGAGCCCCAAACCAGAGGATGTTAACAAAGTATTAGGCATCATCTTCAAGCAATTTCATCCTTGAACAACTGATTTGTTCCACAGAGACAGTTGTTTCCTTCAGCTAGGAAGCAGGGAATACATTTCTCTCCCCTTCTCAAAAGAGACTGCATCTGCAGAGAATAGCCCATATAAAGACACAGTATGAATTGTTCAGATGGGGCATTTTCTATGTTGTTCTTATGACAAAAGGTTTCAACATTAAAATAGCTCCAAACGGAGTTAAGAGCTCTGAGTTCTCAAATTAAGCTGAAGAAAATACATTGATATAACATTGCAATTTCTCTTCTTCAATATAAATTCGTAACCAGCTAAATACCCATTCCACATTGACAAAGTATTTCCACACTGACAAAGGCTCTGAACACATTAATTAAAGAGGAGTTTTGTATTTGAAGACAGCTAAGCTGTCTTTCATGAAAGCCCATATAATTTAATTTATTCCATCTGATTACTTAAAGCAGCAAGAGATGTTATACACAGGCATAGAATAATTTTTAGTTCTTGTCCTTACTTCTCTCATCTCCATGGATCAACTAATGTGTTTCTTTATAGTTTCCAATATAAAATCCTTGAAGCAATGCAGACACTGAGTATCATACACTTGAGACATTGCCCTTGGGAAATCAAATAGTATGCCCCAGGGACAGAAGGGTGAAAGGCAGATGTAGAATATACCTTTCCTGAAAAACCCTCTTAAAAATATTCTCTTTAGGCTATGACACAAGCCACTAGCTTATGAAATAGCTATTTTCAAGAAATAAATGGGCTGAACTTGGACTCAGAAACCACAATTCCAGTTACAAGAATTGTCACCCAAAAGCAGCTCAGGAAGAGCAACACTAAGGACTTCCTCCACACAGATCACCTCCAGGCTGTATAAACCTCTTGAGTGCCAAGACTCAAGACAAGTCTTTTTAAAAGAGAATTGCACTTTTAAGTTGGATAAAGAGAAAATAATTCCCGTGCGTAAGTCAGTATGACTAAACCAGAAGTCTCACAGACAGTCCCATAAAAAATCACCCCAAATTCTCACCAACTCCCAGAGCATTGTATCAGACATTTTGGTACCGAAATTATTTCAAATTCTAAAACCCCATCCCCCTATTTCAGTACTTCTCAAATATCATGATATGAGGAAACAGCAGAAGATATTTTTCTAGAAAATTCTGTTACTGCCAAGGTCCAAAGGACTGGTGGTGACCCAGCCTCTTATACTTTTGAAGCATCCCAGCATTTGTGCCACACTTTTAAGTTCCTTAGCACAGACTCTATAACCTAAAATCTAACAGATTTTCTCTCACTTTACCATAAAACCTCAAAAAAGCAGCAAAGCTGGTTTTGAACTACTCAGAAGGCAAACCCTTGAGACCAGGCTAAAACTTGCATCAAAGAGAATTTTCAAGCAGCCTCAAAAGCACATGCAGAGAGTGGTTTATATTCTCTTCCCCAGAGATATTTTAGCTTAAACAGGCAAGACTAAGGTCTGACTTTGATTTGGCCAAGGCCAGACAGACATTAAACACAACTTTCAAGAATTAATGCTTATGAAATTTGTTACTAGAATGTATGGAATTCTCCAAGGCCTCAAGATATTCTATAGTATGGTTCCATTTCATACCAGCTTCCATGCAGGCACAAGTAATTTTATTGTGCAAACTTGATAAAAGGATTAATATAATAAAATAATAATTAAAATAAATTAAAATAATAATAAAAAATTATAAATATAAAAATAAAATATTAATAAAATAATAATAAAAATTAATATAATATAAAGGATTAATATAGTCTCGACAGAATATTGATAGTAAGTACACTTAAAAATCCTACACATAAGCACAAAATGCTATCATATCCAGGCTGCACTACACTCCTGTAGCTGGTCAGAATGAAATTTAAGTGAGGACAGAACTCATCCTTAGCCATGTACCCATTAAGTGACAGTTGTATCATAGAATGGCTTGGGATGGAAGGGACCTTAGAGACCCTCTCGTTCCAGCCCCTGCCATGGCTGGGGAGCATCACCTCCCTGAGCTGCAGGTCCCACTGCTCCTGGTGCAGCCCAGGACACGGTGGCTTTCTGAGCTGTAGGCACACACTGCTGGGTCTGTCCAGCTTCTCACCCACCAACACCCCCATTCCTTCCCCCTGGGGCTGCTCTCAGCCCAGTCTCCACCCAGCTTGTGAACAGGCTTGGGATTGCCCTGACCCAGGTGCAGCACCTTGCACTTGGCCCTGTTGAACTTGATGAGGTTTGCACAGGCTCGCCTCTGCAGCCTGCCCAGGTTCTTNTAGAATGGCTTGGGATGGAAGGGACCTTAGAGACCCTCTCGTTCCAGCCCCTGCCATGGCTGGGGAGCATCACCTCCCTGAGCTGCAGGTCCCACTGCTCCTGGTGCAGCCCAGGACACGGTGGCTTTCTGAGCTGTAGGCACACACTGCTGGGTCTGTCCAGCTTCTCACCCACCAACACCCCCATTCCTTCCCCCTGGGGCTGCTCTCAGCCCAGTCTCCACCCAGCTTGTGAACAGGCTTGGGATTGCCCTGACCCAGGTGCAGCACCTTGCACTTGGCCCTGTTGAACTTGATGAGGTTTGCACAGGCTCGCCTCTGCAGCCTGCCCAGGTTCTTCTGGATGCCATCCCTTCCCTCCAGCGTGTCAGCTGTGCCACATGGCTTCTTTCTTTCCTTAAACCAGCTTCTTATGTGAAAACTCAAAGAACTAAGAATACAATGGGTCCAGAACAGAAAATCTCTGGACATTTCATCTCTGCTGTCAAGGGTAGACAAAGCCTGACTGCACTGCCACAAAAAAAAACCTACTCAGTAAAGCAGATGGTTCCATCTCAGTGAAACTCAGCTGACTGTAGGCTTGAATAAACCCTGTAATAACAGAGTTGTATGACAAGCAGAGGGTAGGCCAGGCAGAGACTACCTTGACCTTCACTAACCGGAATCCTATAGGCAATTATCCGTCCTTTTCTGCTCATCCAATGCAATCACTTAGGGAGGAGATGGGACAAGCACTGATGAGATATCTCTTACAAAATTGGACCATCAAACTCCAGGAGAGCACCTACAGAAGAGGGAGGAAAATGACCCCAAATTGAGACTGAGACAATGTGTTAGAAATAGCATTATACCACCAGAAAAAAATTTAAAAAAAGAACTCATAACTCTAAAGCCTTCTACTAGCTCCAAGATAAGTGATATGCCTTACAGACAAATGAGAATTGAAAAGATTGCCTGATGTGCAGCAGGCTGAGATGAATAAAATCGAAACGGTTGTTTAACAGAAGTCAGACTGATCCCTGGGTGCTCCTGTGAAAGAAATCAGACCACTTCATCACCGTATTTTCTCCCCTTCCCTTCTACGTGCCAGCTACAAGTTGCACTCAGAAAAAACACTTGGCATGAGAAGAGCTTTAAAAAAGCAGTAATTTAAATTCCATATTAGGAGGCTATATTTTTGTGTTTCACAATGTGAAATTACATATGTTAGAGTACAATGAACCCTGAGGTAACTAATGACAGTGGAAGGCATCCTTTCTTGAACTTGACTTCAGCTTACACGGACACTAGTGAGCTGCACAGAGCTTCAGGAGGATCTACAAGAAAATCTTCCTACCTTACTTCAGGTAATGATAAGAGCACCAAAAGGTGCTTTCCCTACAGGAGAGAGGATCCAGGGAGCTGCTGCTGCCACACTGCACTCTGGGTTTCCCAGGGGACCCACTGCACAGCAGGAAGCATTCAGGGGTGTTCATGTGTGTTTCCATACAGCCCTTTCAATACTCCTTGCTTTGTAAGGAACTGCTTGGACCAAGCCTTTATACAACCACTAAGACAACAGTGACATCAATTTTCAACTCTTGTTCTTGTCCACATACCTTGAAAGACAGTGGGAAATTTGATTTGCCTTACGTATTTCTGTCTAAACCTGAAAAACCTGTAGATTACATTTCACAGAGGTACCACCAGGAATGCTGCTTCCATATTAAGGTACAGTTTTATGTTGCCACGGTGCAAAGTCTGTGGGGGAGCCACTGTCTAACCACAGGTAATACATGGAGTAACACTGCTTTTCCAATAGTTCAGTGTTTGTCCTAAGTTTCCCAGAGATTTTTCCAAGTAATTTCTTGTTACTAAGCCTGACATAAAAAAACCCTGCCAAGCAATTAATCCAGGTTTTGGATGCCCAGCTTTAAGCGTGTAGCCAGAACCTACAGGAAATGGATCCTTTCTGCACTTGAACACAGCTCTCAGAAGTGGGGAGCATTCCAGGATGTGCAGTTCCGGACACTTCTGATTCAAACAACAACTTCACTGCTGTTAATCTGCTGTCTCTGGCTCTTGCAAGCAGGCTACACTTGGCTTCCTCAGTTAAATATTACAATTCTCAACCATATTGGAAATCCAGCCTTTTTCTGTGGCATAGCAGCACAAGCAAAATTGGCAATTACACTAATGTCCTGTTTATCATACAAACATAACCCCTAAGATCTGCAGTTGAGAAACGAACATTTTCTTCCCCATGAGGAGATGGCAAGCATATCATTAGACAATTTACTGCTATTGACAGATACTATATGTATTAATCTTCTGCTAAAAACACTGAAATACACACTGACAAAAGAAAGGAGAAATCCTGCCAGCTCTTGAAATAGGTGTTTCATTCACATTATTTAGACAATAACTCAGATCACAGTTGGAGAGTGAACACTAATTTGTGAATTTAAGTATAGATTTCCATTGTCATTTTATTCCACAAAATGTTTTGGTATTGGAACATTAACAGAGGGAAAGAAAGAAAAAAGATACGATTATTTAAATAAAATCAGGACAGAGTGTGTAAAATGGGACTGCCTAAATGCAACATATGTTGTCAGCTTTGTTCTGACATATTTTGAGGTTTCTTCCTCAATAGTTCTTTAGTTGGAATGGCATGACCTCATTAAAAGGGTAAACTGGGGAGTAATGACTTTTTTTTCTAGATATGTCAGCAGCATAAGTAAAACCTGCACATTTTTTTTTTTAAATAAAGTTTATGATCTCTCCTATCCCATACATAGAATTTCAAAGAAGAAACCAAGTACACAGCAAAACACAATGTGATACTTACTTAAGAGTATTGGCAAAGGATATCTTTGATGGCTTCGTAAGCACTTGGCATCCAGTGAGATCTCACAAATCTCTGCAGAAATACAGAAGCCAGAATCGAAAATATTTGCCTTCTATACAAGTTGAAAGCATAACTCTCTCTTGTTTTTCACAATAGGAAATGGCTTTTCAAGATTAAATCCTCACTTAAAAAGCAAGTAGATGATGCAGATGAAGGCAGGTTTCAGTCAGTTCGAGCTTACCCTCGGGTTAGACTGCTCAGAAGCCACCAGCTTGTGAAGATCATGAAGCAGCTTGAAGTTCTATCCAGAAAAGTGTTCTGTCCTTTACCATCTGTATTGAATTGGTGTCTAACATGGGGAAAGAAGAAGGATAATGTTAGAGGAGGAATAATAAGTTATTCAAAATTACATAAGACAGTGAAACATGGAAATGGCAAATCTCTCTCCACATGGAAAAATTGGTTGGTTTTTTTCCCCTATTTTAAAATGCTAACATTAAACTAACAGATAACATAGCTCTATCTTTCACAGATTTCTCTTTTGATGATATCAGTTACTACACGGGACCTTCCCTAGAGTTAAAAAAGATAATTTAACTTGCAATAAAAGAATCTTATAAGTGCAAATTACTAAGTTATTCTTTCTCATTCCACTAAGAAAACTGAGAGGCCTTGCTGGCCAGCGATGAGATACTTGAACTTTGACTTAAAATTCCTCTTTCTTTTTGGCTCATCTGGTTCAGGTTACTTGCCCTCTTTCACTCTGATTACTTTTTTTAAATTCAGGCAGAAGCAGATTCATCTGCACAGCTACCAGAAAACCTTTTTGAATTCCTACACACTCTTTATAACAAAACCACAACATCTAATATCTAGACTTTTCATATAAGTGTTAGTAGCATCAGGTGATGGTTATATGAACAGTTCCTGGCCTACATATCCATTCTAAGTTTGAAGGAATGTTAAAGTGAGCTTATAATTGGCACAGTGAGAATCAAGCCTTTCTACATTGCCCTCAGCTTGATACAGAGCCTAAAAACAAAACAAACAAAAAAAATATCCAAGAAAAAACTGCTGTAACTCAAATAAAAACTTGCAAAGGGTAAGAGTGCTCTTCTCACTTTAATCATTTAAGGCTACACGACAGAAGATGCACAATTTTTCATAGTGGCAGAAACCACATGTGTGCTACTAGCTATTCCAGCACTTAGGAAATGCATTGAAAACTTTATGCCTATGAAAAATGTTGACTAGTAAATAGACATCTTTAGGCAATTCAGACTCCAGTAAGGAGAGCAGGACTCCCATCACAGCACATGTGAATGCAATGGTACAGAGAACAGAATAGAATTCACAAATCATACTGAATTCTTCTCATGTTTACAGGCCTGGGCACCAAGATGCAACTGAAAGCTCTTGTTAGCAACTTGTTTGGCTTTGGAGGACTTCAGAAGGCTTCAAATTCTAATGCAAAGAGATAAGGAACAAGCATTAGCTTTAGAAAGTCATGTTGTATGCCAAAAGCAGCATGCATTGACCTAAACCTTAAAGACAGGAGCATGTATTTGAAAATGAATCAACATCAATCCAATCTACACTGAAGTTATGATGAACCCTATCACTATCAGCCAGGTAAGCAAGAATCTTTTCAAGAACAAGGGAAGCCATATACCTCCTTGAGAACAATTTGCTCACAAGCATTGCAAATGCAAAATATCAAAGGTGGACAAAGAACAAGCTTGGAGGAAAAAGAAAAGATGCAAATAAATTCTATCCATAAGTCGGGAGATACTAGATTATCTGGAATAGAGAACAGTTGTGTTCTACATAGCAATTTCTTAAAATCAACATGGAATGAACTGACACCTGGATATGGCTCAAAGTCATAGTTTCTAATAGCAAAGACTGTATGAGACAAGAAATTTGCTTGTAGTCAATACAGTTTTCTTCCATTAAAATCATAGTAGATTTAGATTCCTATGGAAATGTGCTAATTGGCACACCGTGGAGAACTGCAACTTCAAATACATTGAATCCATCATACTCCACAATTTGGAGGTTTTTTTGGCCTTTTTCTCTTGCTTCCAAATGCACCTCTCACAAAGCAAGCTTTGGTCACCACACTGTGCAGTAATAGTCAAGGGGACAGCAACTCCCACGGATTAAATACTGCTGGACAAACATGGCCAGAATGGGGAAAGGGGATTCAAAAGCAAGATGTGAAGCAGAAGCAATTTCAAGCATAACAGCAACAGACTGCTGTTTTAGCATAGCCTCAGTGGCACAGCTGAATCTCCTATAGCACCAGGCCTGGGGACATCTTATGTTACTCCCACAGAATGTGGAGGCTTCCCCAGCCACGGGAGATGTGCATCCTGGTTTCAGTGTGCTGGGAGGGAGGGGGAAAAGGGAAGCTGCCTGCTCATTTGTAGCACTAAGAACGAACACGAGGACACAAGGCCTTTCTCACTCAGTTGCTCGACTCTGGTAGTTAAAATTACTTCCACATCAGTACCCCACATAACCAAATTCTCCTATTTTGGCCTGATTTAGCAGCCTAACTCTCAGAAATCTGTTGGTGGAATACCTCCTTGAGGGTGGCTGAGGGCTCAGCATGGAGCTCTCCCCATAATCCATGGCACTCAAAGTATTAGAAGATAATGTAGCATATATTCCTCCCATCCATTACTGTACAGAAGAAGTGTACAGGTACATGGTTAGGAGCCCCCAGGTAGCAGGGATGTGGATCTCAGGATGAACAAGTGGACTACACGTTTTCAAAGAAGTAAAAATCTTTCACACCACCAGCCTACAATTACCTCTTGTAACTGAATACAAAGCTCACTCATCCATGCTTTTTTCCTCTTACATAAACTCAAACTTGAAAAAAGGACATCTTTGTAATTGTGTAATATTTATATAGAAAGAATTATGTCCTTGATTAATAGGAAGATATTGTAGGACACACTATGAAATGGTTATTTTTAAGAAACACAAAGACAAAACTACACATTTAGGGCCTGACTTTATTAGTCTTTTGCAGGATTTTTATAAGGCAGCGCACCTCCAGTATTTGATATCAAAATCAGGGAATTCCACCTATTATATGCCATACTAGAAATACAGTCCATTAGAAGCATAAGAGCAATGGTTTGATCTTGCTTGAGACAAAACAACTTTGCAAGTAAAGTTCTAGAGAGCTGACAAATGAAATAACTCTAAGAGCAGCAGTATTTTTGAGTCACTATTAGTCCTGATCTAATCCCAGTGAAATGAGGCACTGGCACAACAGCCAATCATGGCAGAAGGTCTCACACAGTAAACGTTGTTCAGAGACATCCTCAAATGCATTTTCCCTGAGTTAAAATACTGCTCTCCCCCAGTCAAACAGGATGAACAGAACAAAGAGCATGTAACATATCTGTAACACAGCCCAGTGCTCAGAGTTCCCTGTGGAAGCAAGCCCAGCTGGAGGGGATAACGCTAAACACTCTCCCAAAATATAAAGATCAAGTGCCAGGAGAGCACTTGTCTTTACTGAGTGGTGCTGTTCCCAGTGAATGCCTGATCCCAGCCATTGTCTACAGCTGTGAACATCTCCATGACTGACAACAGAAACAGAGCCCGTCACAGGGCACACTGTCAGAAAACCTGCCAGCCTTCAGGCCAGCTTTTGACCACTGATGCCACCATTCAGTGACAGTGCACAGTGGCTGCTGTTAAAAGATTGTGCTGGAGAGAAGATACGTACTGATGCATGTGAACTAAACATGATGAAAGCAGAGCACTTCAAAGCTTATCTCCAGTTCAGAAGCTGGAGATTCAGTCTGAATTGGGCATGGAATGGTCCCCTTTTCACAACAGTAACAGCTGGCCCCAAGTCAACCAAGCTCTACAGGATTTCTCTTAAAGAGATGAAAATTGAATTCGTTTGACATTTGGAGCAAGCGCTTGTCAGAACTCAGGTACCATGCAAACTTTCCCTTCTTCCCCAGCCAAGGTTTTCATTGCTTCTGTTCTCAAGTTTAGACTCTCTCCTGTCAGTATCTGCTCCAGTGAGTGTCCCATTAAACAATCTTGGAGGTTAAAAGGACATTATACTAAAAATCTGGAACTAGGTCTCAGATCTCAGGATAAGGCCCAATTGCACAGTGCTACTCATGATGGTTGAAAGCGTGGCCCTAAAGCCCAGGTGTGTGCAACAGCAAGGACAGCCAAGAAAAAGAAGACCTGAAATCCTGAGTGCATTTAGGAGCTGCCTAATTAATCTAATATTCCAAGAGCAGTCAGGACTAGGCACCTCATATGATCTGCTTCACAGACATAACATGGGTTGCATCTGTCAAATAATGTGATGTTAGAAAATTATACTCTAGACTGGAAAGTCTGGACTTAATTAATTACCAATAGTAATTACTTAGCAAGAATGGAATTCTTTTCCCTCTAACATATGGTTTTATATAAGAATTCCACAATTCCACAAACTACTTCCACAATTGTTGGAAAAGTAGACTTCATTACCTAAAGTATAGAATTCAAAGGCTTACTTTAATGTAAGCCATATGCTGGGATGCCAAGTCATCACATTGATACTGTGCTTGGGAAATTCTTGTCACAGTTACCCTCCATTTACCCTCTAGTGAGGGTAAACTATTTAACTTCACATTTATGTTGGCTTTTTTTGTTTCCCATTTTCTCAGCACACTTAAAAATTTCTAACATTTAGGTACGTGTCTTACTTGAAACAAACTCCAGATCCTTCAAAACAAAACAGTACTTAAAAGAAAATTAAAAAGCACTTCCATTTACCGCAGAATACTTAGGTTCATTTGCAGCATCTGTTTTTTAAACGGAGTTCCTGATTTGTAACTGAGTTTGCCAGCTGGGCTAAATCAAGTCACAGGAGTCAGCTACCCCCTCGTTTTCAGAGACATCTCAAGTGACCCTCCATGTCAAAAATAAGAGTATGTGTAAGTTGAAAGGACAAATTATTCAAGTAACAAATGCCACATGGTTTAAGCATTTAATCTCCAGACTTACAACCAGATAGTGTCCCCAGGCCACCACAGGGAGGAAGCTGCAAGGCACCAGGAGCCCCACAGGGAACTCAGATTGCCAAGGGAATGCCAGGGACCATATGCTACAGCAGCAGCCTTCGAGAGCAGTTCAGGTGTGCTCTGTCTGACACCCTCGCGCTTCAGATACTGTTGGAAGTTTCCTTATGTAGCACCGACTGCCTGGAGTTCCCTGGTTTCCTCCCTGCTACTCTGCTGTTCAGTCCCCTGCATGGAGCTCCAGTCACCAGGTGGATACAGTGGCATCCCTCATCTCACACAGGGGTTAGTGACTTCTTTATTTCAAACTCTGGAGGAAAACTCAGAGTCCTTTTATGCTTAAACAAACAGTGGAGGTCATGAATGTGTCCATTTCCCCAGATAAAATGGATGACAGCTCAGGATTTCTCAATTTACTTTTAGGACAGGGACAATTGATTTAACGTAGTGGCAAGCACCAGTGGCAAAATAATTCCTAAAAAATCCAGTTATGGAAACCTTAACTAAGACTGTCTTGCATACTAAGCCTCTCCCTCCCTTAACCACTGGGTCCAGGCTGCAACCTGCTGCCTGTACTATTCAGATCAGAGAGATTACTGTGAGTGGGGTGTGCTGCCACGGAGCAGGATGCCTCCATCACTGCCACGCAAAGCTCCTCTCCAGAGTGTCACTGCAAAGCGCAGCACACGGTTTGGAGCTTCCCAAATGAGCCCTGAGGGACACAGCCAGAGAACTGCCCCTCCCGAGCTCACGCGTCTCAAGCTCTCCAGGCAGAGCTACTGACCTCCCTTGGGGCAGTGACTTGTTCAGCACCAGCTGTGGATCTCTGGCACTCCTGTGCCACATCTGCTCAGGCAGCTGGACTAGATGGCCTCTGTAGGTCCCTTCCAACTGGGACTACCCATTCTACATCCACCAGCCTTCGCTGAGGTTGTACTCAAACCCTGCAGGACCTTATTCAACTTCACTGGTTGAGCTTTAAAATCAAGGTGTTTGGAAAAGAAAGAGTACTTCTGTTGTACTTTTACCTTTGACAAAAGAACGTTTTGTTTTCAACATAACTCAAAGTAAACTGACAGGTAAGTGAAACTGTGACATTGTACAGATCCTGATGGCCACTTCCATTCAGACCACCTGAGAGTTCTATGAAGTAATTAGTTTGATTTGCATAATACCTGCTCTGCAATAAATCCTTGGACCTTTACCAGCTCATTGACTTTCTTCTGTCCCTCTAACACTGCAGTCTTGTGGAATTCACTCCTTGAGCCTTATTGGAGGGGAGAGTGGAGAGTGGAGAGTGGAGAGTGGAGAGTGGAGAGTGGAGAGTGGAGAGTGGAGAGTGGAGANGGAGAGGAGAGGAGAGGAGAGGAGAGGAAGATGGGGAGTCTGAGGTAGCATGTTTGGCAACAGACATGCTTTAAAGAATTCTTTTGGAGGCTTTGCTCACCTTTAGGTGGCCAAAGGATTCACCCTAAAACACACATTTTGTCATGCCCAGATCTAACCCAGGAAAGTACTGAGTAGCAGCACATTCAGAGCAGAAAAGAGGATGCTTTCACCACAGCCCTTCAGCAAATGGACTGAACCCTTGCACTTCAGCCAAACATCCACAAACATATTAGTGTCTCTAACTGGACAACTTTGAGTTAGCTGGCATATCTGGCACAGCTGCCAAAAACCAGTCCTGTTAGCTGTCTTTTGAAATGGCAAACTCCAGATCTATTTTGGTGTGGAGGACAATGTGCTTTCCTCTCGTCAGCAGGTAGGAAACAACAACATCAACTTTCCAAACAAAGTTCAAAGTGGAAATTTAACAGTCAACATGTTTCTGCTTCCTCAGGCTGTATCTCTAGACTTTGAAGTGGTGATTACTCTTGCAAAACCTCATTTTATAGGCTTGCCAACAGATCTCTACATAGATTGGAAATTAACTAGCACAGAAAGCTGCAACTGGGGTCCTCATTAGCACACAGTCGTTTCCAGTGCTTCTCCCCAGCTTCCTAGATCATTACTTGAGCTCTGAACTAAATCCAGCATCATAATTAAACTACTCTTTTAACTTGAGACCCTATAAAATTGCAGCCTAGTTTATTCTGCAATCTGTTTGTGCCTTGTGTTTTGACTGAAGCACAGGTTTGCTTTTTCTGAGACTTTGTTATTTGAATTTTGTTTTTACAACCCAAACAAAGGAGTGCAAAGTGTTTGATTTAATTTTTCCTGGACTGAGCTTAGCTTTAGCCCTTCTTTAATTTTCAATGTCAAATATGGCAAGACTATCCTTCAGGATTTGCAGATCCAACCTGACAGATATTTACTAGAGGAAGAGGAGGGAAGAGAAAGATAAAGTGCAAATACCAAATTCAGCAGCTTTTGCTGTGCAGGGAATCTCAACCTAGAGCTCTGATTTTCTTGTAAAGGAGCACTCAAGGTTTTGACTCTTTAATTTGTCTGGAACCAAACCTCAACCAAACCTCAACCAAAAAAGAACAATCAAAAAAGAGTAAGTATTTTATCAAATCCACCTTTTCAGCAGCTGAACTGGAACTTGCCATCCTCCCACAGTGCCACAAACTGCTCTAACTGCTTTCAGGTTCTGATCAGCACGACCCAAAACAAGGTTCAAACACCTGCCAAGGCAAGGCATTGCTGAGTCTGGGGCAGCAGTTCCAAAGGTCCCACACAAGCCTGTAAGTGCCTTTAGATTTCACATGAAATTTCTTACTCTTGACAACCCCCAATGTAGCAACATTTACCCTGTTTCCTCTCAAAGTAATTTAGGCTGCTGCTGTACAAAATTTTGTTCAGCTGTGCAGAATTTAAAAAAAGAAAAATAAAAAATCCCCAACCCTAAACCAAAGAAAAAGCCGGGCTTTGATTAATATTGAAATGATGCTTCCAGTCAGTCAGTGAAAATCTCTAACTTTTGAATCTAACTCATAGCAGGGCACTAGGTGTAAACCAATATGTTGTGTAGTTAAAAGGTAAAAAGAGGAGCTTTTTAGAAAAATCAAGTTTGGCCACATGCAGAGAAATTATTTTGGACACTTCTGCTGGGGCAAACAAAGGTTTGGCTTCTGCATCGAGTCGTTGTTGCCACTTCCCATCCTGTAGGTAGCAGATGGAAATTGAGCCAGGCTTTAAAATGCTACCTAAGTCAGGATTTTATGCTTTCATGCAGTGTCTCAATGAATCAAAGTTTTGCTATAAAATTCGAGAAGCAATGCTCAAAGCCAAGTCAAGTCATAAAATACAAGCTGATTAATTTCCCTCTAATTTGTATGATAATTAAAATTCCAACTTTTAATTCTGTTAATTGTCCTCCCACAAGGAGGTTGATTGGGCTTTGCTAATACACGCTGTGAAAATGCACTTCCCACAGGTCTGTCTTTGTTTCCTTTAAAATGCAATGCTTTTACATAATTATCCCTTAACTTCCATAGATAAATGTAAGCTTATCTCTGGCCTGTTTTGACACAAGTCCCCGTGTAACTTAAGCTGTGTCCATAAATCGAATGCTCAAAGTCATTAGGTGTTTCATCAAAACATTGTGCCTGTGTGTGCTTCTCTGTGACTTTTAATGAGCAATTAAACTTGCAAAAGACAGAGCCGGGGGGGGAAATTTAGAGTAAAAAAATACCCACACATTCTCTCCTGGAAGTCAAATATCTCCGACCTGGAAATAGACAAAATATGTGATACAGCAGACACCCCTCTTCCTCTCACCTTCTGCTTTCCACAATCCCAACAAACTGTGTGTAAGAGCAGTCAGAGGAGAGCTGAGCAGAGCAGGCACCTGCACACAACCCTGATGCTCATTGGAAAAGAAAGTTTAACTGGTAAAGCTGCAGTCAACCTCCAGCTTGTGCATCTCTGGCTGACTATAAAATAAATTCATTCTTTGTTGCGGTGCATTGATGCGGTGCATTGCGGCGATAATTCTTTAACTGATATACCTGAATGGAAAGTCTTACCAGTCTTTTCCTTGGGGTACAACAGTTCTTTGGGGTACACAGACAACACCTGCCATTCCGTCTGCCATGAATGAATACATTATGGCCATTGCAAAGAAATAACAAAAAAGTTCTCTGTGTATGTGTGGTTCTGGACACATACAAAAGTTTTGGATAAACAATGATTGAGATGAGGCAGGTAAATCCATTGCCATTTGCACTGAGTCTTGCCTGGTTATCAGTGTCCAAGCAAACTCTTTGTTCCTCAGAGCACAAAATTACTATGTGCCTTCTGCCCTTTCATGTGCCTTGAATTTCCTTTCTTTATGCTTCCCTGGCTTAAACTTTTTTCTGTACAAATGGGCATCATAAGGACACTACATAAAAAACCTCCCCAAGCTGTCTGGATTTCCACTGCCAGGATAGATGATTGCACTTCCATTCACAGCAGGGGCACTGCCATGATCCCACCACTTTAAGCACTTTGTAAAGCCCCTAAGTTACAACTATTAAATTCCCAACAGCACCAGCAGTGAAGCTTGGGCTCAAGATGACAGACATGGAAAAGAGGAGTCTAAACCCTCATTCCCCTCAGGAGCAGCCGATGGCCCAGAGCTCTCCCCTGTTTTCTTAAGCCTCATCAGCACCACACCATCACCCTGTGTGAGAAAACTAAACATCTTTCAGGCCTGAACCCCTTCTCTGAGACCTTTTCCATCTTCCAGAGCTATTCCTTTGACAATGCAAAAGCTATTACATCTTATTTTCCATAGAGAATTACACTTTCTATACGCTAATTTACCCTCCATTTAACACACTCTGTGGGTCCCCAGTATCAAACCAAAGCCAAAATGTGAAAGGTGGCAAGGAAGTTCTGGCATATATCCCCCTCTGACTCAAACCAATACAGGAATATGCTGAGTGTGTTACACTAATCATATAGCCCAAATCTTGGCAGATAAGACAAGAAAATCAATTGTAATTTCTTTGGCTGTTTTCTCATATATTCTCAACTTGTTAGCAGACATTTCTTTTAAGAGAGCGGTCAATGAATATTTAATGCTGGAATGCACTGCCAATTTTATCTGCCAGCTAATAAAAAAGCTGCTTGGTCATGGGTGTAAGAGAAGAGGTCTATTTCAGCCTCTGTGGCTGGCTGGCTGTAATAAGAAGGATGACAATTTTAAATTGGGAGATTAATGGATAATTTGGAATCACTGTCATTCTGACACAACCAGTGACCTTTTCAAATTGACAGATAGCTCCATTTCACCCCAACCAGCTACAACAAGAGATTGTTTTAAACAATTGGACCTAAATGCCAGGCTTAAAGGAGGCCAGGCATAGGAACGTGGCAGGGCAGCTTATAAGTAAAATAGGACTCCCAGAGATTAATGGAATAGTTAGGAGGGCCATCCATCCAGCAGTTCCAATTCTCAGTTTTTAGCTACTGCAGCATTAGCAAGGTAAAAGGCACTGGTGTCAGAAAGAAGAATGCTCAGTATTATCTTTTCCAGCGAGAAAAACAGTACAGCTGAAACACTGAATGTTCTAGGGTCTGTCCAAAATTATATTGTGAAAAGATATGAAATAGGTGAAAGAAAACTTCTGCAGACATCTGTACCCATCCTGTGATATTGGGCAGTATTGCTTCAGCAGTAACACACAGAGCCATAAATCACTTGTGAGAAAAATAAAATAAAATAAAAAAACCCCAGAAAAACTCATTTCCTGCTAGAGCCAAGTTTTGCTCAAGAGTCCTGAAATAATGGGCCTTAAAAGTAAGTTATTGCTAACCACAGAAAAACTATTTTATGCAAAGCTGTGAGAGCTCTTTGTGTGTTCTCTCCAGGAATCTTTCACAGTTTGACTCCCAATGTTCAAGTCCAGTCTCATGACATGACTTTGGAAGGGAAGTCGTGTTTATAAACAAGGAAGTGAGCTGTCTTTTGACAAACTTGACATGCCATTGTGCAGTTAAATACATAATATGAGGAGAAATTGATTCAAAGGGGTACTCTCACATTAATTTAGAATTCTATTTTAAAAACTGTTCTTGTTTTTACTTGCAGAGGTTTGCTTGATGTGGATTAGCATTTCTTTTCAGTGCCAGATCAGTTGTCACACACTGTCATTTTTTTAGGAAGATGAATGGGGTAGCACTTCAGGCCAGCAGCCCACCTTCCTAGTGATCACTGCTGGCAGATCCACATTCCCAAATGTCTCCAGACTCTTACCCTTATTGTCAGAAATATTTTCTGAGCAGTTATTTTAAAATACTGACAACTGCTGGGCCATTTTCTAAATGAAGAATATATCACCAAGAACTGCTCATTGCGGGGAACTGAAAGCCTGTGTTGGAAACAAGATGGGGACGTTGCAAAGAAATATCCTCAGTTTCCAGGAGATGGAAAAGCATGTGTGAGGCAGATGCATGTCACCAGCCATACAAATGGAAGGTCCCACACTAACTCCAAGGTCAGCAGTGGTCATCATCTATTACAGCTACTTTCAGCTCGTGTCCCCAAATCAGGACCCAAGTCCCAAATGCAGTACAAGATACAATCCAGGATGCCATGCAGATGACTCTGTGCACCCCAATAATCCTTATTTGATCCAGTAGCATGGCTAAGCTGAGATCTTGGAGGTGGGAGCATATTTTAGATTTTCTGAGAATTAAGCAAGACCAAGTTCTTGAGAAAGTCTGCTTGCTCCTGCTGCACTGAGAGTGATAGACACTGTGACACACTCCAAGTGTTAAAGTAGAACAGACTATTCCATTTGGAAGGGACTGACAACGACTACACCTTGTCCAACTGCCTGATCACTTCGGGGCTGACCAAAAGTTGAAGCTTGTTGTTAAAGGCACTGTGCAAATGCCTCCTACACACAGCCAGGCATGGAGCATTGACCAACTCTCCAGGAAGCCTGTTCCAGGGTCTGATCCCACTCTTCAGAAATGCTTCCTTGTGTCCAGTTTGACGCTGTCCCTCGCATAGCTTTGAGCCATTCCCACATCCTGTTCCACTGGATCTCAGGAAGAAGAGCTCAGCTCCTGCCTCTCCCCTTAGGTTCCTCAGGAGCTGCAGAGAGCAATGAGGTTCCTCCTTCCCACAGGCTGCTCCCAGCCCCCAGTCTGCACCTGTGGCCAGCGTTACCCTGCCCTGCAGGAGAAATCAGCTAAATGGTCATAAGAAGGCAAAGCTGCCATAAATTACCCAAGCCTTCCTGACAGGAAAAAAAAAATGCCAGCAAACCTGCAATGAGATCAGCATCCACTTTTCCCAAAAATCTTCATTTAGGAAATACACATAGCAGATTCCTAACTAGTTCTATAACATTTCACCTGGCACAAGTGTAGTATTTATTACATTTAGTCAAAGTGATGCACAAGAAATTCTGCAATTAAACATGCTAAATCCACTTCCGTTATCCGTTATTTGTGAGCACACTGAGAAATACCATCTAACAGACTAAAATTCTTGTAGTTTTTATGAATTTTCACAGTATTTTCAAATTTCAGCATGATTTCTGGATGTAGGAAATGTTTCTTAGACTAATAGGGGAATATGGGGTAAATTCATCACCACATTGTGATAAGTGAGTCGCACATTCAATATGCAGCAAATCGTGTAGGTAAGCTAGGGATGAGTAAGTGCAGCAATTGTTATGGATAACAGAAATGGGAAGATTCCAAATGTTTGATAAAGTGATGAGCTCTGTAGCACACAGAGGATTGATCAGAAAGTTACACTGGAATTGAATCATTTCTAGGTCTCAGAACAGGGCAAAATATCCCACAGAGGAACTACCACAGCAAGCATTCTGAGCCAAAGAATTTGGCATTGCTACTGTCAGAACTAAAGAGAAACCACTGTTTTCTGTCAGAGCCCATCCTGCCTGCACACCTGAAAACACAACTACACAATAAAGGGCTGAAGCAGAGTTGATCATTTCAATACATGTTTTTAAATGAAACTTTTTAGCAAATGCAAGCCAGGTAATTCTGAAATTGGAAACAGTTGAAACTTATGATTTTATTTTTACCCCACAACTAAAAGCAGGAAATGATCTTCAAATTTATAGTGCAAAACCAAAGAGGTGCATTTGTGACTCCAATGTTGTGCCACTAAAAGCATTTATTCAAAGTCATACAACTAGAAAATGGGCCACTATAGCCAAATTGCTTCTTTTAGAAATAGAGTGGTTTGAAGATAGTTGGCTGCTAGTAGATTACAGAATTACAGCTTTGATTTTATATTAGCAAGACAGGAAAGTCTGCATTTTGCTGTTTCTGTAACACATTAGAGCATTTGTGCAATTTCAGCTGAACTAATCTGGCACCCCATTTACATCAAAACTTTGCATGAGAGCTCTATAGCATAAAATGATCTCAGTTTGTGATGATCTTTTTATTTGATGCCTCTGAAAATAATCCAGTCTCAAGCAGACTGGATTACTTTGCAAGTTTCATTTTCTTTTGTTATCAAAATATCAAAACAGATTTTGAAAGGGAAAAACTGGAATGAATCCTCCAGGTGAAACAGATTCCACTTCATTTACAGAAGAAAAATGAAAAAGTAAAAAAGAACAATCAAAAAACTCCCAAACCCACACAAACAGAAGAAATCAAAGCAAAAGCAAACCACCCCACTCTAGAGAACGCTGGTAATGTTGCCTGGGATCTATCAGGCTCCATCACTCCCCCTGCTACAGCACAGGGCAATAGTGTAACAGAACAACTGCTTACAAACCCAAATCCCTGCTCACAGCACTCAAACACCGAGTTTTTAAAGGTTACAGAATTGTTATTAGAGACTTATTTGATAAGATCTTATCACAAATTCGACATTTGTTGAATGTGATTTGTTTCCTCCTACTTTGCATGAACCTCACAGATCACTTGGGCTGAGGGCTGAAACAAGCTCATGGCTTTAAAATCAGAATAATTTCTTCCACTTTCCCATTGCCACACCTTAGTGACCAAGAGCTGTTATACGTTATGCAAAACCACTGCCTAGAATTTGAAATTGGGCATCCAAAATTAGAGGAAGTTTGAATATTTTGGCTTTTGTCTAATTCTGCCTGTTGACAGGATAGAGGAAAGCCAGCACATAATAAAATTAGTCCCTACCAAATTTAACAACTCCTATGAAAACAGCACTACATAAACTCACCTAACAGTGGGTTAATTTTGTACTACATCTCCTCGAATGACAGACTCAAACCTGACTGATGTGACAATTTTTCTTCTAGGAGCTGTGTTTGTGTGCAACATCTCCTCTCTAGAAGCCACAGATAAAAGACATTATCTTTTCCTTTCCTGATATAAAGAAAATTACAGATGAAATATATCACGCTGCTAATCAAGCACGGGCTTCCATACCCTCAACACACCTTTGCCATGTGAATACAATTCCTCAGACAGGAAAAACTGGTTTAATACCATATTAAAATAATTGAGTTAGATGTAAATTAATTACATTGAAAAAGCACCTAGGAAATTCTATGTATGTATTAAAGTATAGCAACATTTTGCAAAATATGAAACAAGAAAGTAAAAATTAATTTTTGGCTTTTTGGTAGTTTTTTGAAAGCAGAGAACAATGAGATTAGTTTCCGATCTCCCTTTCCATAGAACATTACTAGCATTTTAAGTGAACCAATCAGTTACTATTCCAAGGGAAGGCAATCCAGGATTTACTCATCTTTAATGAGAGTTCATTAGTGAAGCATAGCAAAACAGCTTCATGAGTAGAAGAGCAACTCACTAAGTCTTAAGAGCATAATAAAATGTTTTACTGGAGAATTTTTTTTTAAAATATACTATTTTACTTGTAAGAAAGAACAAAAAAACCCCTCCAAAATATTAAAGATGTTTCAAAACATCTTCAAGACAACGATTTTTTTTCCTTTTGATATTTAATGGATATTTTTACTGCCATGCTGAATAGAAACTCTCTAGATACATCGAACTGCATGTTCAGTTACCCATTAATCAAAGACAAAATTCCTTAACTAGAAGTCACAAAAAAGAATGGTTTTCAGCACTTCTATATGGTATTTTAGCATAATATTCCAAAACCAGCCCTTTTTCTTCATGACAAAATCACTGTCTATTTAGGATTAAATATAAGCACCAAATTAATGACAAGGGCTTAACTGCTTCAGACAGTATAATATTTGGTGTAAACCTAGGCCCTCAGATGCAGCAAGCAAGGACAAAGTTTTGGAAAGCAATTGAAAATCTCCCTGTCACTTTGAAAGGTGAATTAGGCAGTAATAAACTGCCATAAAACTTTCACGAGGTTCACTGGCCTCTTTCCAGAGGGAAGCTAAGGTAATATTCTTAGTAGAACAGTGTAGTAAAATGGAGAAGTCCAAGGAAAAGGAGTTCTTTTAAAGTGCTACTACTCCATCTGTAATCTTAAATATTAGTAAGGCTAATGCACCTTTTTCTTGCTGAAAACCCAGGTCTGAACATCAGCCCATCACCAAGGATTTATGTTCACAAGTGGCTCAGTGACAGTATTCTTCCTCTTGTATAGAAACTTCTCATTCACCTCCTGAATAAACCAGAGCACAGCAGCTCAAACCTAGAGAATTCCTCTAATCCCAGAGCACTGCCCCTGTGCTTGGAGGGACCAACTCACTCCTCTACTGGCTGTTCTTCCCTGGGAGAGGAAGAACATGTCCTGCTTGGGACAGGCTGCTTTATTGGGAAGGCAATAATGGGAATTCAGCTGAGCACCAGTAAATTCATACCCACTTCCCACATCATTACAGGCTTCATGTAACAACTCTGCTTTATCATCAAAAACTTCCAGAGATGATAAGAAATTAGAATTTTACAAGAACTCTTCGTTAAGAACAAGCAACACCTTCTTGTCCCTCTCTAAATGATCTATGTTTCCATGTGAAATCCAGAAAAACAGGCAAATCCCTCAGCATTTTCAACTGCAATCCTTAAGTGCTCAGCCAACTGCTCCAGGGTTACCTCCCAGCCTGGCTAAGCCGCTTTGTGTTCCAGTGGCTTGAGTAGCAACCTGAATCAAGCCAGAAGCACATTAGATCTTAATTTCAGCTGGCATTCTGCAAGACTTTGATAAGTCATTTGACCTCTACATGCCTCACAGCACGGTTTGAAAGGTCTGTGGGAAGCCACTGCTTCCATGTAAATCAGACGCCTCACAAACAGCGCTGCCAGGGGAGGTGTCCCTTTAGGACTTGTTCAATTCCCTAAGAGATCATACAGCTGGGAATGGGCTGTGGACACTCTAAAACCAAGGTGCAGGATTCCACATTCTACCACAGTCATTTTTAAAAAATCCCTCTGCCTGGACAGATTTATTAGTTCCAATTAAAGGAATTATGATCACATCAGTTTTGTACAGTAGCTATTACATATGCAAAATAAGTTCAGTTTTCAATCAGAACTATGCCCATGCCATCACACAACACAATTCCTGTTAAAGTGAGCAGTGATCATCAGATTTTACTCTCAAAATCCATCTTACTTTGTCCATATTGATGCCATAATGATTTTTTGCCTTTTCTTTTATACCTCTTTNGTGCTCATTTGTAACACCTATAATTCTATACCTGATCTATTGTGGGGGTGCATTTTGGGGTGGGCATTTCCATGTGCATGTTGGGAGTGTTCCACCTGGATGGAGTGCACCAGGGATCCTTGATATAAATACCGAGGCAAAAACACCTTCTTCCCTTCTAACCGTGTTCAGCTCTGATTTTAAGAACAGGGATAAGGCATCAATATCATATTTTGTTCATGAGACAGGTATTTTGGTAGTCCTAGGAGACTTTAGTCTCTATTCTCCAGAGGAATTCCTCCTAAGGCAGTTCCAGAAATGTTCATCTTCTTGACCATTAGGGAGAATGCATCTAGCAAAGAGGGACAGAAAGATGTCAAAATTATATTGAGGAGAATAAATTACAACCATTATAAGTTTTATTGCATATAAAAGTTCTTAAACTACATGGAGAATGAATTGACAGAGAAATAAAGGAGTCTGCTAGGAATCAAGGATGAAGTCAGTAAAGGCCAAATCAAATTGGACTCAATTGCTGTACGCCCTTTTGCAATGGATAATAATAGTCTTGGTGGTATGTGGGAACCCACAGTTAACAATTCCTGCTAAAAGGCTTCACACAATTCCTAGAAACAAAGGAGACAGGCAGTTTTAGGATCTTTATTGGACTAGAGTTCACAGCACAACATTTCTCCCCAGGTGGAGTGGAAGCAGGATGGGTTTATACCCCATTTAGCTGGAACATGCACCAAATGTGACCTTTAAAAATGTAACCAAGGGCCAGTTTAGACATTTAAATACAGGAAGGGAAAAAAACATAAAACAAACAAACCAACCACCAAAAAACAAGACACCAGTCATCAATCCAAAGATCCAAAGATCCCAAGAGCTGAGCATCTGAATGGCTTTATGGTTTGGCCTTTATATCCCTGACTGCTCACAGCAACCTGCTGATCTCTTCACTGCCTGCACCAGAGGCACCAGCAGTGCCACCTGACTGTGCTGCAGGCTGAGATCAGAATGAAATCTGAGTTTATTAATCAAAAGCTACTACCTGGCAAACCAGGCAGCTCTTCACAGCACAGATTACTCTGCTTTAGTAATACTAACTGTAAAATCAAGATGGCTATGCTTAATCCAATATATAAATATATTTATAATATATTTACCTTGTAATATAACTTAGGTAGACTTAAGAGAACCAAACAATTAATAAACTCCATTAAAAAACCCTAACACTGTACTGAACAAGAGAATGCATCAGCTTCTAAGAAAATATACCTTCAAGTCTCTACTGTCAGATCTAGTTGCAGCAGATATTATCATGTTCACTAGAAAAGAAGTAAATCAGACAGAAATCAACCATCCCAATTATTTAAAAAATATTTTTATTTTTACCACAGGACTTCCAGCTTATTGGAGGAGGTGAGGAATTATACTACATCTGACAAGGTACTCACTATTTCCTCCCTGCCTTAGTTCTAATTATCAGCTGAAGAACTTGGGCTAAATTTATTATAGCTATGCCCACTAGAAAATTCTCTCCTCTGACTCATGAGAGATGCCTGCACTCATTCCGCTCTTCTTGCAAACGTAACTCCAAAAATAGACCAAAATACACTGAGACTTTTGCCCCAGGAGCCTCATGCCACACTAATGAAATCAATGGGAAATTCACCACTAACTCCAAACAAATGTAAGATCAAGCAAAAAATTATCTTCTAAGATTTCATATTTATTTAGAACCTTGCAGAAGACCTGAAATTGTTTAAAAACCTTTAATAAATTAAGATCTATATAATTCTTGTGAACTTGGGCATATCCCATCTGAGCAATATGCAAGCAAAAGGATTTTAAAAGAGGTGTTCAAAAGCAGCTACTAAATCTGTACCTGATTGTGCACAAGACCATTGAACAACATGAACTTCACTTTTAGAAGTACTACAAGATGAATGGGACAAAGTGGTTTTCCAAAAGAACAGGCCCAAATTTTCTAAACTGTAGCCTCTATAACTTCATGCCAACACAGAAGAAAAATCAATAGTCACATTTGGAAATGCAATTGTTTTCAACTTCACCAAGTCATGCCCAAAAATACTTATTGTAGAGGTCAATCAGGGCAGTTACTGTACTCTCTGTACAGTTCATTTTTCCTTCTTCTACAATGGAATTTTTCCTTGTTATTTTGCATTATAGCACAGTCAGGACTGCTTGGTTTTCTGGGCTTTTTCCTCCCCTAAGGTTGAACCAACCTTCATGGCACTGTAATGGTTTGGGGTCTTTCTGTACATTCTCATGCTAACAAGAACCAGTTCATTGTCTCATGAAATAGCATCTGACACCCACTTTCATAAGCCCAAACCAGAACATTCAATAGCAGCTATTATCTGTGATGTCCTGTTTTACATCATACCTCATGTTAACTATTGCCCCCAATAATCTGGTGAAAAAGTCATGGAAAATTATAGACTCAAGATGCTTGGTAAAATAGACCATGATCCAATTCCTTCAACTTGGATAAAAGCTTTCCACCTAATCTCTACAGTATTTGCCTCCCTTAATTGTTTGGACTAGACAAGAGTTAGGTAAAACCCTTTCAGAGCACCTTCAGGAATCTATTGGGTCCTAAAAAGACAAGGTAGCTGGCTGTAGAAAGAGCAAGGAGAGCCCCAAAAGACTTAGAACCATCAAGGGCTGCTTGTGAAAAGGGACTGGGACGCTGGGCCCAGAGCCAGCACATCTCTGCAGATCAGAGTTGCAGTTCAGAGGGGCCTTGACAAACAGAAATGAGCTGATGAGTATCACACAATTCAGCAGAGCCAAATGCAAAATGCTGGATTTCAGGCATAACCCCAGGTACTGCCACAGGTTAGGGATGGGCTGGTGAGGTTACTGCAGTGCAGAAAAGTTCCTGAGAGACCATTAGTTCTGTTATCAACACTTTATACATACAAATCCCGAAACACTTCCTCCATAAAAATCATATTCTTTCTTTCTTTAATGAAGCAGCATCATTTTTAGCAGATGGTGAGTGGGTGGCCAGGTAATTGTGTGAAGCAAAGGTTTCAGAAGCAAACAAGATTTTGTTGGGGATAAATAACTATCACCTGAAGTCAGCAAAACCCCATAGACAATTTTCTATTCAATGTAAAACTAATAAGAGAGTCTAGCTTTTTACTTACCTTTAGGAATTTCTTGTCTACTCCTTGTCTAGCTCCTGGACAATGTTCCCAACAAGACAAGAAATATCCTGCCTGACAAAAGTAAAGCATTTGTTCCTGAAATAACGTCCTGTTGCATGTGCAGTGTTTGCACTGATGACCCACGCTGGCAGCCTTTCTTTGCCATCTCCCAGCTAAAACAATACCAGGACAGGAGGTGTAACCTCAAGTAGTGAAAGCTCTTTGAAACACAGAGAACACCAAGGCACAAGTAGCCTGTGTAGGGTGAGTAGCTCCAGGTGGGCATGGGCAGCCTGCTCCCAGCCCTGGGATGGCAGCAGACGGTCACACACACTTCCTGCACTGACCTGCAACTTTCCCAAACAAAGATTGGAACATCTTAGAGCTGCAGTCTCCAGATGGGGAGCAACAGGGCGTGTGGGGGAAACCAAAACAAACCAAAAACCCCAAACTCATTCAAATATTTTTCTTTTTTTTTTTTTAACTACTTCAGGAAGAACTGCACAGATGATCACACAGACCATATTTCCAAATAAGGACTAATGAACTACTGTTGGAACCAAAAGGAGACCTAGGTGCATGTGCATATTTAGCATCTTCCACCTCTTTTACAGAGGGAAAAGAGAAGGCTGATATTCCAGCGTGTGCAGAAGAGTGCATACTCTAGTGGCCAGAGCCTGAACAACTATTACCTTATAACCCAAAATAAAAACCATTACCATATTTGGATAAACAGACAAAAATTCAATGTCACAATCTTAAATTACAACATGTGCATCAGATTAACATCTGAATATGATTCAACAGAGCTAGAGCACAGAGTTAACTTATGTCAGCTCAAGAAATAATCAAGTCCACTACAGTTACATGGCACAGATATCTCTACTAGAAATAAACCTGCATAATTTAGCAGCTATGTATTTTGAAGGCATCCCTTCCCACACCATTTTATGCAACTACAGATTCAAGTAACAATTCTGAACATATACACTACAATGAGAATATATGAAGAACAGGAGAATCAACTTCAAAATAAAACCCCAAGTAAAGCAGCTTAGCATGCCTGTTAACTTGAACAACTCAGTTCATCAGAGCAAAAATTATGATCAGCTTTCACTCCAAGGATGTCCACAATGTCCCAGTGCAAAAAGAACTGGGCCAGTTAAGAGTCCCTAAAAATAGTCAACTGCACATTAATTCAGGAGGTGAGAACACTAGACTTAGGTTAAAATATTTTGGCTGCAGGGTAGGGGAAAGGACGTGCTCATTCCATAGGCAGGAACATTGCTTTCCTGTTCTGTAGAGCCTTTTATCCTTTTATTGATAGGGAACATAAGAAATACTGAAAGACCTGGCGTTTTGGCCTTCTGTGCACAGCTAATCCTAGACCTCTGCCTTGGATCAACTTGTCTGAGCTCACACAAGACAGCCCAGAGGACTTGTCCAAATTGCTTTTTGTTTAAGCTTAAACAGATAGGTAGATTCTGCACTTTATAGCTGCCAGTAATTAATATTATGTCAAAATTTTTAAAACCTATTAATTGACTATGATTCTTTTGACATTGTATGTAAAAGAAGTCTCAGCCTAACTGCAGTTCATGTTAATATGAACTAACTGAATGCAGCACTGCTGATGAAGCTTCAAGGTACTTACTAGAGGAGAAGCAAAGTTCTATTTTTGTAAAAAGCATTTTTTTCAAATGATCCCTGCCAGCCTCTGTAACATTTCAGGTTATTTGTCAGCAGGGAGTACAGACTTGGGGAAAACAGCAGTCCTGTGTCTGGGGAGGTCTGCCCCTGGGTAAATCAGTAAGAATTGAAAAAATACCCACCCACTTTACAGTAAAGCACATTGGATAGCAGGGCAGCTCTTCAGCATCGCTAGCTATTTTCTCTATGTGTTTGCACCTAGAAAAACCTATAAACTGTCTGCAAAAGCACAGTGAGGACTGGCTGGTGTGGAAAAGATGAGCTGTGTTTTGTGGGGTTGAGTCTCTCTCTGTGCAGCACAGAGTATGAAGTTGGTGCGGTGGGCCTGTGCGTGGCAGCTCTGGCTGCAGCTCCAGGGCTGGAGACAGATCATCCTCCCTGTGCAACTCAGCACATCACTCAGCCAACAGGACACACCTCTCTTTTTTGTCTCCTGGTATGTCATGTCTTTAGTTAGGAGCCTGTGTCATGGGGATCCTAAGCCTTCTGTGATCTACCACAGCACAAACACCACCACACCTTCCACTCTTTACAAGGTTACCTTAGTTAGTTTTCAGCTCTCTATAGCAGATAAAGTGTGACAAGTTACCATCACCTGCCTACCAGGCAGGACCAACCAGTTCATACAGTGTGTCCTTACCAGACTGCTGAAGCATTTTGTTGCACTTGTATGCTTAACTTTCTATTTTCAGTGTCAAATCGGGATTTGAATTTCAGGTCTACTGAATAATGGGATCTGTGGGATATATCCTTGAAATAGCTCTTGCATTGATTTCTCAGCAGAGCAAATATCCTTCAGTTCAAGGAAATCCCAGCAGATAAGAAGGCAGCTCCCCACTTCTCCCAGCACCACACTTTGAGAATAACATATAAAAATTCATTACTGCAAGTTTCGTCTGATTCTTTCACTCCAGAGGCAAAGCCTGAACCGTGCACTGAAGTCAGCCTTGTCCTTTCAGTCTTCCTGTAAAGATTTACTGGATTATTTTTTCATTCTGTCCCACTCCTGTCAATATACCAAAATTCAGCAGAATAGTGCATATGACATATCAAACTGTCTCTTTCCAGTTCAAGATTAGATGTCCTTGAAGTCTTGTATTTTTTATGGCTGGACATACATCATGTTCCAGTTGTGGCCAATGAAATTCTACATAAACATATAGAAGACTGATTGAGATCCAGCACTAACAAAGTCCAAAAGAACAAATAAATTATCTCTATTTTTGGACGGAAACAAATTCTAGGGACTTGGACTGTCCTTCCTGGTTAAGCCCAGGTATCTCATATTTCACTGTTATTCCCTTAACAAATACATGTATTTTAGCCCACTTAACCACACATCAAGGTAATAACCTCATCTCAAGCTTTTTTGAATAGGAAATTCAAGTGTTCTTCACATCAGAAGAATGCTTTTACCTCTCTAATTTCCTGTTTGGTAAGGATCATGCCCACCACAGCAACTTCCCATTAATTTTGAAGCCTCAAGATATCTTGAGGCTTCTCACTACTTCAAATAGTAGGTTCAGAGAATCACATAAACATAAAACTCAAAAAATTTAATATTACAGAACTGACTATTGGTCAAACTCTGACTGAGAGCAATATGGTGCAATATAAATTAACCCAGGTAACCTGATGTAATTCCAGACTGTTTACCTGTATTTGTGCAGGGTGAAGTAACTAAGCTTCCTACATTCCTCTGAACTCAGTTACCAACAGGATCTTTGGTTTCACATTTTTGCACATGCAGCTGGCAAAAATCTCTCTCCCATTTGCAAACTGAAAGCTAAGCCTGAAGCACTTCAGCTCGCCTTCTGCCATATGTTTCAGTTTCACAAGTTTGGTCTTCTATTTGCAGAGTCTGAGTGTGGTGTTTGCTATTCTTAGCATTTCTGCCTGATGAAGAGCTTGTTTTCTGGCCACTTGTAGCAGAGAGATCACAAAAGCTCCAAGACTCAGATTCCAAGCTCTGCAGCATGCACTTCTCCTCTGATGGTTTTTAGCTTTTACTGCTCCTGAGCACAGCTCAGGCTGTAAGAAGGAGCACGTGCTGGACTAATCCACAGCTTCCCATATGCACTGAAATGGGCTTTCTTCTCCTTGGCAACAATAAATAATCTAATAAAAAAGACACTGCATCTTATAAACAGATTGTTATTCCTTTGCAGAACTCTCCAAGGGCCAGCAAACTTTGACCCAGCAGACTGACATCTCCAGGCATATCAGATTTAAAAAGAAAATATCCAGCATCTCTATCAAAATATCTGTCACTTGCTTGCACAAACCACATGCCACCTCAGCTGTTTCAGAGCACTCTGAACCTAAAGCCCATCCAAATGAGAATATAAGTGTTCTGAGGTGGCCAGTGGCAGGGTGACAAGGGGCAACTTTAACTAAGGTCACACTGTGGTTGCCAACAGGAAAACAGAATGTATTTATACATTTTAAAGCAGCCACAACAGCTTTAATTGATCACACAAAGGAATCGATTGCTCACCATCTCTCTCAGTACAAGAGAAGGGGGGCACTAAATGAAGCTGCATGTTTCAAGTTAAAACAACCAAATGAAGAGGACATGCAGGCAACATGCAATTGACTTACAATAAAAATTACGTTTGTCAATCCTGGCTCAACCATTCATTTTTGGGCTCTCATCTAATTGTACTAGTGCAAGACCATTAAGTTAATTAAGTTTAGAAGACTAAAAGCATCTCAGTTCCAGATGAATCTGATGAATCCACATAGAAATATCTTTGGGAAGCAGCCTTTTGTTCATGGGGATGATTCTCCTTGGCCAGTGCAGGATTGTTCTTCAAAGTATTAAGACTATCCCCTATCCCTATCTACTTTTCAATACTCCCTTCTTTCATAAAACAAAATATTCATAGACTGCAATTAGATACTGAAACTCATGACCAGTGATGTTAGTTACTTTTTCAACTTCTGAGAGTTTCTAAGGCAGTAATTTCCCAGCTTCCTCATCCCATTTGCTTTGATTAGTTAGACCTGGCATTTAGGAAGAGAGCTCAGAATCTCTCCCCCTTCCGTGCCTCAGAGAGGTCTAACCTTCCTGTTATATGGCACTATGCCCCTGTAAAACAAAACTGCTCAGAACTGCCAATTTCCCTTTTCACATAACAAATTCAGCTCCAAAATTCTGTCCTCCATCACACCCAGCTCTAACATTACTGATTATAGGTTTCCCTCCTCTCCTCCCTCCTACTGTTGAAAGTACGTTTCAGATTAATTTCCCTATACAGGTATTAGCTGTAGAGTTAAAACCAAATGAAACATTTCATCCCAAATTTCTAAGTACTAGAGACATTTCCAAACAATTTGGTAGGAAAGTACATTTGGAATAAGAAAGAGGCTGCTTGCATTTCATTTCAGATTACCATTTGCCACTTTGGATTCATTTTACAGTCCACTTCATCAACATGCTCTGCAGTTGCCAACACACCCATGCAATTGTTACTCTATAGAATGAAAATCCAGCTGTACACACAAGGACCCAGGTGTCAAGACATATTTAGAAGGATAGCAACTGTTGGAATTGATGGAGTCACACACGTAAATACTGCAATGGAACTGGGGTCAAATTTTAGACACAAATTAAGACAATGCAGAAGCTAAAACCACTCAAGAGGAAAGTTTTTCATGGTCTTGGCTCCACTGCCAGTATTGTGACCCCTTGGATGTTGTCAATACTTGAGAATGTCAGATAAGACTCATTACAGAGCAACCTGCACGAAATTCAGTGACCTCTGACACCAAGTGGATCAGACTAGACAATCTGATTATGTCTTCTGTGAACCTCCTAGGAGAGATGGATTAGATCCCCCAATGAAAAAGGCTTGGCAGGGCCCCCCACTGCTCTTAGAGCAGAGGTCTTGCCATCAGCATTTCCAGACAGAAATCAAAGTCAACCTCTCAGTCACCCCCCTTAAAGTTGACCATATTATTTTTTCTCAAACAGTAAGAACCAGAAAGCAGCTTAGAATTTCTGTTCTTTATAATTCTCCTGGAACCACTGAGTGGAAAAGCTGGGAATTTGTTACTTGGAATTTAGACATGAATCAGCAAAGGTGGGATACTCCACTTGGCTGAGTGCCCTTGAATTAGAGGGGAAACTGTAAAAGGAGTCATTCTCATAGTTCAAGCTATTGAGGTTTGTGCCCTAATTCTGCACAGACACACACACATACAGAGTGCTTCTCAATGAACATATACTGCTAGTGATTCTTGTCTCTCCCATCATTAAGTTTTATCCATTAAAAACACAAGTTTCTCCATGCAGGCCTATTTTTATATTAAGTACTATAAAAGAGTAACTTAGCAAAGAAAAACGGTGGATTGGCATTTGCTATATTTATCAAAGGACTACACAGATACAAGTTCAGCTACATGCAAAACAGAAGGATAGGTCAGTGCATGAAAATGCCCAAAGGACAATGAAGTATGAAAGATCCACAGAGCAGAAGCTGGGAAGTGTGAATAGTACTTCATTTTAAAATACATATAAAACAATTGCGTGCATTTTCTAACATTCTCTAAAAATTAAAGTTCAGCAAAACAAAACCTGTATTTCTGCTAGACAGAACAGTAGTCGTGTTCCACATAGATTTACTCTTTTTTAGAAAAAACACAAAAGAGGAAGCTGGTAAAGTCAGGCCACTTGACAACCACAAATCCAGCTCTGCACAGACTGGTCCCCTGCCAAGGACAGAGAACTTCCCACTGGGCAGTGAGCCTCTGCAGGAGCAATCGCTACTCTGGGCAGAGGAGAGAGGCTGCTGCTACATGAAGATAAAACTTACAGTGCTTCACAAGGAAACCCACAATCAAGGATGGCTGCACAGAAGAAATTCTTATTACAGCCCACTTTTAACAGATTGCAACTGTACACACCTGCCCTGACTGGGGAGCCTCCCAACCAACTGCTCCTGCAAACAATCCGGGTGGGTTCCACCGCTTTGAACGGAGCAGCTCAGAGCTCACAGTTCACTTTGTCGGGATACAACTTCAGTGAAGGCAATCAAGAATAGTTTTACAGGCAATAACTGATACCAGGGTCCCTTGCATTCCATTTTTAGCCTGCTTACAAGGATTGGTGGTCAAACAACCTATTTCTCTGGCTTGGGCAATTCTAAGATTGGGAATCCAGTTAACAGTGCAAACAGAAATACAATGAGGCACCACATTGCATGGCAGGGCAGGTAAAGTGCTAAATTTCTTCCCTGGGACCAATCTAAATGTGCATGAATAGATATTTTGCTTTTGGGAGCAAAAGAGAAAAGGGAAAATTGTCCTAAGCAGATGAATAAGCCTGGCTGGCTGTGGCTGTGCTGGTACACTTTGCCAAGTGCTACAAGGTACCAGCCACGTTGATGCTCTCAGTGAGCCACCACAAGCCAGACGTTCTCGAGAAGATGTCCTGTGATCCACAGCAGAATTTATCCATACAAGCCCAGCTGTGCCCCCAAGTTCTTGCTTCAGAAGCTCAGGCTGCACATACTAGCCCTAAGAATGCTAGCCCCAGGAATCCTACCAGGCCTCTGAACACAGAACGACAACAAAACTGCTCTGATTTCCTGCTGCTCCAAGTCTCCATCTCCCTGTCTTCTTGCAATTGTTGTTGTAAGAGATGCTTCCACCTATCCCTGACTCCTGAGCAGCACTGGGGTACTCGGTGTTTACAGAAAGAAAGAGTGCTTGTGTGTGTGTTCCAGCTGTGGTGCAAGCTGACTGAACAAGGAGTTGGCAACCAGGCCCAATGGTCCACATCCAAACCAAAGTTCAACTTACAGCTCAGAGTCCTTGCCCTTTAAAGTATTTTCCTGCACCACTGTGTGCCAAGAAAATGAGTGAGCAAATGGAGAAAGGCACACAGAGGAGGCACTGATTGCAAAAGTCTATTTCTGATATTCTTAATGTGCTTAGTGACATCGTCCATCACAGCCAGATGTTAGAGATTTAAGTTGAACAAATTAAAAAGCCTGCTTTTTGCCCTTGGCGTATTTTGCTTTGTAGCACATCTCATTAGTGTGGTTTCCTTTAATGGCTCATTTAGTTTTTGGACTGAAAATTAGAAACTAAGCAGAAGTTAATTTAAGCAAACATTTTTTGTACAGCCACTTGCTAGCACCTCAGAACTTAGGGGGCTGGAGAAGGGTAGGGGAAAAAGGGCTTTCTGTTTATCCACTTCACCACAAGTTTTTTGATGCTAAAATAGCCAGGTTCTAAATACGGAAAAGGGAATATCTGTTTTCTTAGAAAACACTTCCATGAGAATTTAGAGGTCTGAAGTTGATATATCTGCCCTCAGTGGCCAATTTTAATTGGCAATATCCCTTTAAAAACAAAGGACCCTAGCTGCAAAGAGGTGCTTTGAATGAGAAAACAAATTTGGTTTTGAGGAGTTCAGATGCCTGGAACCTGACATCTTCAAAGCAGAATGAGCTTTCCTCAAGAGATTCAGCTTCCAAAGAATCTGAACCAAAGGCCAACAGGATTTGGAGAGGGATTCTTAAGAACTGAACAGGAAGCTTCCAAGGTCTGTCTGCAGGAGAAAATCAAGTCTTTAAAGTTAGAAATAATAGCATTATATAAAGAAAATTAAATTTTTCTCTGTGAATCTAATCACACTTTAAAATGCAGATGCAGAAAATGCTAAAGGTTTGTGTTAAGCAATGAACCAGACAAAGCCCTCACCCTTCTGGCCTTATTAAATATCAGACAGACATTCACAACTGTATTGTAAATACTTCATTGTTTTACATTAGTGGCACAGGATCTGACATCCCAAAGATGCTCCATGAGACTTCAGTGTTTAATGCTGCTGGTGTTCTCTCCACACATTGTCATTGTAGAAACATTTATCTCCTCAACAGCACGATGCCAGGAGCATCCTTAGAGGTGGGCACCAAACAATGATCCCCTAAATACAAGTTTCACATGTTGTTCCAAGACCCTTAGGCTATCCAGTAAATTCCACGATGCCATGGAAATCCAACTCAGGTCTGACACTCTGGAGGATCAGTAAAACCATAACAGCAAATTGCACAAAGGGCTGAGGTTTTCCAATCCACAACTTCCATCAATAAGTAAAATTGTTGGAGCTCCTCCCTAGAGAAAGTCACATGGCAAGCAATGTTTTTGCAGTGGTGCAAAGTTCTGGAGAATCTCACACAGAGAATCTCAGCTCATTTGGGTGTGCATTATAACATTCTGCATTAATTTATCCAGATCAGGAAGCTACTTGTAAGTGATCCCAGCTATCATCTCCCTTCCTCTGCCTCACAAATATATCTTGACAAAAAGCAATTACCCATTTCATCACAAAACCCATTCAATGAAACATTCCTGCAGCTGAAATCACCCTCGCCCAATCTCCCACCTTTCAAAAAAGGCTCAAACACTTGTCGGATTCTAAGTCACATGGAGGAGCAGAAAAGATGAAGTCAGAAGCCTTTCCCTGTTGACTCCCTGCAATGCAGAGGTGTGACACGTACAGGAGGACGCTTATTTAGAGACCTTTCCCCAGCATCAGCAGTATTTGTGGAACACCCTCCCCACGTCACACGCCACAGATGGCTCTGTCCCAGGTTGAAAGGATGCTCTCAGATTCCAGAGCTGGGAGTTACTCTCGAGTGTCCAAAGGGGTCTCTCTCCGAGGCTGGCCCGAAGCTGTGTAATTCCTGTAAGGACAGGAACAGAAGCAGCCCCGAGCAGCAGCTGGGCCTGGCAATGGGTGAGCCTGGCTCTCAGCCCCACCTGAACCAGGGAGATCCAATCTGCAATGGAAATTGTCTTGAATTTTTGAGATGGCTCTTTCAAGCCACACATAGGTAGCAGGGATCATACTCTGCAAGGCTCTCCCAAAACTCCATCTGAAGCTGTAGAGAACGTTTCTATGCACAACCTGAGAAGGTCAGGAGGCACAGGCTGTACCAAAATGAACAAAATAAGTTTAGCTTGCTTTTTATCCAAATTTGTTCTGCTATGCTCAAAGGAAAATGAGACTAGTAGAGCTTGCCAAGATTTTTTCCTTATTACATTTGCTTTAAAAATCCAGAATTTGATATCTAAATTATTTGTATATTTGGACTGAACACAAAGAGTTTGAGCAAAATACAGTTCAAAAGTTGGTTCTTTTTTTTTTTTTAACATTCTCAATAAAACATTTTGGATACTTTTCCCAAAGCTGTTTATACCTTAAAAATTAAAGGAAATGTTTTAAATTAAAATATTTCTTTAATGTCTGAATATTTTGGATTAACTAGAAAGGATTATCCACCAGTTCCATAGCTAAATAAAAACAACAAAAAATCCTGTTATTTCTATAGCTCTAAAGAACTTGGATTAGAAAGACAAATCTTGTACAGCACTTTATACTTTTCGGAAACATGTTGTGAGAAAAGCTGGAGGAGAGCTACCTACAAGGAAAGCCATAAATAAAACTGGCAACCTGTCCATCACCCCTGCTGCTGGGAGGCTGTTTCACAGGTCCCTGTGAATATCACTGTGTAGTGCTCAGGTTTTGAGCAGGTGAAGTCACTGCACTGAAGCAGCTTCAGAGGTACTTTCTGGACATTTGTTCAACAAATATCCCATGACAGAAGGGATTTTTTTTTTTTTTCTTTTTTTAGTGGCTCAGTACCCCATTTTGGTAACTTTCTAGAGATACTGCCAGACTAATTGAAAAGGCTCCGAGTAAATAAGTAATGAAATTAGAGTCTGAGAACTGATTCAGAAGGAGTCTTGTTGGTTTTGTGGTTTGGAAAAGTATTTTAGAGGTTTCAGGCAGAGAGCCCATTGACTGAAACTTGCAAGTTAAATGTTGTAAATCCAGAGCTTGTGCTGAATACACAAATCTTCTTTAAAACAAACTCCTGTTACTGGAATAGCCTTTAGGTATAAGCAGTGTGCTCCCCAAAGGCTGTTTGAATTCTTATGACTGTATCAGTTGCATAAAAAGGTGCTGTTCCTAGAACATTTTGTCATCTGAAAGTTTGGGGCAAGCCTCTAATCAAGGAATCTATCTGAGGATAAAATAAAAAAAAAATATTTAGTTCAGATTCTTCACAAGTTTGAATTAAATTCAGTGCTGTGTTTGCCGTGGGATTTATTCATTAAGTTCCCATTACCAGTAATGTGAGCTATGGGGAGAGCACATCACAGAGGAAATTTATCCACTACTATATCAGCAGAGATGCTGGAACTCATGGGTGTGCATGACATCCCAGTTTGAGCCAGAACCTAAAATCTGCCAGTTGCAAAGTAATTGCATAGAAGACATTACAAACAGCAGCAGCAAAGAGTTTGGCTGTATCAGATACAGGGTCAGGCTCATGCTATGGTTCAAAGCCAGAGCCACATTGGCATTATTTTACTTACATGTTTAAGTCTTCTCCATGAATGTATTTGTTGTCAGTTATGCCACATAACTTGGAATGTTTCTTTCCAGCCTCCAGCAAGTTGCATAGAGGAGAAACAAATTAATGCCGACAGCCAGTAGTCTGACTTTTATTTACGGTGGTGAAAAATAGAGGTAAAGTTTGAGTTTGGAACAGATACAGCTAAGAGCACCATCACAACCAGTGCCCAGATCCTCCCGAGTAGTGTCCTGTCTGGTGAATTGTTTGACATAATATGGTGTGAAGGTAAGTTTATAGAAATAACAGTACTTTGAAAAGGGTTCCCAATACCTGGTGTTTGAAAGGGTCTTTTTAAAGATTTTTGGTCTATATCTTAGAGATCTGCATTTACCCATGGAGCTATTTAAAACTCAAACAAGCCTTTAATCTTAATTCCATTGAACAGAAGGGAGGCAACAACTTCATGTTAGATCAAGGATATGGACATATAAACAGTAAGCAGCTGAGTTTATTTTTTAGAAAGATCTCTTCTGTTCTCTGCTCACAGACTGCCCTAAAAACATATCCCTGCTCAATTCCCAGTCTGACTTCTAAAGCCAGCTACTTTAAAGGTTCAGACTTAGCTAATCAGGCAGACAGCACCACTGTCCCTGTAGCTCTTCAAATCCTAATCAAAACCATTCCACAGTTCTTCATTTAGATACAGGAAATATATCACATTTCTACAAAACCACAGAGACCCCAGCAGCTGTTAGTTTCCAGATTAGTAAACTGTAATTGGAGGGTAGGTGCTGATCCTAAGGCATTAGCAGAACCTCCACAACTGCTGTGGATGGCTGCCTGCTGTGCTCCTCCGTGGAAATGGACCAGCAAAGAAACCCTTTCTGAAGACCAGAGATAACAGAGGTCACCAGCATTAGGATCAAGGTTCCAGATAATCTTCAAATTAAAGGCCTTCAGGTGCAATGAAGCCCAGCTGGCACACATCAGGGTGATAATCTAAACATAATCCACAACCTGCCAAACTGACGACTGAATTAATTATAACACTGATGGGCTATGTAAAAGACCAGAGATTACTGAACTCCTAATTACTGAATTTGATTACCCTGGAAACAGCATGGCTATTCATTTAATTTTATCACCTTCAGTTTTGCTTTGGACAGACAGTTTTGTTGAGCTGGTGCTGTATCTCAAATTAAGCCTCTGCAAGATTTGGCATGCAGTAGCAACCTTGGCTGAAAAGCCTGAAAAATTGACAGCTAGGTAAGCTACCCAAATCTTTTAGTTCTTCAAAATATCAAGTTCTCAGAACAGGCTGCCTCACAAGTATCCTGACGTGCTTCATGAGGTGCTACATAACCAAAGAATAGTCACATTCTTGGAGCGCTTTGGCTTTTTATTAATTCCATCTTAAAAGGACAGTACTAAAAATAATGGGCAAAAGTAACAAATAAAAATCTAAGAAGATTCATGTTTAATAATTTCAGTTTTAGATTTATCACAACTGGCTTACCAAGGCCTGTTACTCTCTTATAAGATAACTCAGTTTCCTGACAGTGAAATTCTCTACAAACAAAATGTTCTATCCAAACAAAAAGCCTGTTCTTCATGCATTCCAGGAATTGAGATGCACACTGCTTAAAGAGGAATGATCAAAAATACAGCAGAAAAATGTTCTATTCATTATCGTAAGCTAATTTTTTTTGCAAAAGCCTTGTTAATATATTTTAAATAAACCCACATTTGATTCATGTCATTTATGAATTACAATACACAGCTGCAGAAAAATTTTATTAACATGTTACAGTGATTCACTAATCTTCCTTCTCCCTTCAAAAGAAAATAACACAATGAAGATGCTCCCTGCCATGCCCCTTCCTCCTGTCTTTTTTCCCCACACTGTTTCTTAAATGCTGGAATTAGCTAATTTGAACATTGTTCATCACTTAAAAAGAAATAAACCTCCAAACTTTGGCACAGCAAGTATTCTCAGAAGGAATCTCACATATTTTTAGACTAAATCACAGTCTGTAAAGTCCTCAGGGCATAAACATGAAAATAAAAAGCTTTTTAAACAATCAAACTACAAATATGCTGTAAAATGAGCATGGGGTTTGGAGTGATTATGCTCATAATTTTAAAAAATTATCTTAAATATTTTAAATAAATTAAAAAAAATTAAAAATTTTCACCCTCTTACTTTGATAAAATACTCCACAGGTCTGAACCACCAGGTAAAAATTTGTATCCCATCTCCAAATCAAGGGGATCTTACAGATGCATATAAATTCCTCAGTGGAAGGTGTTGAGAAGCTGGTGCCAGGCCCTGGGCAGTGGGGCCCAGTGAAAGGGCAAGAGTCAATGGGCACAAACTGGAACACTGGAACAGGAGGTGCTGAGCGTAAGGAAATGCTTTGTTACCTGTGAGGGTGACTAGCACAGCTTGCCCATGGAGTTTGTAGAACCTCCACTATTGGAGGTATTTAAAAGCCATCTGGGCATGGTTTGGGCAGCCAGCTCTATCTGGCCCTGCTTCAGCCTCCCTGCTGGGGGACAAATGACCTCCAGAAGTCCCTTCCAACCTCAACCACTCTGTGATACATCTCAGTCACCTTGCTCATTCCAAAGCTGAAAATAAGGAAATCACACCCTCAGACACTTTTGAGTGTAACTCACTTTTGAGTTACTTCAGGAAAAGCTTTGGTGCATGATGCTGAGAGCCAGTGCACATATTCAGAGTACTGCTGAGTACAACAAAAGGTTATGTGGGGGCAACAGCCCCCTGTCACAGACCTGCAGGCTCGAGGCCTCACCCACACAAGTGTTCTTAGGAAATGCACGACCTTACTAAGCAGCAAGGGAGAACAAGACCTCCTGCACCACCAAGCTGGGCACTCACGAGCTGAAAGCCAGCTAAACCCAAGACATGCACCTGAGTGTGACATGAGAGGCAGCTCACTGCCTAAGGCTGGTGTGATGAGCCAGGAGTATCAGAACTGGAAAGAGAATCAGCCAGGCTGCAGAAAAGCATTTTTTCAGGCTCCTCTGACCTAAGGAAGAAAGGACTTCTCCCATTCCAGGCAACTTACATGCAATCATATAACTTACAGAGAGCAATGTCCTTTACCATTGGACTTTACAAATATCAAGTATCAAAATGCTAATATATTCCAGAATCAGTGTAAGAGGCCAAATTTTCCATTGCATCAAATCTCCAGCAACCACTTAAACCAGGACAAAATGGAAGTATCTGTACTAATTTCATATATGAACACACATTGAAAATCAAGTCCAGTAAGGACTGTCAAACTGTAATGATTAGTTATGTTTGTGCTTACTACTTATTTTGTCCCATTTGTCATTTAATTGCTTATGTAGTTGGTGACAGCAACAAAACAGAGTTCTCACAAACTGGGAGTAACTTCTTCAAACCTGAGCAAGACAAAAAGTCAACAGGCCAGTGGAGGTCACAAAGAAACACACCCCTGCACACACACACCTGCCTCCACACATACACGCCATGCCCCTGGCCATTGGGCAAGATAAGATTTTAAAATGCAAATTAGATATCCACGTAGTAACAAATCATTGTAAGTAGAAAACCTTTCAGCCCAGTACTTCAATTTCAAGATGACATATAGTTTAATGGTGGTGCTATAAAACCTCAGTGCTGTTTTTAACTTGCCGTTCTGCTCTCCCCTCAGATTTACTGCAACGGAATTGAACCAGGGTTATAAAGAGCATGTGTAGTTAAAGAAATTCTATTTGATCCTGGAAATAGTTTCAGAATGGACAATTAAATCCATTTTTCCAGCAACTTAGATAGTCTCAGCAGTCAGTGTTGTAATTTGTTGTAAAGCCTACCACACATGAAATATCGTGGCTATCAGCTTCTGGCTTTTTAATGGTGTGATGCCAACCACAAGAGCTCTTTAATACAGTAAAGTTTAAAAAGACCAGAAAAAGAACATTTTTTCATCTTCATTTTTCAAAACTGAAAAATTCTCTGACTCTTGAGATGAAAGGCACCACAAAAAGACTTTTATATTAATTGTCTATAATATGCAATTCAAATATTCCTACAGGAAATTGCTCATCTTAGAGTGATATTAATATAAGCATGACTGAAGACACCAAGTAGGACTGCATATGGATCAAACAAGACATTCAAAAAGTCTTCTTCTGTGGCTTGGGCACGAGGATGGCACAGAAACATCTGACATTCGTTTGTATTTTTTTTAAATCTGGACAGAGCATTCCTCCCTGACATGACCTCAACCTCCTAACAAAGGGTTATACTTCTTTCACTGCATTCTTTTTCTCACCTGGAGTGAACTCAAGCCATACTATGGATTTCTGTGAAGTGCCAAAGCAGACAGCTCCTGATCTCAGTTGTCATATTTATACACTATGACACTGCAAAATAGAAAGAAATATTCCAAAAGGGAAGCCCAACGTTTAGTGTATGAGGAAATAGGTCTCATTCAGATATATATATATATATGTATGTATGTATGTATATATACACACAGACACACATACAGAATTATGGAATCCTGTAGGTTGGAGAAGACCTTTAAGTTCATCAAAGTCAAATCGTTCCCTCAGCACAGCCAAGCTCACCACTAACCCATTTCCCCAAGTGCCACATCTACACATCTTTTAAATCCCTCCAGGGGTGGTGACTCCACCACTGCCCTGGGCAGCCTGTTCCAATGCTTGAAAACCGTTTCTACAAAGAATTTTTTTCTAGTATCCCATCTAAATCCTGGTGCAACTTGAGGCTGTTTCCTTTTGTCCTGTCACTTGTTCCTTAGGGGAAGAAAATTACCTCACCTCATAACATCTGCTTTCAGGTAGTTGTAGAGAGCAGTAAGGTTCTCCCTGAGCCTCCTTTTCTCCAGACTAAACGACCTTCCCCAACACCAAGACCAGGCTGCCAGGCATGCAGCNAGCCTGTTCCAATGCTTGAAAACCGTTTCTACAAAGAATTTTTTTCTAGTATCCCATCTAAATCCTGGTGCAACTTGAGGCTGTTTCCTTTTGTCCTGTCACTTGTTCCTTGGGGGAAGAAAATTACCTCACCTCATAACATCTGCTTTCAGGTAGTTGTAGAGAGCAGTAAGGTTCTCCCTGAGCCTCCTTTTCTCCAGACTAAACGACCTTCCTCAACACCAAGATCAGGCTGCCAGGCATGCAGCTCCCCAGATCCTCCTTCTGGCCCTTCTTGTAGATAAGGGTCACAATTGCTCACCTCCAGTCAACTGGGACTTCCCCAGCAGCCAAGACTGCTGGTAAGTGATGGACAGTGAGCACTTCCACCACTGCTGGTAAATGATGGACAGTGAGCACTTCCACCAGCTCTCTCAGTACCCTTGGAAGAATCCCCACCGACCCCACAGACCTGTGTGTGTCTGAGTGGTGTGGCAAGTCACTGAGCATTCCCCCTTGGATTATGGTGCTTCATTCTGCTCCCTGTCCCTGTCTTGGGGAGTTGTGTACCTGGACAACAACTGGTGGTACTATTAAAGGCTGAGGCAAAGAAGGCTTTAAGTATCTCAGCCTTTTCCTCATCCTTTGCCACTATATTTTCCTCTGCATCCAATAAAGATGGGAGATTCTCCTTAGCCCTCCTCTTGCTGCTATGTATTTACTTTTTACTGCCTTTTGTGGCACTAGGCCAGTTGAGTTCCGGTTAGATTTTGGCCAAACTATGTAGCACATATATAGGTGTGGGTGTGCAATACTAGGGGCAGAATGAACCCACATTCTCCCTGTTCCATTGTTCCAAGTCTGAAACTCTTAGTAACAACAGGTGAAGAAGCTTAACAGAAGAAAACAGAAGAGACAATGCCAGACAGAATTGCTGTGGACAGCCATGCCATGTGTTGGTGTCACCTGGAGGGTCACACTAAATCCACACTGCAAAAGACATTGGAGGCCGACTCAGGAAAAAAGTTTGAAGTGCAACTAACAAGTTGTTTGAATCAGGACTATCTGAGCAGATACAGCTTTAGAAATATTTACCAAATATACCTCAAACCCCATGTAATTAAGAAAACTGAGTAAGATGTTTTTAAGAATTAATTTTATAAAAAACTCCAACTCACACCAGATTAACAGATCAAAATCTGACCTTTTATAACTGACACATTCAGCAACTTGACTAGTGTCTTGCCTGACCCACAGGATTTCTGACAGCACACAACCTTTCCTCTTCTGTTGTGCTTTCCAGCTGAAAGATCATACAAAAGTCCCTCAGCTGAACTTTACCCAGAGCTGGTCAGGTGGCCTATCAAGCTCCCTCTGCTTACTGAAGGAAAATGCCATCAAATGCTGGTTTTTTCCAGCTGGGTTGGAAGGTTATTATTTGTCAAGCACTACAGTGGTCAGGCATGATGCTGAAAACTGCAATAGCTGTAACCTGTGCATAGTGGGAAGAAATAAAACACAGGTGTCATTTTCAGGGCTTCATTCTCCACCCCACCCTTAGTTCAGGAGTTCACATTTTTCTAAGCAAAGAATCTTGGACTGCCCTGAATTTCATCTAATGTCTGGATGGGGTTCACTATTCAAAGGGCACATTATCAATTCCTGATGTCCAGGAAGAGAACTGTGCCTAGAGAATTTTTAATCTCTATCTCAGGACAAAAAGCACAGTCAAAAATATCCTGAGAGAAGAAATATTCCACAGTAATCCCCATGTATGTACTCAAGGCCCTGACTGTTTGGTGTCTCCAGCTATGTATTATAGAATCTAAATTTATCATTAAAAGCCATAACCTTTAGCTAAAGAAAACCTAAGGATCAAAAGAGCAAAGCAAAGGGATGATAAATTCAATACGATCTCCTGTGTAATATCAGACAGGAATTTTGCTCTGCATCTCCTGCCTGCAGTGAGCTGCCTGAAAATGAGGCTTTCAGTGCAGACATTACACCCACAAGATTAACTCTTAAAAATATGCTGAGTTTCGTTTTGTCCACCTTCAGTACTCAGCACAGTTCTGTGCTATTTAGGAAGGGCAGTACATCTTGAATACAGCCATAACATTTCCTCATGTAACACGGTCACACCCCTGCTTACATCCATGCACAACACAAGCACAAAAATGCTGGGGTCTGCCTGTGTCCACAGGATATGAAAAGCTCCCCCTCATTCCACAAAATATTAAAACAGACAACCCCTGTCAATTTGAAAGCTTTAACTGCTGAAGCGTTACTATCAAGTTACCATGTTTACTCCTCAAAACTCTTCTCTCTTTGATGACTGCTCCATTATTCAAGGGTCAAAGCCTCAGTTTAACCCAACAGAGAACAGAATAAAACCTGTCTACAGAAAACATAAGTGGTGAAATGAATTCACTCTCCTATTTCAGAATACTGGAACATTTATTTTTAAAACTGCACTGATTTAAATCCTCTAATTCACTGACACACAAATGCCAGGATACTCAGCCTTAGATTCCTGTGTTCTGCAGACCACACCAACACTGGCCAGAGTATCAAAAACTGTAGGTAAACACCACAATGAGGAGGAATCAGGGAACAAGAGAAACTATAGCAGCCAGTCTGACACTTGTCAAAGACTATAAGGCTGTCAACAAAATTTTTCAGGCATTGAGGCAAAAATTTTCAAGGCCAGATGTCAGAACGTGGCTAAACCAAGTTACATTTGAATGAGCTACTACAAAAAACATATTGCAGAGAATTTGCAGGGAATACTTTTGTCAAGTTAATTACCTTGCCACAGGTTGCAGTGATGACTACATGCCTTGAGTACTGCTCACACCTGTGCTGGGGAAGCTGAAAGGAGGCTTTACTAATTTAAACACTGAGTTGAGTCTTTGCAAGATTCTGCCATTCAGAATATTTCTTCTTGAAGAATCCCCTCCTACATATGTGGATTAGGATTTTTGTCAAAGGCTGAGTTTGTTCTTTAATTAATAAAACACTGACTGCCCTGTATCATGCACAATAAAAATATACACTTATACTGTGAAGCATGAGAGTTTCCAGCAATACTTCCTCATCTTACTAGACAGAGCAAAAATGTCTAAACAGTCCTCTGCTTGATGCTTCAGTGTGTTCCATGAGTGAATTCCCCTTCGTCCCACTTCACATTCACTGCTCATTCTCTTTCTAAGCTGATCACACTAATAGATTCACCCTTGTCTATTTGTGTGGGTTTGATATTGGACAAAGAATCTCTCATACCTACTTTCAGAACATTTTATTTCTCTTATCTTGATAATATGCATTAGGAGTGTGATAAAGTGGTCTCTATCAGCCCTTTCCTCAGTATTTAGATGAGATCATTTTGACTAGCAAGGCAGAAGCAGAAATTCCAGATGAGATCATTAAAAACGATGCTGTTGAATGCCAAGGAAATCCAATCTGAACAGGTCTCATTATCACACAGGTGACAGACTATCACGAGCAAGTCTAAACTATAAACATTGCCAGCTTTCCTTTTAATAGCCTGGATACTGACTGGCCTTTGCTCATCCTTTCCTACCAAAGTGCTCTATTTTTCAACAAATCTTACCTTATTCCCGAATTCGGCCCATCTCTGACCTCAATCCATTATTATGAGGAAGGCTACCAAGACAATTAGAGGGATGGAACACCCTGCTTTCCTGCTATGAGGAAAGGTTGAGAAAATTGGGATTGTTCAGTCTGGGAAGCTTCATGGTGACATAAATGTGGCCTTTGGTACCTGAAGGGAGCCTAAAAGAAAGATAGAGAGGCACTTTTTACAAGAGCATGTAGAGACAGGACAAGTGAGAATGGCTTCAAACTGAAATGGAGAAAGTTTAGTTTAGATATCTGGAAGAAATTCTTGACTGTAAGGGTGGTGAGATCCTGGAACAGGTTGCCCAGAGAAGCTGGCCCCATCCCCAATGGCAGGGGGTGGAACAAGATCTTCAAGGTCCCTTCCAACCCAACCCATTCTATGATTACTTCTAGTGAGTTTAGCAATCTAAAATGTGTTTGATGGTAGGCCTGGAGAACCAGCCTAACACACCATTATTAAGGTGCATGATAAATAAACTATCATTTACAGTCAAGTTTAGCCTCAGCTATATATTGAAATGTTAAATTCTGGGATAGGTTCACTCCAAATCTTCTGTTCAGTAGGTTCTCAGGAACTCATTATAACAAAGTAAGCACAGTAAAAGCAAAAAAAAAAAAAATGCAGATAATGTGCATTGTAAAAGAAGAGTCCTGTTTGTGCATGTATTAAATATAAATTGAAATGTAAAGCTCCACAAAAATTGATGTTATGGGGCAAGGCACTCAGTCATATACACGTGCAAAGCAGCACTGCATCCAGCAGACAGCCTGTGCTAGTACCACAGCTGAAGTATGAGGTTATCTTAGATGATGGAGGAAACACATAATGTGAGAAAGTTTAATACTGTCAGGTACAGCAGGGACCAGGACAGAGATTACACATTCAGTCTTACCTTTGTCACTTCCACAGAGCTTTTGACAACCTCTAAAATAGCAGTCTTTGGTGAAAAGTGTAAGTCTTCACCTCTGCAGAAAAAAAAGCATTGACATTTCTTACTGATGTGCTTTTCCACAAGAGGTGAAAGAATGTCATGGCAGATCTAAATAAATTCTGCTTGTAAAAATGGTTGCACCATTGTACATTCTATAATTTAAAGAACAGTTACAAAATTACATCTCAACTATTCCATTTTTCTTTATAAGGAAAGAACTGCAAACCCTCTGCCTGCCCTATCAAAAGTGTAACTGATAACAGATAGTGTAGACAGAAAAGAATTTGTTGAAAACACTTTTAAAACCATTTGAAAATATAAATGCTGTTAAAGTATAACCCTTTGTCTTACTTTGTAGTGGTATGATAGTGTCAGAGCAAATAAATTCCTTTCCAATATATTTATTTACTAGTACCTTCGCAGATTTTAATTTTGTTGACACCTGTCCCTAAAAATGATAAAAGCACACCCATTCTGACTCTCACACTGCCTTATTCTAATGCATATGAGGGCAATTACTACTTGACAACTCTCTAATGAATAACTGTGCTCTTTGCTAAGCTTGTCACATTGATCACTGGCCAGCAATACAATTAATAAAGTATTGCTGTCCACATAGCACATTAATAACTAGCCTGAACTAGAGGTGGCAAGTCTGGTAGATCCAGAGCATTTTAATCTTTCATACCCTGCCAGCTTGGAAGATTAAAGGAAATCTCCAAGACAGTCTCCACATGCCAGCACTGGGCTCCATGACATCCTAGCCAGGATTACAAACTCAAGGCATGATATTTCATTAATGCAACTTAGTTGGACAGTTCAAGCTTCATTTCCAAATGCTGCATTGCCTTGTGGTCAAAACATTATTTATTTCTTTCTCCTTCCTATTTATATTTCTGAAAGGCAGAATTGATTAAAGTTGTCAGTTCAACCAGAATTCATTAGGAAATAATGGCCATAAATTTAGGGCACTCTCAAATGTTGCTTAATAATTCCATAACATTTAGAATGGAAAAAAATCAATCTGGGAAAGGTCCCACCTTTTTAATACAGAAAAGGATGAATTAAAGCTCATTCATGAGCAGCAAGTCTGAAGTTTTCCCCCAACATTTTAGGGTAACTTTAATTGCTGCTTGTAGAGTTTTGCTGACAAACAGGCTTCAAGAAGATTATTATTTTACTTCTTGGATATATTATGATTTGTTCTTTTAGTCAAGTCCACAGAGGACAGAAAGTTTATTTAACAGAAAAATATTTTCAAGAATCCCAGCAAGATATTCTGTCATCCTTGGAAATATCTGTGCTTCCATTTTGCATTATGAGAAAATTCCAATTGCATCTCAAGCCTTGAATCAACAATATCCACATCAGGATCTCTGGTATTGTCTGTCCTCAGCACTGCCCAACTTCCAATCACTTGAGGCTGATCATTCCAGCCATGAGGAAATATGGCACAGTAGAGATTCTCCACAAGGATCAAATAATGACCCTTTAATTACACTAGCTTTACTAAGCAGAAGCAACACAAGGAGGTAAAACGTAAGAAAAAAAGAGTGCGATGTTCTCCCTTCTTTAAGGGATATGAAAGGCAGGAGAAATGCCTGAAAGGACCTAATCCTAATCACTAGTCATCAGCCAAGAACAGTGAAATGGGATGAAAAAAGAATCTGTGTCTCTAGCAGAGCCCACCATGTGGAAGGGAACGATTCACATGCTCCCAGGTTCCCAGGAGCAGGGTGGCCCACTACTAAGACTATTCACATTCAATGGGCACTTCAAATCCTTTGCATTTTATTTCCAACTTTAGAGATTTTGTAATTCCCACACCTGGCACTGAACAGTTCTTTTCCACACAGTTCTAGACAGAAACACATGGATCTTTATAGCTTACATGAATTTGACCTGCATTGTCCTGCATCACAAATATTCTCTTATTGCTCTCCCATTTTAAAGCGGTCTGCCTGACATATCCATTCCAACTTTCTCTCAAATGTTTCCTAAGAGCACCAGGAGTGTTCAGCACACCACCAAAGGCAATGACCAGATCACCACTGAAGTATCTGTTCCAGCAGATAAGGACAGTCCCACTGAAATACCTGTTCCTCTTTAGGTTGTCAAAGGACAGAAAGCCTTAGGGTAAAGCTTCCTAGGCAAGCTGAGGTACTGCAGTTCTGTCCCAAGGTTATGGCTGACAGCAGCCTGCTCAGCTGTGGAGAGAGATTTGCTATTAGCTTATCTCATTGTGAACTCAGCCCAGCTCACGGACCAGGAATGGATTACACCCACAGGCAGTTTGCTAAGGATGTTCTCAGCCTCCCAAAATCCTTCCATTTTCAATACCTTACTTCACAGAGCCAAGAACGGAAGCTGTGCCATCAGGCTGTCTTGCTATAGTATTTTTTATTATGCTTTATTTTGCCTTTGGTTTCAAGGGCATGTTTAGCACCTGTAGGCAAACACAATGGGATATCTTATTTGTCTATGTACATTACATTATAATAAAAGTGACATAGCAGAAGCAATGTGGACTTTGGAAGCTTCTTCTCGCTCTGTTTTAATAGAAAAGTTTAATAAGGGAATCTTGACTTCTAGTAATGAAATGAAAGTCTATTGAAGTGGCATAATGCACTGGCAGTGGATGGAATCACAGTTTGCACTTAATTACAAAGATGGCTTTCATAAGATTACCCATGCAAATTAGTTGTCTCTTTCCCATGTGTTTAAGGGTTGCAGAACCAAAAGACATTTGTATTGGAAATTGTGAACGGAAAGATAGCAGCACCCACTTGTAACACCAGTTAAAGTCATCTCTTCGGGGTGCATTTTCCCTATACACACCACTTTCCCAGCTTAACACACCAGTTCAGCTGCAGAGATTCATTCTACCATGAAAGTTTGCATGCAAACTAAGACAGAAAATAATATACATGTAAAATGTCACTAGAAAGGATTATCATGAGAAACAAACTTACAATGGCCCCCTGAGGATGGACAGATGAGACCTGTAAGAAGGAACAACAAAACTGACAATCCTCAAAGACAGCAGAAACCTCTGGAAAAAGGTATAGCATCAAATTCCAGGTATTTCTATCAAGTGCTCTCAGCAGAGGCAATACCAGGGCAGTGGGAACTGGTCAGATAGCTCACTGCCAAATGTTGGAGTTCAGAAGGAAGAGACTGTTGGTGCAAGCCAGTTAGCCATTAGGGTGGAAGTCCTGCCATCAAATGAGAAGTGGCAAAGTCCCACATCCAGTTTTATACCATCTGTTCTCCTTAGATGGCCAATTTTTTTTCTAAGAGAAAAGAAAGATTTGACCCTCAGAAGCTAAACACTAAAAGTAACATTTACAAACTTCCCAAAGGAAGCAGTTAAAACAAGCTCTTTTCAAATGCATTTGTTCTTTTGGTTTTGTGAAAGGGCTGTTGAAAAGAGTTGTCACAGCAGGAGAGTCTCAAAATGCTCTCTAGCAGTCACCCTTGCAAAAGTCAGAGGAAGAATTTTTCCAAGGAAGTCTTCAGAGTGAAAACAGGTAAAATGCAGTGATGACAAGGTAGACTGAACTAAAAGCAGCAGATATTTCCAAGGATGACAGAATATCTTGCTGGGATTCTTGAAAATATTTTTCTGTTAAATAAACTTTCTGTCCTCTGTGGACTTGACTAAAAGAACAAATCATAATATATCCTAGAAGTAAAAAATAATCTTGAAGCCTGTTTGTCAGCAAAACTCTACAAGCAGCAATTAAAATTACCCTAAAATGTTGGGGGAAAACTCCAGACTTCTGTCAACCTGTGTGCTCTCTGCAAGGCCCAGCACAAATGGGTCCTATCAGCTCATAAGGAGTTTGGTGCACTGTCCCACTCCAGAGTTTCTTTATTTTATTTTTAGGGACCAATTTTTAGTCAATGAAATGTGCTCACAGAAACCTAAACCAACCCAATTTTGGCAAGTAGTCTTGAAAAGACTTACTAGGCATTTTCCAGAATGCTTGGGACCAACTTTAGTTAAGTCAGGCAATGAAGGAGTAGGAATACATGTTTTGAGTTTATTTAACTCTCCACTGTAATCAGCTACCATTTGTTTCAAATGGGAATACTCATGACAACAGGATATTTTAATAACAGAACCTTTGTCAAACATCCTCTGTCTGCAGGAAAGTAACAGACCAAAGGAACAGCAGTGATTCTCACTCAGACCCTCCTCCTGATAGTTCTGTGGCTTGAAACCGGTGCCTGAGGCACTTCCAAATCGGAGGTACTTCAGAGAGCATTAGTAAAATTAGTCCAGCTATTTTCACGTGCAAGGCACTGAAAGGCAGAAGGGAGCCCCTCCTTGACTGGGACTCGCTGGCACTCAGGGCCCTGTTCACAGCAAGGATTAAAATACAGAGTAAAGCACAGCATCTTTACTGCCATGGGATCTGCTCCCCAACAGCCAGACTAGTCACAGTTCTGGTAGGGCTCAGTGAGGCAGGATGTGAGAGATGACTGACATGACCAGAAATATTATCCACTGACATGGAAGTGTCTGGATGCAGCTGGTAGGAGAGCATGTAGAAGCAAAGCACATTTTGGAAATAACACAATTTTAATAATCAGCTGAAGTAAATTAAAAGGTTCTAGCCTTCAAGGATTCATTCAAATTATTTTTGGTGAGCAAATGTCCTGATAGGCAACAGGAATTCTTCCCTCTGGGAGAATTCCACTTTGGAGAGATCACTGGAAAGAGGTCTTCAGGAGTCTGTTTTAACTCCTACTGTGAGACACCCTGGTGATGTCCTGAACAGCCAGACATGTTAGCTCAGCACCCAGAACATGAAGAGATAGGAACAAACCCCAGGGTCAGGGATGTCCTCAGTCAGGTAGATGCTGCTCAAGATCTTTGCCTCAGTGTTTTGGGAACAGGCTATGGGCAACATAAGGAACAGGTTAAATTTCTGAAGGGGAGAGAGAAGAGTAAGTGTGGCCAGGGACTCCAGTGTGTGTCTCTCTCAGGCTGTGATGTACAGTATTCACTGAACTTCTGATAATAACTGGGGAATGAAGAAAACTAAACAAAGACAACACAAAAGCCACAGTTTTCAAGCCAACAGGGGCATGTTTGAAAGGAATTTCCCAGTTCAGATACCCAAAAAAAGCACAGCACCCATGATAAGAAGAGGAATTGCCTGTCCTTTCTTAGCTCAGCATCAGCCAGAAGCAGTAAAATAAGTGCTCTATATTTAGTGCCAATGACTCACTATAAATGGTGACAGTTTTGGTTACATACGCTGCTCTCTGTCATAAAGAGTTGCCTTGAAAGTTGCCCCTACACAAAGGTAACTCTACAGGAACTCTCCCTTGGTTAAAGAAAAATTATATCTGATCTGCTCCATGATCTCAAGAATTTCTGTCAGGCCTTGGTCTTTGTGTAACGGGTTCAGTGGCGAAGCGGCCCATGACTGTACTGGGACCTCTTGCATGCATAAGGGGGGAGCAGCACTGGCTGTACCAGGAACTCCTGCTGCCTGGCTGAGGTGGGGGATGAGAGTGGGAATAGTCAGTCACACCCTAAAGCCCTGGGACATTCCTTACCTGAACTGTAACTGGACTGCGATGAAAACCTTGTTGTTGGAGTTTTGCAAACTCCAGTAATTACCAGCCTGGATTGCGGCCAGGGTGGAATTTCACTGTGACCAAAACCAAACATCCTGTGACCCTATAAACAGTGGTCCTACATGAGGCACTTGGAACACTCCTGGACTGCAGAAGGCTGTAACAAGCATCTCCCTCTGAGAGGATGCTCTCAGAGCTCACAAGCCCTCAACTCTGCAATAATCACAGGACCCTTGTTGAAAGCTGACAATGGAGCCTAGGCTGATAGCCCTTCTCCTGAAGGCTCAACCCTTGCCCAGTGAGAAAAGTCAACACCTTTGAAATATTTCACTAAAGTCTAGGGGAATTTTTAACAGGTACTTTTCTACATACATATGTACATATACACACAACTATTTTCATGAGTGTACAGGTAAAAATCAGACCAACACTTTTTTGCCTATTTGGTAAGAAAAACTAAAAATACATACTATATATATATTGTTTTGAGCAGCTCACCAGCTGCAAGTTGACTGCAGGAAGACCATTCCTTTTTTTATGTCCTCAAAGTCAAAATGCAAAAACTTACATAAGTAAAAACCTAAAAAGAACACTAAAGGCTCCTTTGAGAGTCTGAGCAGCTACCTGAGCACACTGTTAGAATGACAGGATATATAAATGTCCATATAAATGCACTAAGTCTGCCCAATTCTTAGAATTCAGCAGTCAAATACAACATTGAAAGGATAGTATGTAGATCATGAGCATGGATAATTATATTGTTAAGTAGGATAATTACAGTAGGAAAAAACCACAGGAAAATAAGGTGCATATACTAGGAAGACTGCAATAGAAAGCATCCACTTGACTTTAAGAGGCTTTGATATTTGTACAGGATGTTCAAGCAGCTCTGCTGCCTAGCACTGTGGGTTTGCAGCTGGGACGGCAGGTTCCTTCCTGCTGAACTTCAGCTTCATGGCTACTGTTAGTGAAGGGCTGGACACTACATCTATGGAGATGCATGTGGAGAGGACTGTAAGGATGTTGATTGCACTGCAAGAGAACATCCTTGAAAAAGAAAAACAAATATCCATTTAGTTAAGTGAAAATCTAGGATTTACTCGCAGGTTTCTTATAAATCAGCATCACTGACTCATACTTGAACCTAAAAATCTTGCTCTTTCACAAATTTTAGATATCTGCATTTTGAAAAGGGCCATTTGCCAAGACAATTATATTTATGTAATTAAATGTGAAGTTGCAGATCTCTTTTGTTTGATAAAACCTTTATAAAAACGAAATTAGTGAAACCAAAACACAATGAGGAATCAAGCAAGTCAGTCCCAACTACTAATGGCTGCACTATTAATACAATTAATGGTTATTTAGTCTTTAGAATAACTGCAATCACCTCTATCCGCCAGCGTGCCATGGTCCAGCAATCCCCAAATATGAACACCTAGCCCAGAGCCACGGATTGTTGCAGCTCAGCCCACATGTAAAGATTGCAAGGAAAGCATGTTGCATGGATGGAGCCTTTGTTCCTTATCCAAACAGAGCAAGTCCAGTGCCCACAATCCACTATCAGCTTAGAGATTTTTTTTTTTATTACTATTTTTAACCCTGCTTCTTCATAAATACATTCACAAGCACCATTTAAAAGTCACTTCTTTGTTCAAAACAAATGGAACACAACAGCAGGAAGATATTATGCAGTAACACACCAGGGCAAGCTGTATGCAAAGGAAGCCTGCCAAAACTAGTTTTTCCTCCTTTTCTGCAAGGCAGCAATTTTTTTCCTGAAGCTGTCTCACTTGAGGGCTTATATGAGTATACAGTAAAGAGGCAAAAATCCATTTAATTTTCCTCTCTTTCACGCTGTCATTGGCTTCATTGCCATGACACCAAACCTCCTTTCACATTGCTCTATGAGCACACAACTGTGTCATACACTTCAGGCTGAGTAGGCACAGCATTCCAGCAGCATTTCCATGCCTCCAAGCCCTGATGCTCTGAGTGAGGAATGGAGACCTGACCGCAGCACTGCAGAAAGCACTTCCCCTCTTCTTCCCCAGGGCTGTACCCATCAGAATCCACAAGTTTTGTGTCTCTTCCATATGAGGCTTTCCTCTCCAATTTCTCATTCACATCAAAAGCATGCCCCTAATCCGAATATCTCAAGTCAGGTAAGGTAACAATACAATACAGATGCAAGTTGTCTGTATCCTCCAGGGCCACACAACCTGTAGAAAGTGTTTATAGCTCCAGATGCCTTTATTATTGAATTTAAAATAAAAGCAGCATTATTTGTAGTTTCAGTAGACAACTGACTTGATGTGATTTATCCTCACAAAAAACCTCTGTTTTTCAAGAAGAAAATTCTCACTTTAGCCTTAAAGAAAAAAAAAATCAAAGAAGCACACAGATAAAAAACTGTTTTGAGGCCTTACAACATAAATTAAGTTAGCACAGCAGGGCTTTCACTGTAATAATTTAACTTGTCAGTTCACATCATTGACTAACTTGAAGAATTCACGGGGCTTAACTGATCAATATAATAAACAGTTTGGATGGCTCTGCAGGAACGGCCCAGTCTTAATTTGAGGTCAGTTCTTATTCCTTTTAAGTCTCATTAGCAGAACCCAATGTAAATCCAGAGATGTGAGAACAAAAGCAGAAAGCTTTGCATCAACAGCAAGGCCAGCACAACAAAGCAATGTCCAGTTGAATTGTATGCATCCCAACTGCAATCTCTTCCAGGTCTCTGGCATGGAACAAAAAGCCTGTGTAATCACTGGCAATAAGGGGGAAGAGTCCTAGGTTCTAGGAACCGTATCTTTTCTCTAGTTTTAAGGTGAAAATCAACCATAGGTGTACCAGGCCAGATTTGCAGCTAGCACAAAAAGGCTTCATTCTAATAAATTCTGCAGAGGAAGCCAATCTACAGCAGCCAAGTTGTTGAAACAGCACACTTAACCAACTGTTGCCTGCACCCTTCATTTTCTCAAGCAACTCCCTGAATGCCTGTCCCAGTCTGTGACTCTGTACAACACACTGCAGAGTCACAAGCCAGTTCTGCACGAGCTGACCACCACCAGCTCTGGCACAGAGCCCCCAAGCCCTGCCCCAAGTCCAGCCACACAGACTTATCCCTGGAGTCCCAGCCTTACCTGCTGACAGGCAGTGCAGCTTTGGGGAAGGCAGAGCTGGGCAGGTTGTGTGAACTGGGACCCACTGCTTCACCATCAGCTTAAAAGCTGGCTTCAGAAGAGGGGCAGCTCTGCCCCTATGGAGAAGTCCCTTTGATACTGATCTTTTTGCCCAGTGTGCAAATGACTGAAGAGTGCTGCTTTAGTCTTTCCTGTCTCCTTCCAAACAGCTACAGTTAACCACTCTCAAAGGAAAGGAACTTCCCAGGCCAAAATGCCTGACTGAGCAGAGTAGCAACATGTGAAGTTCTCTAAAATAAGTGAGAAAACTGAAGCTGTCAGGTAATTAGTGAACATTCTTTTTCCTCAGCTGAAGATGTCAGCTGGAAAATCTCTTGAAGCTAGAACTCATGGCCTGTTACCTTTACCCACACCATGGCATCAGCCCTAAATGAAGTCCAAGGAAACCAACTAACTTGTGCTGACTCATAGGAAAAGCTTACCGTGAAGCCAGGTGAAGTAGCATCACATGCACCCAGGAATTAAGTTCAGGTAAGGTCATCAGCCTGTGGACAGATGCTTCTGCAGCAGAGTGACAATGGAAGAAACATGCAAATCACTTCTAGTTAAAGAGCCAGTCAAAGGCCAAGTCTGTAGGCTGTGAATCCGTAAAGGAAGAATTGAACTCCGTAAATTCAAGGACTAATCCCATTTTTATCTCAACAGGAAGGCAGCAAAAAGCAATAGTGCATGGTACTGACAATGACATGTCAGAAAACCAAATGTATTCAGTAATCCTCCCATTTTCCCTATTTACTTGTTCTGTCATTCTATGTGGAACAAAACATCTGCCTCACACCTGAGACACTCAGCTCCTCAGAAAAAATACCCTGAGCCTGATTAAAACAGTTGAACAGCAGGGAAAGATGACTTCCATGCACTGTTATTCAGGTGCATAGAAAATATTAATGGATGGTTATAAAAGTGGCTGAGCTTGCCAGGAAGACAGACTCCTTAAAAACGTATCAGGACATCAGCTGCAGCAAAATTCCCAGAACTGTGTAACTATTTTTGCATCCAAGCTCTGTACTTCCCAGTGCCTCAGACTGAGGTTACATTTTAACAGCAACACCACAGAAACATTTAAAAAATAAATCTTCTCCTATAATTCCATATGGAACAGAAGCACATTCAATATATGCTTCAAGGTGCCTGCTTCCAATTTCAAATGTGTTTACTCTGTTTCATGTGTTGCAGACCAACTGTCAAGCCACAGAAAGATTGCTGAAGCCAGCTCTGAAGTATCACTGTGGCCAGGTAAGTCAAACATCACTTGTTTTCCGAAGTGAGGCTGATGAAATCGTTGTGATGCTCGGAGTGGCCAGTGCTGTAAACGAGTGTAATTTCAGTCCTTGACATTCCGTATGTGGCTTTTCCCCACAACAGGATTCACAGCTCAGAGAGTGTGTCATTTTTCAACCACACAAAGACAAAAAGTAAAGCATACATCTTACAAGTGGTGCAGAAAGAACATTCTGAGAAAGCCAGATCTTCATAACATTCAGACTGGTACCACTTTCACTGTGGTAAAAATCACTGCTTTGGTAACTAACTTTGGACCATCACTACATTCATATACATAAAGATACCAAATCCTTTCTAAACTGTTTTCCTTATTAACACAACATCCATGTCTAATTATCTATTTCCTCCATGTTTTTCACCATGAAGGCCATCCCAGTCACTGCTTTTCCACACTGCACTCTCAGCCTCTGTTGATGTCTGCAGACAAACTCCTTTTTTGATACAGAAAATTTACAGAAAAGTATTTCCCCCTGCCAAGTGTCAAGACACTTGCTCCAAATTTGAACAAGGTATACTAAATCCTGTGCCTCAGCTCTCCTCCTATCAATTCACACAACACAGGTGTTGAATGAAATGGACCATCACTTAATCTGTCAGCAATGCTTGCAATGAGAAAAGCACATGGGGACCTCACCATAAATTTCTCATGTTTAAAGGAAGAAAAAGGCATGGAGTAATGTCAGATGCATCAACTTCTCAAGTGAAACAATTCTGTGATACACAGACTACTAATCTTCCATGTAAATATAGGCCAGTATAAAGTGTCTATCATCTAACTGAAAGAGAAAGATCAAATGAAAGCACATTTTTAAGGTGTTTTGCTCCCAAGGAAAAAGGCTTCTCCCAGTAAATGGTGCTTTACTCTGAAATCTATTTTCCCTGAACTGAACATTGCACTTGGAAAAGAAATCAAAGTGAGATATCTAGCAGGAAGTTTTAACTTCTCATCATGAAAGCTCCTAGATACACAATTTAAGACAACCATGACTCCTCAGGTATAGGCATCTTTCCAGAAACAAGAACAATTTTGATACGGCCAATTCTCACTGGCTGACTTGGTTCAGAACTCCTCCGTTGTGGAAAGCCCCATCAGCAGATACCTGCTCTGATGGCTTTTGTAACACGGGAGGAAAAGTTTGCTTTTTCACTAGAAATAAACCCATATCCATAACTTTCACTCTGGTTTTTATTGCATCAGTACTAAAGAATGACTCAAAGGAGACACATGGCTGTGCGCAACAGCTGAGTATCTCTGGTGAGTAGTCCCAAAACTCCAGGACAACTCTGATGTCCAACTGCTCACAGTTTAAAAGCTGTATGATTATATGTAATCAAACCCCTAGCAGGGCAATTCTTCTGAACCACTTGAACCCCAGACACTGCTTCTTCTTCCATGTTCTGTACTATCCATCAAGTTCTGACGTGTCCTGCCTGATACTCCCAGGCTTTTTTATTTCAGATGGCTGGCACTACCACATTCCTAAACCACTAGCATGTATGGAAGGACTCATTCATGCAGGTGTTAATATTTACCCTGTCACCACATAATGCTGCTGAGGTGGAGTTTCAGCATAGTTTTATTCACCATCAATACTGTTTACATGAATTCCTTTTCCATGAGCAATATATCTTCTGCAGTTCCTATTCAGCACATTATCCTGAAAGTCATAAAACAGAAGGAAACAAATCAATAGCATCTAATCTGAGTGTGGCTCAGTTCTTTGCTTTTGGTTAAAGGAAAATTAACTAATTTGCAGCCGTCTAGTTTTAGATACAGTATCAAACACTGCCAAATAGAGTTTATCTTCCAATACAGTAGTCCAGATCCAATAAAACACTTTAAAAAAATCCATTCATTAGCTTCATGGTATAATTTTAAAATAAATTAGTTCTCAGATAATTGCCAGATTTCCATATTTATAAGAAGATGGCACATATGGGGATAATAGCAAAAATGGAAGTACCACTTTTCTATTAATATGGAAATTCAGGAATTATTGGAGTTATCCGTTATAAATCAACTTTCTCTTTTTTTTACTGATGGAAATGTCATTTATGCACTACAGTAAATTCCAAAACTACTAATGCAACTCCTCCTTCACTCTGATAAATCAGTGTAATGGTTGTCATGCTTATCATCAAATTTGGCAGGAGTTCTGCTCTTTGATTAAAATGGGTCAAGCCAACACTTGGTGCAATACCACTGCAGGTTTTGAAGTTAGAGCAAGAGGGATTTGCCCACACAACATTATTTGCTTAGTTCAGCTGCCCCAAACAAATAATGCACAGACACAAGGTAGCTGCATTATTCGCTTAAACTGACCAAAGCAGGCTGTGGGATTCCAAGGCAATATTTCATGTGCTTGCACTGGAGGAACGATTTAGTGGAACCTGGTAAGTACAAGATATTTTTCAAGGATTTGTTTTTTATACCAAGAATTGCATGTCGCTTGGTATCAGGGTGATGGTAGCCTATCGCCTTCCACAGAGGAGTGCAGCAGTGGATGCCTTCTTGCAGAGCAGAAGAGTCATCTGCCATTAACTAGAAACCAGTCAGATGCTGAAATTGCAATATTTTTTCAAGTGTTGGTCCCCTAAAGACATTGCTCCTCTTTCCCAAAAGCGGTTTCACAGTTCTCAGGTACTTCTAGAAGGTGTGGCAGTTGATGTAAGATAATAGCTTATACCAGGGCCTAACATGGGGCTCCTGCTCTCTCTTAATGTAAAAAGTTCTCTGTAACACAAAGGATAATCATTGACACTTATATTGTTCCCCCAGTTTCTCAATGTACAGAACTTTTCCTATCTCAAAATGAACATTAGAAACTGTGTTAGTTATTTGCTGCCTTAAGTCGAGGTGGGTATTCAGCCTATTTATGTTTTGCCTTCATGAGGTGAACCACAAATAGCACAACAACAAGCTCAGGAGTTCCCAGGCTTCCCAGTGGGGTTTCACATACATGGAATAACCTATCTCCCAAAATGATGCTACTGTAATCAAATCTTGAAAAATAATTCTGTCAGGCCTTATAATGTAGCACCTGCTTGCTGCACAGCCTGCAGGGCTGTTGGCTGGACCAGCATTTCACAGGCACTGCACTGTCAGAAGCAGCAGCAATCAAATGTGAGCAGTAACGCCCTTCCCTGTTTTTCCACAGCACTAATTCACACATGAAAGTGGAAATGCTGAAGCTGCATCCATCAATATCAGCCTCACAAAACTGTCTCTTCAGGGGATTTTCTCGACCTGAAAAAGTCAAACAAGGGGCTGCATCACTAGTTAGCAGTAGGGTCTTTGTAAGCATGAATGAGGAAAGATGGTCCTCACCTGCTATGAGGGTGAATTTATTATTCATAGGGAGACATCTAGAAGAAAATTTGACTTTTATCCTGTATGTTATTAAATTCTAAGTGCATCCCAAGATCTTCATGGGGTCCTCAGTCTACCTGTTCAGAAAAAATAAGCTCTTCCATCAATATTGCTATCTCCTGCCAGAATCTACAATCTCTTCTGCATGGCTCAAACAGCACAGAGCAGGCAGCTGGAACAGAGGGCCAGGGCTTAACACAGCACTGGACAGATAACACACTCCCAACAACACCAATTCCACAGGCAAGGCTGCAAACAGTACCAAAGCCCAACCAGTCACATGCCTGTCACCACTCCATAGCAGGGTCAATAAGCTCAGGAGTATCCTTTATACTCTTCCTTGTCACTACGGCTGTGTTTTAACAGTGTGGCTTCAAGCTCAACAGAGACCTTCCCCCAAAGTCACTTCAAATGCTTTTAAAGCAGTGTTTACATTTGGAGAATGGAAGAGGCAGAAATATCATTTGTGACCAGGTTAATGAGGAGCCATGAGCCCTGCTGATACCTCCTGCCCACTGTGCTGCTCTATTTTGTGAGAATCCACAGAGAACTCTCTGCCATGATCACCATGGCTTCCCTTCCTACCACAGTGCTCTACACCCAAAGCATATTCCAGAGTTTAAAGGTCAAACAGAAAAAATGCAGGATGATGACATGAATAATTTGTTTCAGTAATTTAGCAGCATTGGTTTGTTGTGATTATTGCTACAAACTCCTTTCACATTTACAACGGTGATCCTTTTAACATCTGAATAATTTATATACAGGGATCAGTGATGCATGTGTCAGAGAATCAGGAAAATTAGCTCCTCTGGTGCTCCCTGACTCTAAGAGAACATATCTTCCCATCCAATTATGTTGTTTCTCTGTTGTTTGCATTTTGAATAGAGAAATACCATTTCAAGAGATTCTGAATGGGAGCCACAAGATAATCTGCACTTACAATGTAGCCATACAGACACACCTATTAGACATGACAATAAATTTCACCTTCCCTACAAGAATCCAGTAAGCATCAAGAAGATGGGAAGAATTGTACTTTTCACCAACTCACACTGTGCTGCACTGTAAAATCAAAATGAAAGAACAAATACAAACAACCCTAAGTAGACACTTCTCTCTCCAGCATGTTTACAGAATGAACTGAACAAAGAGAAGGAGCTGAGGAAGAAAAGTTACAAGCTTTGATACTTGCTTTAACTGTATGCAGCTCTTATAGGCAACAGGGATCCTGAAGGACATAGAGGGAAATCCTGTTACTTCAAAGACCCAGAATAAGCCCTGTTCTATAAAAACTGAAGTCAAACCAGGAGACAGATGGGAGATTGGTAGCACTAAAACTGAAAAAAGTTAGCAAATGTGTGAAGGAAACTTCTATAAAGGGGCTTTAAAGCCTGGGACAAGTACCAAAGCCATAAATTTTACCAGCCATCCCATGGGCTGACATCCTCCTACAAACCCTCTTGGGCAGAGATAAGTGTGCCCAATACTTCCAAGTAACAGCAATGAACAAGACCAATACAGATGGGACAACAAAAATGGGTGATTTTGATTGAACATGAGGCATGCCTGACAGACTCACTTGTGTGCCAGAAAGACAATCTACCAAAAGAGGGCTGATGGAATCAAGGTGCAGTCATGGCAAGTGAGGCTGGACAGGAACTTTCATTAAAAGATGGCAATATTTGGAACAAGTTTGATAGTGACATGCTTAAGAGACTAATCAAAGACCTCTTCCAGCTTAGAGCTGCAATGGCAAGGCTTCCACTAACAGCATGTATACTGCATTACAGTTCATCTCTGGGAAGATCAAGATAGGTACAAAGACAACCCGGCTTTCAGGAAACTGTTGCAGACATGGTGCCTCAGACAAAGTATAATTTTCCAGGATCCATCAAGGTGCTTTAAAAAGAAGAAAAAAAACCAGTAAAACATCCCAGGTCTGATTCCCTGTCTACCCATCATGAACACAAGCATAAAATTTATGAATCCCACCTCAGGAAACCACCACTTCAGGAAAAAGGTTGCGCAGTATTTCCCACTCCCAACCAAGTGACAGATGTGAGCTGGTGCTAATCCCTCCTTCCAGGAAAGGCCGAGACAGAGACAACAGCTGCACTGGCTGGAACCAGGCTGCACTGAAAGTCAAGAGGAAGCATAAAACTGCCTTTTGACTTGACCCTCACAGCGATTCCTCGAGTATCTTCCTTCCCAGTAGGCTTAGCTCAAAGCCCAACTGTAGATTCCAGAAGCCACTTGCCTAGTTAACACTGGATTGCTCTGAAACAGGAATGCATAATGGAGAGGCCAGACTAGCTTCTAAAAGCACAGTTTCTAGAGACTAAAACACTGGAGAAGGTGCTCTCAAAAATTTCTTATAGAGAGATATTTGAGGAAGCATTAAGGTATGAGCCTGCTACATTTGCAAAGCAGGAGAGATTTAGCACATCAAAAAATAAAAAGCAGATTAAGATGCTTATGCTTAACAGATTAAAATAATGAAAAAAATACGCTGATTGTACACATTCTCCAATATAACAAATAGAAGAGCAAAATGCAAGATGTGTGGCCTAACAGCTGCAATACTTTGAGCTGCCAGAGCCAAAACTTATAGAATATTCCTTTTGCTGTTTGAAATCTGTAAGACACTTCAACATCTGCTAGAACAAGATGTTTGTTTACCACATTCCCCTACAAAATGGAATGATGTTTCTTACCTAATGTACTGAAGAATTTTTAGATGAAAGAGGGATGTTTATGAGATCCAGGCAGGGTATAATTGAAAGAATATTTCCGGATAAAAATACCATATGTTTTGTATTTCCATCGAACCTATAAATATCTCTCTAACAGTTTGGGCCCATAAATACCATGATTGGAAAGAGTTTTATGCATTTGCTAAAGACTTTTATTACTTTCAATTATCAGTTTGCTAACTGCATCTCATTTTCCTCCCGCTCCATCGCAGTATTCCCAAGGATAAATTTTGAGATGTCAATAAGATCACTGGAATGAGTACAGAACTGAGCAGTGCTGGGGCACACAGAACACTCTGGCTTCCACAGGGCACAGATAGCAATTGCTCCCCCACCTCAAACGCCATGTGCTCTCTACAGTATGTGACCTGCAAGATTTATTTGCTGCCTTGGTTGCAGGGAATGATGGGGAAAACCTTAAAAATGCAAACCTCCAGGAAGTCCCAGCTGCACAGCAGAGCTATGTAATGTAATTCTTCCTGCACAGCACATTAGCAGGCATAGTGGAATGTGAGCATACAGAAAGAAATCGAAGCTCCCAGAGAGACAGAAATTATGGTACCTTACTAGTGACCATATAAGGAATTCTTACTGTCTTTATTAAAAAAAATAATGTTAATGATGTTAAAAAACATCAGGGTTTTCTAAATCCTATCATTGAAAGAATCCTTTCCCCCATATGAACAGGGAAAACTACCAGTATTTCAGGGAAAGATGCCATTTTGACTATTTCTTTTTCACTGCATTGTGGTAGTACAAGAGCACTGTTTGCCCTTGTTTCAAGAAAAACTATTTTACTATCAGTCTTCTTAAAATCTGATTTGTGCACTACGTTTCCATTCCCTCAGAAACATATGCTCCTAAGAAAAACTAACCTCTGCTTATTTCTTTTTCAGCTTAACTTATACAATGGTTTTATTCCTCTGATGTTTCACGTAAAAAAAAAATAAATTAGGGAATGTCTCTGCACAGTTAATACAAGCGTGGCAGTTCCATGTGCACTGTTCCATAGTGCCAGTAATGTTATTTGGATGCATGAACATTAAAACAGAGTTTAAAAGTTGAAGAATTCAACAATATGCATCCACCAGAACAGAAGCTATTGAAGTCACCTGGAAGAACACACAGTTGCTTCACTGACATTTTTCTAATGTCACTGTAATTCGAATTGTTTCTCCATTTTGCACACAGGTCACCATGTGCCCTTCTCACCTTTACCAGGTGAATGCCAAAAGTGTTCTGTGGCACTCTATGAGCTGGGAGCTTTGAGGGATATCCACCTCCACCAGCCAGCAAGACAATATGTTCTTCCCAAACAGTTCCATGATCAGACTTTTACAACTTTCTTTAAGCTACAAAGAAGAAAAAAAATGTAGGAAAAATATTATCTCTGGAATTTGAGTCAAAATTCCAATTCTTCAGTCAAATTTAATGTCAAATAAGGAATTTAAACAGGACTTAAAGTTTAGTAACAAAATTTTCCTTGCCTCACAGTAACAGTTAAAGTCATCAGAAACTCAACACTGAATACACAAGTTCATTACCCACAGTGCAAAACTAAATGCAATTTTGGTTTTTTTCACTTTTTCCAATACTGCATTTATTTCAGGTTAATAATATAGGACTACAAGAGGGATAAAACAATTTATACGTGTGTGTGTTCCTGATATAACAGTCATTCAACAACTACTCTTTAAAGACAACCACCATTACCACCATTGTTTAGGCAAAACAGCAACTTGTAAGTAGCTCTTAATTTTCTGCTGCTCAAAGCACCTACTGATCATGAGGACACTGTATTTCCACCTCACCATTTTAATTATCTCTCAAGTGTTTAGGCCTCATTGGAAGAGAGTTCCCATCCAGTCTGAGTTTTGCAGGGTGATGGTGCCACTCACAAGCAATAACCAGTATCCTGGCCTGGGATGTTCATCTTTCTGGAGTCCACAGGACCTATCAAATCAGACAAATGTCAGTAGACTGCTCTGAAAAGCACACTTCAAGGGAGAAATAATTTCTTTTTTAAGGCAGAATTCTTCTCACTGATTTACAAGAGATTTACAATTACTGCAGGAAAAGCCCTTTTGAATAGTGATTTTCCATGATAGTCAAATCTTCCTAGAAAAAAACCAAAACAACCTAAACTGATTAAATGGACCTGACGGTAGTACATTAGAATTCAGCTCACTGGGACACGGCAGCAGCTGACTCCAGCCTTCTGACTCACAGCTTCCCAGGGATGAGGAGTTCCACAAGGTCTAGAAAACACTGCCATTGTCAGAGGAGTATGAGGTAACCCCCCAGCAGACCAGAGCCTACAGCTTTTGGTGAGCCAAGAGCCTCTAAGCTCCAGGAGACCAAATCACAATCATCTGTGGAAACCAGCACTCATAGCACAGAGCCAGGGAGGTCAGTCATGCAAAGGGTGAGGGAGAGAGGCCAGAAGTGCAAATGGGCTGTGCTTTATTGTGTTAGATGCAAACTGTGGTGCTACAGGCCCAGCTGGACACATCCACAGGATTGACCTCATGTGAAAACTTTTCAAGAGACCAAAGTCAACACAGATGGCTGGAAGACAGGCTCTGCACAGACCTTGGGCTCAAATGTGCCGTTCCTCTTGGACTCTTTCCACAGTCTGAAGACACTCCTGGAACTACCTGCTGCAGCAGATAAGCAATAGGCTTTTCCCATTTTCTAACAGTTCACTTCCTGTGCCTACTGCAGCAAAACCACCTGGAGACTATTCACTCTCACAGGAATTAGTGACATCAACACAGAGACTCACAAAAGCCCTCCCTAATGAGGTGTTTCAGACATTTTCCCAGTGGTCTGGACAAAACTGCAGAGTTATGAGCACCACAAGTAACAGCCCTATAGCCTCGCAAATGGATTTTAGGGGACTGGAAACCACCAACACCAGCTAGATACGTTCTGGACAGCAGCAGCTGCCCTGGCTAAACATCATTCCGCTCAACACTTCCCTGCACAAGCTCACATACAGGCTAAAACGAGCAGGATCTCTTCAATTTACAGACCATTATGAAGAGAAAATGAGTCCTGGACACCTACAACCAGGCAGAGCTCACACAAAGGGCAAAGTTTGAGGCAGCTCTGAGCTACTGATCTGATTTCCTGTATTTTGGTTTCCCAGACATAACATTAAAGAACAGTTTTTATACTCTGTCATATAAAGCCTACCTCAAAGGATTAGTCTTTTGAAGTAGGCTGTTTCAGTGCAGTATTTCAGAACATTTTCTCTCAGTGTTAGATCTACTTTATGCCATATTTTCTTTGGGCATATTTTCTAAGTGTTTTCCCCCATCAGCTGTTGTCAGTGCTTTAGGATAGCACTGTTGGCTTACTCTGACTAGTTAGCACTAGGTTTCTACTCAGAAATCTAGGGCAGAACTAGGTAGGCTGAAGATAAATTGTAGAGTACTCAAATATTAACTTCCAAAAGTAGCTTGAAGGAGTAGGTCCTGGTGGGAAGGCTACAGATTACCAACTGAGCCTGGGCATTTGGAACTCAGAACAAGGAGTCTCAATGTACAGCTACCATTCAGGAAAGAGTGCTTCAGTGCTGTTTGCTGGGAGAGTGGATAGAACACTTTACATGCCTTGTTTTAATAACAGGATCAATTTACTGAGAATGCTTTGGTATTGTGTGGTTACAGTCCACTGGAATAGTTACCCCTTCATCCTAACTGACTCCCTCACATCCGACCTTAGAAATAACATTGGAGAGAAGCCAAACAGGAAATAGCATTTCTAGAACTGCCAAAATATCCTTTGATTAGATTGGATATTGAGAAAAACCACTAGTGCTATTTTTCTCACTTGAAGTTACACAGCTCATACACAAACACTTTTTTACCCTTTGAAATAGGTGCAAGACTGCCAGCAACAGAAGAATGGCTGTTTCCCAGACACATTCTCTGTGCTAAATCCAAAGTGCACACATTCTTCAGAATATTATTTCTATTCATCACCTTGCAAAACTTGGCACTGCAATGACTCAGTATTGCAATTGCCTTGGTGTAATGTGCCCTAAGGCCCATTATTGTATTCTGATCTGTTAGGCCAGGTTAATAATCTGGAAGAAGCTTGTTCAGGTAAAAACGTCAGGATGAAGATACAACCCTAATGGTCATTTTCTGCAATTAGACTGCAGGTGAAGAAGGCCTGGAAAATTCTGAGGCTTGAGATGGAAAAGTGGGGTTGAGAATTGTTTTGAATCACTGTTGGACAGCAATTTTGGCTTCCATGAGCATAATTTCAAAAAGTTCTCCTTTACGAACAGTAGTTATGGAAGTTAAAAAAGCACTAATCTAACAGTACAGCTTCCAAGTACATCACTGATCCCCTTGCAAGAGTTTTGCAAAACTAATTTACTACGGCAAAGAGCTTGATGAAATGACTCTTAATAGGTGGAAAAATTTGAGCTTAAAACTTTTAACATAATAAATTTAGAATTTCTGTTTCTCTGTTTTCTGTCTGTGGATCGTGATGCTTCATGAAAGCAGAGATGATTTTTTAGTAGAATTTATTTGCCTTCCACCTACTATCCTGGAATGACAATCAGTTGTCCACTATATCATAGTAATTACACCAAGAGTACAATGGCCAATAGGTGGCCAGGATGGTAAAAGAACTAGTAGAAGTTCTATAACTGTTTGAAAAAAAATTGCTCTCCATAATTACAGTGCTGTAAATAAAAAAGGAAGCTCATCTACTCCCATTTAAATCAGGGGCTCCTCATACAACCTTTTCTACTGCAGTATAATATTACTTTTTAATGGCCAATACCTCTTACTGCCTCTAGTGAAGATCCTGTTCCAGTACTGAATATAAATTTAGGATGGCATATAAGAGGAAGTACCTGACTCAGCTTATGCTCTAACAATTTGGATTGATGGACAAGTGAAAATTTCCTTTGACCCATTTTTTCCAACTATTTTCTCAGTACCAAATGCAACCACATAGGATATCATCAGGTCTAATGAGTTTGTCACTACTGCATTTCAGAAAAGCTTAGCTAGAAGTGTTCTAATGAAGAAACACTCAGTTTCTTGGTATCTCAGCCTGACCCCAGAAAGCAAGGGAGAGGAAAGGAGCCCCGTTCTGCTGTTCCCAACCTCAGAAACATGACCCTGCTTTAGCTCATTTGTCCTTTTACAAGCATACCAGCCAAGGAATAGTCCAACTGCACCAGTGGCAGCCACTCACCTTTCCTAGAAAGAGGTGGTTGCCCGTGCAAATAAAGAACTGAGCTGCTACTGGGAACATCATTGCACTGAAGCTTTTTTATTCCTAGCACATTTTTCACTTTTACGGGACATTTCATAATCTTAAGATCCTTACTAATTTCATTCTTGCTTGAAGATTGCAATTCAGTGTCTGAGAAATGATGGGACAAATGAAGAGAAAACTTGAAATATAAAAGTTAGAGAACAGACAACTGGAAGTTTCACCCTGAAAATAAAATGCAACCACCCAGAAGCACTGAGCAAGGAAATGAGCAAGGGTTTGATTGGCAGTCCTTCCAATAGCTGTGAAGTCCTCTATGAAAGGCAGTAACAAAAATGAGCATGACCACGTCGTGTTCTTCCCTGTCAAGGTCCAAGACAAGTCTTAGAGAAATCCTAAGCAAACAGTAGGAAGAAATATTAGTATCAAGTACATTCTAAATTACATTTTTTACAGGTTTCCAGTTGCATGAAAGCATTTTGCTAGAACTTTTTTACAGCTTATTTGGTATTTAAGGTGAAACAAAGAAACAGTTATAAATGTAAGCATTCTTACCTTGGATATGGAAACATACCTTCGTGTGCTTCGAACCCAGAGCCAACAGAAGAATATCAGTATATGTGGGGTTTGGGGTTTTTTTCACATCAAAATGAAAAACCCAGCACTTTAGGACTAAAATTTCCAAGTGCCAAATCCTGGGAGAGATGCCTTAGACAACATTGTGCTTCATTCAAGAGTGTGACTGGCCTTAATGGATTTGCTTTGTTAATGCCGAAGGTAAAACCGTAACAGTGCCTCCTCAGCAACTGGAGGTCACCACCAGTGGGGGACTCAGCACTGACTTAAGAATATGCAAGCTGAAGAGCTGAGAGAATGGGTTAACCAGAAGTTTTAAATGACTGCTCGATATATTGCAATCACAGCTCCATCTATCAAGTGTATGTTACAGGGGAGTGAAGCCCTGTATAAACACCACAGTGATTGATGTAGTCTAACATGAAGAGCTGAGGATGTTTGCCTTGCTTTGCAACACACCAATGTATCTGAAAGTATTATTTAACCTATTAAGCAGCTGGCTTGGGTGCAAAGGAGAAGAGTTTCTCTTTTCTTGGATGACACTATACCTCCCACATCAGTGATTCATTCCTCTCAGCCTTGAGAGAAGCAGCCTTCTTCCCTGGCTTATAAACACATTTGTGGAGTATCTGGCAACAGCGGTGATATCCGCTCAGAATTCCTTCCCTTTTCCTGCCTCCTCCTCAATTCAAACAGGCTCTTAAAAACTTCAGTTGACAACCATAAATATTTTTATTATTGTTTATAATTTCGTTGGAGAAAAAAAAAATTCAATCCTTAAAAGATTTGAGAAGAGGTCACACATTTAAACTGCATCTATTCAAGAGCCGAGTATGTTTCCTGTGCTTTCCACGTTAACTGCCAGTCCAGGAATTCACTGGTATGAACATCTCCCTAATGCCCATGAAAAAACTCAGTCACAAGATTTTCACCACAAATTACAGGAAAGTAGGATTTTTAAGGACTATTTCTGGAAATTCAAATGCTAGACTGAAAGTGTTTCTTAATGGCATATTTACATGCTTGATGCTAAAATCAGAACTAGCCCAAATGTCTACATTTTTAAGGAAAAGACACAATTGACCCAGTTTTTAATCACACAATCTGGTTAAAACCTTCACGCTTTTCAAAGAAAATTGCTCTCTAAACTTATTTATATAAATTTACATTCAATTTGGTTTGTTATTTTTTCTCTTTTTTTGGAATTCTTTCTTTCCATTGTTTTCCTTCACCAGGAACTGGAAGATGTGATAAATGCAAACACCCAAACAAAATTTCAACCTGAAATTCACTTCAAAGGTTTATCAAAGATTTTGAAAAAAACCTGTTTCTAACTAGTTTTATAAGTTAACTTAAAATTTTTCTTCACTATATATTTGTACACATGCACACATGCTATACATAGTAAAGAACATATGGCTGAAGGTATCTCATTGCTCCCTCTGTGTTGTACCATCTTCACAACTTCACTAGATCACCAGTGACAACCACTGCAGAACATCCAAAATTGCACAGGATTCTGGAATACTAAACACTGATTCCAATGCCAGAGACATTAGTGCTCCCCTGGCCAATCCTTCCATGTAATAATAAACATACTCTCATCCTGATGATCTGGATAAGAGAAAGATTTCCACTCTGTATCTATCAGTTTATTTGCTCAGAAGGAAGTTTCTCATCTTAAAGAGCTTTGCAGAGGTGACTTCAAGCTGCTACTTTGTTTTGGATGACACTCTTACCTTTCTCTGCAAAAAGAAGCATAATACCAATGACAGGAATATAAATGGCACAGGTTCTTTCTTGATACGTATAAAGGGAGTACCTGGAGAAGCTGATAAAGGCACAGATTGCACTGTCAGGGGCTAGATTTCTGCTGCTTTAAAACCCCTCATTTCTACTTTCTTCATAGGAAGCAATATTTTCAAACGGTAAAGCCTCTTTTGACAGGTTCGGCTTTGTCACAAGTTGGTTGGTAGTCACAGCATTTTCGGCCTATAAAAAGGAAACAAAGCTGGGAACTGATCCAGAATATGGGTTCTGTAGAGAGTTGGCTGAAATTACCTTGAACTGATTTCATCAGGCAGGACACTAAAAGATCATGACTGAAAGAGGAAAAAGCAGAAACAGGGGCCAGCAGAAAACAACAAGATAGTTCTCCTAGGAAAGCAATTTCAACAAGAGATTATAATTCCTGAGAGATAGGAATTGTAAAGTATAGATGTATGTCCAAGTCCTTCAGGATAAATAGCATGATTACAAAGAACAGTCACTCTGTAATGATAGATTACAGTCTGACCTTAGTGACTGTCAACATCAAGATAAGAGAGGTTTGCTTTCAAGTCAACATCCAAGCCACTGAAATGACAGGCTCTGTGTATCCTTAGTCAAACACAGCTCCAGCCCTGACCTTTGTGAGGTGAGAATATTCTGCTTTCTGTTCAACCTCTCACTACATTTAGTCCCAAACAGAAACATGGAAGTACCAACAAGACTGCTGTTCTGAGAGAAGAAACATCTAAACAGGACAGCGTAAGCCTGCCTCAAGCAGCGTCTATTGTCAGCCTTAACAGATATACAACAGGTGGGCAGGCAGCAAAGCCAAACACTTCAGTATAAATATGCACTTTGAATATTTAATTTATAAAACTTTGGTGTTTTTCCCCCAGATGCCAATGTTAGGAGGTTATTTGGAACGCATTGCACAGGAAGTGCAGCCCATATTGACAGAGATGCTCCTTGCAGTCTCATGACGTGTATCTTTCCAGAGCAGAGGAAAATAGGGCAAGCAGAGGATGTTTGTAGTGCATGGAGATAAAACATAGACAAGCCCCATTCCATCATTCAGCAGCAGTGCTGGCTAACTGGCGAGGTCCCAGTTGACTGGAGGTCAGCCAATGTGATGCCCATCTACAAGAAGTGTCAGAAGGATGATCCCAGGAACTTTAGGTCTGTCAGTCTGATCTCGGTGCTGGGGAATGTCATGGAGCAGATCATCGTGGGTGCCATCAGACAGCACCTATAGGACAACCAGGGGATCAGGCCCACACAGCGTGGATCCATGAGAGGCAGGTTGGGCTTGACCAACGTGATCTCTTTCTATGACAAGAAGACCCACTTAGTGGACAAGGGAAAGGCTGTGGATATTGGCGTGGACTTCAGCAGCACCTTTGATACTGACTCCCACAGCATCCTCCTGGAGAAGCTGGTAGCCCTTGGCTTGGGCAGCAGCACTCTTCACTGGCTACAAACTTGCTGGGTGGCCAAGCCTAGAGAATGGATGGTTGTATGCAGCTGGGGCTGGTCACAGGTGGGGTTCCCCAGGGCTCCCTACTGGGGCTAGTGGTGTGTAATATCTTTATCCATGATCCAGACAAGATCGAGCCCTCAGTCCGTGTGCAGATGACTCCAAGTGGGCTCAGAGCGTGCACCTGCTGGAGGGCAGGAAACTGCAGAGGGATCTGGACAGCCTGGATCGATGAGCCCAGGCCAATGGCACGAGGTTCAATAAGCTGAAGTGCCAGATCCTGCCCTTGGGTCACAACAAGCCTCTGCAGAGCTACAGGCTGTGGGCAGAGTGGCTTTTCCAACCAAAACAATTCCATAAACATCCTTCCTTTGTCTGGAAATTTTAGAAATTTATTTTTGAAATTTTTTTTAGAAATTTTAGAAACTATAGAGCCAAAGCTTTGTAATTGCATGATCTACAAATACATTCAAACTATTTGCTGCAATCATTAAGGATTTTCCTGTTCTGACAGTTGCTTGCTATGATTCAAATGACCATCTATCTTCTCGGGGTTGTTCTCGGGGGTTGCAGGGGGTTTTTAACTGTATGTCATGTGCTTTACTGGAGCCACATTCCAAAGAGAAAAGTCTCTGCTTTTGCCACCTTTGCACAGGTAGTATTTAAAGGTGTATTGAAATGGGGTTTGCTGGGATAGATTGACATACACCAAAGGATTGGTTGAATTGGACATGCAACTTAAGAGTGAATGAAAATCAAAACAGTCACAGTTGAATTTCAGTTCATGCCTCATTCAACACTAGTCAAGCACAAACTGCAGTAGGCTTTTATGCAGGCTATAAAAAATTCAAACTGTTTTTCTACTATGACTTCATCATACTGAATTTTTAATATTTATAGACAAGCTTTAGGTAAACAATCATAGAGGATACCTAAATTTTCTATGACTGTTCAAGAATAGGAGAAGTTCTTGCCACCACACCAGTATGTTTCTAAAAAATTAATCAAAGTGTTTGTGGCTAAACTAACCCTGAATTGAATATATTTATCAATATTATTTTTGCAAGATGGTAATGTGCTTCATTTGAAATATTAGAAGCTGAATTATTGGTGTTGGAAAATATGAAACATAATATATTGCATTTTAGGTTTCCAGTTTTCATATTTCCCTTTGCCCTTATACTATAAAAGAGAATAGGGACTCTTCTGACATTCTACAAAAGGTGCTCGCTGTGATCAAACATAATGGTAAAAAACTATAGATCTTATTGTACATATTTGACTTAAACCTTCTGACTTCCAAGATCGAGAAGGACATACCATCACTGGCCTGGATACCTATACCTAATTTTATGGCTTCACCATGGTAAAGTCTTAGAATGTCCCAAGGACACAAGGTTTCCAGCTGCACTGGAAATATCCATGCTGCAACAGTTTTACATTCAATAGATTGTAAATTTTCTAGGATTAACTACTGGCACTCATAATAAAATTTGTTATCAGTGTATGACAAATTAGCCTTATAAATTAAATGCTGAATCAACTTAAGTTCTTCTACGGAACAGAGTAAGCTATTCAGATATTTAGGCATCACCAGAGTTCCCCTCTTTGCAGTTGTTGTCTCCTGGTACTAGAGAATGTAGACACACCTTTTGGATAGGCATGTTTCTAGAATATGGAGAGCTTTTGCACTGCCCATTAAAGAGGAGGTTGCATTAATAAAAATCTCTTTTTAAATCCACATCAAACAGAAAAAGAAGTTGTCTCAGACTGTAATTATCCCCTAGCATCTTCAAGAAAGAAATGTGAAAAGCCGCTCAAAATTCTCAGTTTGCATCTATTTCTCTGTCATACCATCTGGGATGGCAGAGGGTGCCTGATGCAAAGCTCCAATCGGGTTATCTGTGTTGATTTCAGCTGGCTTTGAATCATGCTCTAAAGGAGGGGATGTTACTTGCCTTTGAAAATCACTCAGACACAATAACCTGCAAAGATATTTAAGTAGCAACTAAGAACTACATGGTGGACTGGCTGTCAGCTTTCACAAAATATGCCAAACACACCCAGAGTTCTGTTGCGAAGAGGGTAAGGATAGGTTTCTAGATCTTACATTATGCTTGTCTTGTAAGTAAATAACAACAGACCGTTAGTGCACAAACAGCTGGGGAACTCATCAGCTCTTCAGCAGTTCTGACCTGCAAGGTATGTGCAGCTGGTTGGGAACTTGATGCTAGGTTTAAATCCCGAAATGATCACCTACTGTAGTAAATATTTACTTCCTTCTGAGTGTTCCACTGCAGACTTAATTTAGAGCACACTTTACCTGAGAAATTCAGGCTGCAGACACCTCACCTGAGTATCCTTTTATATTGATGATGTAACTTTGCCTTGAATATATTGCTTTTAAATCTACACTTGTTGCTATAAAATAAAAAACCCTGAATTTGATGGAGCACCTCATATCATGCTAGGCTAGACCAGGACCAGAACTTTGAAGCATGCAGCTTATTTCAGCCACAAAGCACTATTCAGACATGGCTTCTTCAGGTCATTCTCAGGCTCTTCTCAAAAGAGTCTGCAGTGAGTGGCACCCCAATAATATCCTCCACCCATCAGTAGCATTTTGCTTTCTTAGGTGTTATGGGTCTTGATTGCCATTTCACTGCCACTGGACTTATCTGATGCAGGCCAAGCAAAGTATGCTGCAAGTGTTCATGATTTTCATAGATATTGGCCTTATACAGATCTCCAAAAATAACTTCCTCCTAAATTCCTTTCAAGCTCCTCAGGCCCTCCTTGTTTGTTGTTTAGCATGAGATTTTTCTGTCTCTAAAACACTTTGGCCAGAGTATGTGAACACAGCATCTAAATCAAAGTGCAGGTCCCTTTAGCTGTCCTAACCTTGTTCTGGCAAAAATTAGCTCCTGCTAGGCCATCCCATTCAGTCGTCTTTGGACAAGGAGTTTAATTCAGTATAGAGTTTTAGCATATTCACATTTATGAATATAAATATGTTATATTAATGCCTTCTTGGATTGTCCTTTAGCTGCCTCCAAAGGCGGAGTATGATAAGGCTCCTATCAGCTCACAGTTGATTGAAAACACAGAACTGTTTGTGGTAGTTGGCTTATAACAAAAATCAGCATTCACAGTTTGCACAACTATTTCATTAAGCATCACAGCAGGGTGATGAAGTTCAAGCAGCACAAAAGAAAGGAACATCCTTCCTTGTAAACCGGCTTTGTTGGCATTCTAGAGTCTGATTCACATATTAGGGATTTGAAACAAGATGTCTTTATATTGCCATTGGCACAGTATCATGCAGCCACATAGGATCTGTAAAGCTGAGAAGCAGAACAAAGAGTTATCTGCAACTTGCAAGAACTGGCAGTCTGATCACTAGTTTGCCCTTTTCTTGTTCATTGCCCTGAAGACAGAGGTTGACCTGGAGCACTCATGGCCAAGAAGTCTATTGTTGACAGCCTTGCCTAGAAGGTCTCTCAAAGGAAGCACCATTCAAATAACAGATCAGCTAAAAAAAGGGCCAAAAAAATCCACCTGCTTTAAAATGTTCTGAAGTCTCCTTATACAGTTGATTTCTCATAAAACACTTCTATTTTAGTAGGTGGTTATAGCTGTTTAAGGCTGAGTTGATTATATAATTAAAAATTCAATTCTGCTTGAACATTATCCAAAGAAATCATTGGCTCTTACACAAGATCTCAATGTACCTCTAGAAAACAAAAGCTTTTGACCTTAAATAGCTAAATCCCTGTTCTTGCTACTTTATTTTGTGGTGTTATTTTCATACCAGTCACGTTACTACAAACATTGAAACACTAATTTCTGTACAACAGGTCTGCATTGTTTGTAGGGGTGGTGGGAAGTTCTCAGGCCATCAAGTGAGCCCAATATTAATCACATTTCATGCCACAAAGCTGTGTGACATGGGCTTCAAAAACTTCGACAGACAGTACTCATTTTTGTAATTAACCACAGTCTTGGTGCCCTCTTGCTTCAAGGCTGAAAACTTAAGTCAAAATTGTTTCATTACATTGTACATCCTACAGCTCTTCCAATCTCCTGCACGACTGTCAACTACTTCAATCACTGATCTGCCACATGTGATATTTGGTGCCTGAGGCAGGCAAGGTAAATTACATGCACAGCACATCAGTTTTTGTGCTTGGGGTTTAAAGCCCTACATATGGCATGTGTGGTTGAAGGTCCTGAAATACTATGCTTGCCCATACAGAAAACCAGAGAAGCTGGAGTATGTTGCTTTGCAAGGCAGAAGTTTATGTGATCATCATGGGGTAACCAAGCTGGAAGGGTTTAGAAGGGCAACTACGCATCCCTCAATGGGGATACCCTTAGAAAGTTGGTAAATTAATCACTGTACCAAACCCTTAAGTGTTTACTTTACATACAAGCCAAGGTATCCAGATAATTCCTACATTTTCTTTTCCAGAAAGGCATTTTTAACTGGCACTATGGGGTGAATGTTTGCTAGCTAAGTTTAGGACAAAGAGTAGACAGGTGGCTCTTGCAAATCCCCTGGTCTGGCACCTCCAGCACACAAAGCCAGCATCTGACAGCACATCTGCTCCACAGCCACACTGTGCTCTAGGAGCTACCCAGCTTTCTCGCAAATAGGTGTTTTGTGCACTTGAGGCAGTTTCCAAACCAGAACGAAAGCTCATTCACATTAGAATGCCTTAGCAAAAACTGCCTTGGACTTAGTTCTACAGGAAGCAGTTACTCATGGCATTAGTATCTTAATCTTTCCAGGCATAACACTATGTCCCTACATTTGCACTTACTGTTTCTGCTTAGTTATGCCAGAAGCCCTGGAAACCAGACCTTTACTGGAGCAGATAATTCCCTTGCATAATCTAGTATCCATCCCACTTCACACTCCACAAGGCTGCTGTTCCACACCGCAACTGTGCTCAGCAATCAGCTGAGGAGACAGACAGCTGATGAATAATGGATGGCTGTTAGAGCTTCTGAATAAGGACTGCTTAAGGGAGATAATAAAAGATAAATGTGCGCTCCTGCACATCCTTTTGAATACCGTATGTTTAGCACTTTGTTCCATGCAGTTTTCTTAGCCCATAAATAGGTATTCAGGGAGAATGCATGGAACAGCAATGGAGAGATGGTGTTTTTCAGTCTGACAAAGTCATTTAATGTATACAGAGGTCACTTGAGGTATCACCTTCAAAGAAACAAACTAAAGCACTTTCTTGCATTCAGAAAAGGGTAGGTATGACATTGTCTTCCCACATGAGTAGTTGTACGCCAGCTGGAAGCTCAGGCTCCTGAACACAACTCGTTTTCAGAACTATAAATAGTTGTCAGATTCAAGGATCCAATCAACGGGTCTCCTTTAATCTTTTAGCTTATTTAGAATATGCTTGAAGTGACTTTCAATAGACAATTTAATATGGTTAGCATGGATCAGTTTTGATATGTAGCAACCTCAATCATTTGCAGTCTTTTGAACATCAGACATGTCCTACTTCTGAGGCTTGGACAGCAACTGCTGCCCAGACCTGAAATCTACCCTTATTTCCAGGAACTCTTTACAGTTCACCTTGTCCATTATTCCTCTAAATCCACTTACATATTGCAAATCTCAATTTCCTGTCTCTTCCTAACTGCCAATTTTCTCTGTGATGTATGCATTTCCTTCTTCCCTGTACCAGTCCTTATCTCTTATCCCCTCCAAAGGCATGTTAAGTTTCTCCTAATCTTCTATCATTACTCTCAGTCACATATTTATTCTTTTCCCAAAAACTCCTTCCAGTGAAAGTAATATAATGGAGATCTATCTTCACACTGCCTCTCTGAAACACATCTGTTCCCATTTTGTTCTAATGATGTGTTTGCTATTAATTGGTTTTACATAGATTTGAAGGGGAATAGCACGCTTGCCAAGAATACAGTGATTTCTCTGAATAGTCAGATAATATAAATAATCAAATAACTTCCTAGGAAAAGGATTATTAGTCACAAGCATATATAGCTGTGTTTAGGCATTGAAAAAGTAAGTGGACAATTAAGGTTCCACAACATGACTTTTTGTCTTGGAACATGTCCTTCCTTGAATGCAACCATTTGTTCTCACAGATCAGCACTTCTGAACATAAATTTGGGTTCCATCCCAACACGTATTTGTACAGATTGTACTTGAAGCTCCTTATAACACAAACTCCTAAAGCTAAGTTGGGATCATGTAGTGGGTTCTGAGCAGCTAATTAGAGTACACTTTTTTGAGGAAATATGAACTGGCAATAGAATGCAGCACGTTATTAAGATGAAATCCAAGGCAAAGCTACTGCTGTTCAGAAATGTATCAAATCTCACTGTCTATGAAGCTGTTTTAGTTCAGAGTTTTTCTTTTAAAATCCTGTTAGGGTCTCGAGTGCTTCTTTGGCTTCAGCATCACCCATGCTCAAGAAAATCCAATCCTGGACTGTTTTGCTGCTTCTTTTGATTTTAATCAGAAAATGCCAGGCTGAAGTGACTCCATCATTCCAATAGCGCTTCATTAATTGCTTTGCATTTACAAAGGCTGACAAAGAACACTACAGTCTGTGAACTTAAAAGCAATTCGACAGCAATGACAAAAAGAACACTCATGTTCAGATTTTGAGAAACTTGCCTCACTTGCTAAAAAAGGTGTTGCCCTCCATTTGCAAGTACCTTCAGTATATGTCTACTTACATCTTTGATTAAAGACCCAGATACTCTAAGAATTTCCTTTTTCAAGTTCACTTCAGCTCACACTGTTTAAATCAGCCTCCTGCCTCCCTTCCCCTCCTATATGCACCCGACCTCATGGCTTGATAAGCGATGTTACAGGTTCAGCCTCACCGTGCCTGCTGGCCACAGATGATTTTCTCCACCCTGCAACAGGAGCATGCTAGCAGCTGCAGGAAGTAAATTCAGGCTCTCCCAGGCTCCTGTAAGACTACATGTGCAGCCAGGTAATTGAACAGATGCCAGCCTGAGACTTTGGATGTTATAGTATGCCGATTCCCTTATGCAAAACCTATCACCATTTCCTCACCTTTCTCTGGCTTGGCTAAAGAGGATTTGCTTACTGCTCCCACTTGAGGGGAGAGAATACTACGGAAAAATGTGCCCCTTGTGCAGCCCAAGGGCAGGAATTTTTTAGTTCAAGGCTTTGGAAATTATTTCCCAATTTCACTAGTTGAAAATACAACATTCTTTTGAAGAGGTATTGTCTTCTTTTTCCAACAAGACTATATGGGATAGTTGAAGGACAAAGTTTATTTCAGTGGCCCTGAAGCTCTTACACACCTCTGTGGAGATGAGGATATGCGTCTTGACCATAATCTCTGGTACACTTAAGCTTAAACCCATGACTGAACCCTCACTTGGGCCATTACAACCTTGGTTCCTATTTAATGAACTGAGCTTGTCTGGGTGGTTCTCCCAATGCCAGCTTGTGGAGGGCAACACTGGCAGACCAGTTTTGAGACTGTACCCTACTAATGTTTACGTGAGATCCACGTGTTTCAAATTGGCAGTCCTGAAGCTGAAACCTGAACAGGGGTACTGCTAAAATTGAGAAGACCAATTTCAGTCATTCCTGCCTTATGCCATGTTGCTTTGCTAAAGCTGTGAGGGTTATTTGGAGCCAGAAAGATGGACTGAAATGGATGGCGCCCTAGGAACAAGGAGTCATCACTCAGGTTACAGGACCAGACCCAAAGGGTTACAGACCAATCTTCCTTTGACATGACTGGAGCTGTATAAATTTACACCTATAGAAAAGAGTGTGTAGTCTATTTTATACCACAAATAGACCTCATTAGGATGACAGCACCATGGTAACATCCCCTAGGTCGTCTAAGACTGACATCCCTGACCATTTGGCACAGGAATTTTTGCTTATAGACTTCTGTCAGCATCCTGTCAGCTACAGATTACAAGCTGCAATGACAGTCTCAGCTACTCCCTCTATGACTTCAGATTCTTATGATTTACAGCCTAGACTTTAATCCTTTTCTGCTAACACAAAACAAACAGTAATCTTGGTTAATCTGAATGAGGCACATTTTTTATTTTGTTTCTTAACTGCTTACGTTTCCTCAGTCTTTAAGGCATCTTCTCCAAGTGTGTTTTAAGACAGGTCCCTTATTCGGAATTATGTGTCTAACACTGGGACTGTTTATACTATTCAATCAGTGTGAATATTCAGACTTTGAGAATTTGAACTTTTCTTTAGATTTGCTTTAGATTTCCACTTAAAATATGAGAAGCACATCTTAGCTGATCATTTACTTTGCCTGGAGAACATCTGAAATCTCTTGCCTTGCATGCTGCAACTTCATGGTCTCCATGAAAAAGAGGTGGTTACTAAAGCTGGCCTGTCCACGACTTAGAGGACAAGTGGAAAAAACACAGGTGTGCAAAATAAGAAGGATGAGTTTTGCAATTATGCAACTGTCAATTGTGCATGGACTTTATTTGCAAAAATCCTTCCCTCCAGTGCACTCACAGAGAGCAGTCATGTTCATTTTGAGGTCTTCAGTGATACCTATCAGGCAGAATATTCTACCTGGAAAATAACACTAAGGTTGGTATAGACTCATCTGGCAAAGAGTTATCTTTTCTAAGTCTATTGTTGGGTCCCCTTTGGAGGTAATTCCTCCCTGTGAGTAGGATCAGACCTCAGCTTCCCACAGATAACAAATAAATTGCTTTTCACAGGTCAATGCAAGGTGTCCCACCACCAAAGTTAAGCCTCACACTTAGATCAGCTAAGTGGGAGGATTCATTCTTTCAGCACAAGGAGGTTTAGCATTTGTGTAGATAAATGGATAGAGATCCCTCCAGCCAAGTAACTCAAATTCCCAGCACGGAAATGCCACACTCTGCTAACAGGCATGTCTGGAGAAGAATTCATAAGCTTGTGCCAGTGCAGCATCCTACAGTTATTCTGCACAAGGGGAACTCTTCAACAAAGCCTTCTTGTTACATGTTATTGACTAAGTAGTATATTAGTATAAGACAAGTCACACATTAGAGCCCCAACTGTTGGAAGCTCTTTTAAGATTACTCCAGTGCTACTCTTAAGTTACTGCACATGCAAAGCCAAATGTTCAAGGTATTTGCTCATTCTGGGGTGCATCTTTCAAAGGACACTCTGTTGCGGTGCATGCATTTGTCTACTCATTTATTGTATGGTTTTTGTATGGTTTTGTAAATGGTTTGTCCCCAGTTTCCCCTATTCCCGGTTGGTTCCTCCCTGGGCTCCACTCCCCGCCTTTTACCCTGTCAGTCTAATTGTCCATCTCCCAGTTACCCTGCCCTGTTTCTGGAATATTCTTGTATACTTGGCACCCCGTTTGATACTGCTGTGAACCCTCCCTCCTGGACCCTCGAGATTTGTCAATGTTCTGCCTGTTATGCCCTGGATCCCCCCGTGTTATTCCCCCATTGGTTACAGTTATTGCACCTGCCCTCGTACCTCCCCCCTTTAAAACCCTGTGCCACCCATTGATTTTGGATTTGGTCCCTAGTGCTCCTGAGAAGGAACCCTCAGGGAATCCAGACCAGATCCCTGGCTCTTCATTGCTGGCTTTGCCATCCCGCTGGTGCCATTCTGCCAGCCCTGCTCTTGAGGCACTGCCCTGCCGGCGCTGCTGCCTCAGCCGTGCTGCCTGCGCAGAGGCTCCTCCTGCAGCTGCCCTTGGGGTCTCTCCCGTCCCCCCTCACTGGTGCCGACAGGCGAGGGCTGAACCCCCGAGCCGCCCACGCCCAGAACTCTCTGTTTAATTTCCCTTTTCACTGAGACCAGCATTTAAGGGGTTTCTGTCAGCTAATAGCTGAAACATAACAGACTACTGTCAGAGAAATCCAAATGCTGCCATTACAGCTATCACCAATATTAGTCACTACTGACCTGCTTGAAGGCCAGTGACAGAAAACTGAATTTTCATCCCTTACCCCCAAACTGCCTTGCTTTGTGTTACAAAGGAAGATAAAACAACCAGTCAGACTGACACGTTTTTGTGAGGTAGTCCTCAGCCTGAGGTTTGTTTTCATGTATCACTGTTTTGACTGTGCTGTTCCTGCACACACCTAATTTTATCCTAAAGTGAAGTACTGTTACTTTTCTCTTTAGTTTCCTGGTTTGGGGAAATTGTCCTTCTCTTTCTTGACATCAGATGAACTAATTTCTTCTTTTTCTAGCCAAAAGCTAATTTTTGTTCTTTCTTCTTACAGCTGTTTTGACTTAGTTATATGCTATCACCTGACTATAAAATTATTTTTTTCTGTGCTATTTCATCTCCAAACCACTTTTTTTTTTTTTTTTGCAGAAAATAAAAAAAATTTGTGACAGGTAATAGTAATAGATTCTAAAACAGCCAGGACAAAGCCAACTAAACACAGCTATTAATGACACCTATTTTCTTCTCATTAACATTGCAAAAGCAGCTGTGCTCCCATTTCCAATTCCATACAATAGAGGGAACAGGTATTGCTTGGCCATACCACATCGTACAAACAAACAGAAAAAACTGAGCACTAAAAGCCCAGAAAATTGAAATGTTTCCACCAAAGAAACAAATTACATTCGAAAAGCCGACCTAGTGTTTACCTTTATCAAGACACACAAATCGTAGTTCTCTGAATAGATTATGCAGCAGTTTTCCACATCCATTACCAGCCATGCAAAGCCACCTGGCCAGGCCTGACAGATAAGTGCCAAAGCAAAGGGCCATTGCAAATAGCCCCAAATGAGAAATCTGATCTTTGCCATATTAGCACCCACAGAGCAACACCATCGTGGCTATCAGCAGCTCACAGCATCCAGCCTGAAGGTTTCCAGGTGATAGCTGAACAATCTGCTGAACACACATTAATGTAATTAAACATTAACAGATAACCTAAAGCCTCCCACCCAGTGGGGTCTAAAAGCCATTAAAGCCTGCCTCTTACAGAGTATGGCCAAAACACATTTTACATGCAAATCTACCCAAGCTCCCTGTAACCACTATGCATGCAAAGTAACTTGGACTGTTGCTTTCTGAAATACTCTTGTTTTCTGAATTTGTGTCTACACAGCCATATGCTGTACCTGAAACAAAATGACATACAGTATCCTCTGCCTTTAGACACCCACACACAGGAAGGTGCTTGAACCATGCACTGCAGCATTCACATGTCATCCATTCAACTCAAGGCACAGCATTCAGCATGAAAATATAATTAAATGGCATGTGTGCAAAGTGCAGCATTACAGGTATAACAATTAAAATCGAAATAATGTCTTATACGCTAAAAGAAGTTTTAGAGATAACATTTAAAATACCAGGTAAACTGACTTCAAGGAAATGGGTCACAGTTTAAAAATGCCTTCATGAGTAGCTTATTAAATTCCAATAAAATGAAAATCAGTTTTAAGCATAGTACAAACACAAGTAGGAGAGGTTAGGGGTGGTGGGCAGAGCAGGACTAAGAGATTATAAACTATGATTAAACTAATCTCTCTAAAAATGCTGTTTTAAATGTAAGTAATAAGTGCATTTTTTAATCTGTTCTAGGTAAAATCATTAATATCGGTGTCTATAAATCATAAAATGTGTCTTGTTGGTGACGTGACCATGGATTAGCACAGTCCAACTGCTGGGCATCACTACTTTGCAACACCAGGCTAGGGAAGCTGGTTCCCCAGAGGTGCTGTATATTGCTGGGATTTCAGTGACATGTCCCAGGACAGGTTGTGCTACAGCAATCTGAACTATGGAGTCTTACTCCCAAAAAATGAGAATGAGGAAATGAACTTCTCTTTTGAGCATACGAATAGACTATAGAACTCCAGAAAAAGACTGATAAATTAATCTGTGGGACAAAACAAGAAGTCTCTAAAAGGAACCTGTAAATCTGCCAAGAACAGGACCACACCTAAGTCAGCAAGGGCTCAATTTACTGCATCCCTAATTCCCTCAGGTTCATGGGTAGTACCTCCCACAACTTCAGTGTACAAAGATACAGAGAGCAATTCACGCATCAGGACCACATTTCTGGCTGCAGACAGCTTGGGCAGGATGGCTGCAGCTCCACTTAGACAGCTCTTACAGCTCAGAACTAGGAGTATTGGTGTTTAAGCAAACAAAGACTCTAATGGAGCCCTGATTACAGAAACTGAGGATTAGAAAGACTCTGGTCATGCTTGAGCTGGCCCCTGGGATATAGGAAGTGTTACTTTGATCCTTGGGACAGTGTATTTGCTTTTCAGCCGGGGTCTCACTTCAGTCAGACCTTTGACATCTCACGACAGCCAGCAGCTCCTGGAGGAGGAATGTGAGAAGCTTCAGGACTCATTAGCAAAGTTTCATGCCTACCCATGAGGGGGCCTCACCAGCATAAGGGCAGCCTTAGGGAATGTCTGCTGCAGTCACAGATAGGGGTAATATAAAGATATCAAAGGTAAATTTAGATCACAGTTGATACCAGGCTACTTAGTTTAGCCACAAGAGCGCCAGGCTCAGCAGGAGCTGAGTCGCCTGGCAGGCCTGTGAGTTAGGCTTTTATTAGCAGGTCTTTGGCTCTTCTCAAATACACTCCCTCAATTCTTCCAATACACTGTGTGGGAAGAATATTCCACACAGTAACTCGAATGTTAAGTGGATTTGTGTGCATACCTCCCACATAATTTGAACATTCAGGGGATTTCTCACCACACCCTGTCCTAGATATATACATATATTTTGCTGGATTAACTAAATCATTGTTTCAGAGTTTCCTCTTTCTCTGAGCCTATACTAAATGAGGGTTACACAGTGCTATCCCCTCACCCCCTACACTGACCAAGAGAAGGGAATTGATTCAGTGGTGGTATCGTGAGAAATCCAATACTAAAACAGTGGCTTTGAAATCCTCCACAAGTCAGCCAAGGTTACATGACACAAAGTATGCTGTAAAGCAACTGGAATACTCAAGTCATGGGAAAATAACTTAAATGTCACCAGGGCAGACCAGCTAGGATCAACTGAATTCCCCAACTGCTGAGGCTCATGCACCTGTGAAAACGGCTTTCTTGAGATCCACATTTACAGCGAGCCATTATTTTGTTCTTTATTTATAAACAATGTATTTATTTAGCAAACAAATTTACATTATTAGATAGTAGATTGCAAAGGTTTTCTTGATTTGCAGCACTGGGATTACTATTACAGTTCTGGATTCTTGTTTTCTGTAGCATGTATGCTGCCAATACACATCTGGCATATAAACTGCAGATGAACATTCACAGATGGCAGAAAATACCTCAGCAAATGGTAAAGATGCCCAGATATAGATGTGGATGAAATTACTAGGAGTTCATTGCTGGCAAAGTTTTTCATGTATGTGAAGCTGTACATGAAATTTCTCTGCAAATAGCTGTGAGGGTAATACCTTTACCCAATGCTTAAAGAAACCTGCCTGGATTAAATCTTTATGCTTTAAATTTCATAACGTGTCTAGATGGTACATTTGTAAAGACAGACTCCTGAAGGAGGTGCCCATGACTTCCATGCTTTTTCTTGCCATTGCACATGTATTTACCATAATTACAGGGACAAGCTGAGCAAGCAGTTCTGTTCAGATGCCCAAAGGTGGCTCTGCATTTCACTACTGTACACACATTATAATGCAGTTTGAACAGTGTCCTGCAAATGTTTAACCACACTTCAAACTACAGCAACTATGTTAACACTAATTAAATAATTTCACCTGTGCTAACATGTGAAAAGCTGAAAGCATGTGGCTAAAACAAAATGTAAACATCAGTATCTTTATCAAAGAATAATGGTTGAGTTTACTGTTCACCTTAATTTATTCTGTTCCTTCTCTTCTTAAAAGAATAAAATAATTTTATTCCTCCTATTAACTCTCCACTCTGCAGTGTCTTGAATCAAAATATATTTGACAGTCAACAAAACCCAAAAAATCAAAAAATAACAAACAAAAAACCCCCCAAATCTTGAACATTATAACGATAAAAATGCAAAAAACAACCCCCCAACAACAACAAAACACCAAAAAACAACCAAACGAAAAAACCCTAAAAAACCCCACCAAGCACAGAGGGAGAGCTGTGCCTGAGGTTCCAGGATTTTGCCCTTAATGAAAAGCCTTACTCAAAGGGTGGTTCGTTCTTGAGGAGAAGTGGCATCACTCCCATCTGGTTGCCATGCTGCAGCAATTTGGCAGAAGGGATAACAGATGCTGAGACTCCAAACTGCTCCCACACTCTTTTCCCTGTCTCTAAAGGGAGTTGCATAGAGTCATCACTGAACTGTTAATGGGTGCAAGATGTGTATTTCAGCAACACTGGAGACTGTGAGCATGTGCAGGAAGTGAGGGGTGGTGAGGCTTTTACAGCTAAAAGAACCACTTAAAACTCTGTTAGTATTCAACTAATGTGTATTTTCCTCCCTTCCCTCACTGGTAAGGCATCTGCCTTCCTTCCCTCTCATCCTCTCAATGTGGCCATGAAATGGCTTGAAACTCAAAAAAGACTAGCAAGGCCTGTGGAGTGAACCATAATTGATCCTGTACACTACTGGTCCCTTGGGAAAGACTCCCAGAAAACATCCCAGCAGAACCGGCTAAATCACAGCTCAGAGCTATCAAGCAGCTTCATCACACAGAAATAGACAATAAATGTGTGTGAGCTGAGACACAAGTGTGTGGATTTCTCAGCCAACCAGATCTTCGTTAGGCATCATAAGCTACACCAGATCTTCTTCACAGCACCCCCTCGTTACTTCCCAACCCTCAGCTAAGGTCCCAGTGAAGACACGGACTGATACTTGCACAGAAAGCTCACAGATTTCCAACACCAGTGGAAAAGATGCAGAAGTATTGGGGAAGGAGCACAGCAGGTCTTAATTTCTGCCTGCCAGGGAACAATTAGAACACTTGGGTTATACAAGTATTTATGTAGGTAAAGCAAGTTAAAATCATTAATCCACCCATCCACAAAGAACTTTCAGAGGATACTCCATGAATTAATGTCAAATTACATTTTGCAAGAAATAAAAACATTCAGGTATCTACTTGGCAGATCTCATGCAAATAAGAATTGCATCAAACTCAAAACTAATAATTTTAAGGAGATCTAAGGAGAGATCTAAATAACAAATTAATTTCAGGGTGGAGGGAAACTTGCTGGAGTCCTTCAAAGTGTAGACTATTTAAACTTAACTTCATATGGCATAAAATTAAGAGTTTCCTAGGCAGAGCAATCCCATATGAATGCCCTATATATTTTGGGTTTAAGGACAACACCAAATAGAGCTAGTTCACTGAGGAGTTTGTAAACTCTTGCTCCAGTAATAAAGACTTCTCCAAATCTGAGTCTGTAGGTCCTAGGATAAAGTTATCCATAACACTTTCTCCAAGTAGTATTAAAAATCCCAGTAAATTTAGTTGTTGTTTCTGGGTACAAGAAGAAAAAAAACTCAGCTGTTTAGACACATGAATAATTACATGAGTATGGGAAATTTTAGCATTGAACTGGTTCACTCACTTAAAGCAAATTAGAAATTAATATTGGATAGAAAAAACCTGGTTTTTCATTCATTATTCCAAATGTTCTGCAAAAGCTCATGTAAAGTGCAAGTTGATTCAACCATATACAGGATCTTTTGGACTAACTTGACCCATATAGCTGCTTCCCTCTGAATGGTGAAAGCCAAGAATAAATGTAGTATTGTGCTGAAAACAGTGACAAGCTGTATTCAAACTCAACTCTCCTTGGTGATAAAATTAATGGTGGATTCCCTCTATTTTTCCCAGGATTTGTTTGTGTGTTTCTAGTGCTAGAACAGGAAAAAGAGTTCTTTCCAGAAGTGATCTTAGCTTGAGTCATGCCTACAATAACCTTGTGCACCTAAGGGTTCCTCAAGTTGCAAACAGGGAGTGATACAGTTAAAGTACTCCCGGTATTTGTAATGCAGTTGCTCACCCATGCTCCTCCTCCCCAGCATGACAGCGTGGTGCATAATTCAGGCTCTACTGTGTGTTCTCAGCAAACAGATGGTGGTAAAGAATCCTGCAGGATTTGGTGCTATTTCAGTCGGGGGAATTGCATTTTTATTCCATGAACTCTACTTCCTTGGCTTCAGCCCCACAGTTCTGGCTCTTACGTGCTTTCCAGTGCAGAGCACTTTGCATGACCCCCTTGAAACCTGTGCTGCCTCACTGAGCCCCATCTGCTGGGAGGTGCTCTCCTCAGTAGAGTGTATGCTGGGAGAAACCTGGTCCACTGCTTTTGTGGTGCCATTGTTGTGGAGATTAGGAAGATGGTAAGTCTTCCCCAGGCACCACTTTGTCAAGTGACAAAGCTCTGCACATCCCAGGAAGCACCTCAGTGTCACAGTTCAACCACTACTCTGAGCTTCCTGTGAGGCCAGCTCTGGAAAGAGGCTCAGCATTTAAACAGGGTCGTGGTGCAGCTTCTCTGCCAAAATGCCTCTCGCCATTCTCCACCACAGCTCTCAGTCACCAACAATAAATATGTGATGTTACAGCCAAACCTACCACATTAATGATTTTCTTCATTTCTATGAGCACAAGCTCATTTCATAAGGCTCCAATGATTAGTAGGACAAGGATTTTGTGTGTGCAGAAATGAACATTCATCCTCCAAGACGTGAGACAACCATAGTAGACTTCTGCTGAGCAACTAACTTGTCTCAATTCTTGCATTACAAGCTGGTAATATAGCCAGTACTTCAACAGGTAAAAAACACTGTTTCAAAACAGCAGACATCATCTTTTCAGCCAGAAGTCATCCAAAAAGCTCAGTCTTGAGCTTTTTAACATTCTACTGAATTATTGGAAAACTCTTCATAGATACATACTGTAACATTTCCCAATGCCTGCATGCTTCTAACACACTTTGAACTTAAGAAACACTTAGGATATAAAGAAGAAATCCAGTCCTATTCCCCAGCTATCCTAGGCTGTCTGAAAATCTTAGTCACAGAAAACGCTTTCTGTCCAGGAGTGAATGACGTATCACATTTCTTTGAAAGTAGCACATAATCAAATTCTCCTCAGCAGCTGCAAATCCATTTCTGCTGAAACAACCAATTTTCCCTCTAGATTTTTGCACTATAAATTTCCCAAGAGATGAGTAGATAACTGATACTCTGACTCTTCATAAAACAGCAGGAAAAATTTGACCAATTAATTACATTGGCTGCTCTGTACTGCTGTAATCTATTCCAAATGAAGAGATGCAGTCAGATTTCCCAGGAGTCAAAAGTATCCATGTCCAGGTTAATTCCTCATAATCCTCCAAGTATTACTCTCTGGCTTGCCCAAGCTCCTCCTTATAAACCTGTGCCAAAAGCAGAGAAGCTTGGAAATGCTGTCCTCTACCTCATCATGTCATACTGACACATCAATTCACTGACATTTGTCAGTACTATGTTTTAAGTGCTGCTCCTTAATTCTCTACTGCACCAAACGTTAAGCTTGAAATGAAGAAACTTTACAAAAAGATGTTAATGGACACTGCAAAGGGATTTATCCCATTAGGTCACTTCTTCCATTGCAATAGTCCTGCAAAAGAGCATTTAGGAATTCAGTCCTAAAGAATTCCTTCAACACTGAAGAAACCCTGCAAGAAATACCACATAATATAACACATGGAAAAGACATCTTGTCAGGACACTTGGGAAGACAAGTCTGGCGATGTGACTTGGCACTGGTTTTGGAGCAATAATTAACAGTGAGAACTGAGGAACTGAGATGGAGTCAAAACGGTCCTTCCCAGCTTTTACTAGGAAGGTTTTTGTCCAGGAGGCACGCAGGAGACCCTGAGTACTCAGTTCCCTCAGTGTGATCCAGAGGGAAGGGTGGGGTTTTCCACAGGGTTTGCAGAGTCTCGCGTTTGGGCTGGTTGGGAGAAGTGAGTTTCACAGTGATCTCCTTCTCATGGAAATGCAGGGAAGACAACTAAAACCACTGGTAAAGATAGGGATTCCTGAAGTATTCCACAATCCAGGACATGTTTTCAAGGGAGTTAAATATGATCCTCTCCCCATGCTAATGTGATCTTCCCACTAAGGGAGGGGAGCCTGACCATGTTGAACCATACATGCCATATATGCACATGTGTCTGTGTACAGTCCAAACACTCCCAAGATATTTTGTACACAAAGCTTCCCAGCACTTTTGGTGTATTTACATGTATAAATTTAAAATAACACATTTGGAATACTCAACATTAAGGTTTTAAATTCTGATTTAATTGCTTAGCAGGTAAGATTCCAGTGTCTTAGCCACTTACACTCGCTCCAGTTTATTGACGGCACCTTTTCTTTCCCATGCCTGAAAATCTATATCATTATGGGTTTTCATTACACTATCAATACTGTTTCCTGAACCCGTAGGTCTTGCCATGAAACACTTCCTATCAATCTTCTTACCTCTTCCATTATAGCATCATTTCAAAAATCAAAGTTAGGAGCAGAAACATAGGTCTACACAATTTCATTTTTGGATGGCAAAAAAAAAAAAGTATTTGGAAAATACGAAGGGAGGCAAGCAGATGGAGAAAAAATGAAAAATGAGCTCTAAAGAATGCATCATTTTCCAAAGTATTTCTTACATTTGTTCTGCAAACAATATAGATCTATCTTAGGGTTTGCCTTATGTGCCTTGTTATGTTACTGTATCACCAAGAGCATTCACATCCCTTCTATGAAATATTTAGGGAAAATCATATTGCTGCATTCCATAACTGGAAGCTATAAAACTTCCTAATGCAACAAGGAATCTTGCAGTTTGTCTCGATAATTGTAACCTCAATTATCATGTTAATACATATAACAGTAAGCCCCAAACTTGTTCAGACTAAGGGAACTGTAAACAAACTATTTGGCTTTGTTAGCAGAAGTAACAAGTACAGCCTGAAGGTCATGCAACAGGGAAGAGCAACAGAATCAGGAAGCACTGCAGCTTCTTGCAGCCCTGTTACAAAAATGCTGTACCAAAAGGTTACTGTTTACAGTTGTATTTATTTTGTTTGCTTCCTGTCTTAATACCTGACATCACTGAATTATTATTCAGCCCAGAACTCCAGGAAACCATCTCCAAGTTCACGTGTTTTCACAGAAATAATATTCTCAAGAATTAGCAGTCTTTTTGTTCAAAAAGTTGTGTAGTGTCAGTACTGAAGAGAGATTTTGGGATGTAAGAAACCTCTAAAAGCAAGGGAGTTCTAAATACATAAGACCTTTACACTCAGCTACGAATTGAAAAAAAAAAGTGTGAAGGCAGACTTAACTTTTTGCTTTTCACAAATTTTGACATGTAGCTAAGCTGGTTTAGCAAGTGCTCCTCAATATTCTGAATTTAGATTACAAGGACAAGAAGGCATCACCCACAGCAAGTGCAATCTTCCCACCTGAATCTTCCTATGCTGCCAGCTGGCTCTAGCATTTTTTACCATCTCTTGGACTTAGAGCTATCACAATGTATTTTTACTCCTGAGGATAACCAAGATTATTAGGGCTCAGTCTTTTCTTTCATCACTTCATCCGTGTACTCACAGCTTTCAGTTCATTGTTGAAACCCTTACAAAATTACTGCAATGGCTGAATTTTATCCAGAAAAATCTTTAGTCTAGACCGGCGAGATAGAATAAACATCCAACCCTGAAAAAGCACCATTTGATTTTATGGTGTGTGACTGGTATGCATGGAAGCTTTACCACCATGTCAATTAACTTTTTCCAAAACTCTCCCTTAGTAGTGCCAATTTTAAAATAGGAAGCTGGTGCAGTTAATTTCGGAATGGGCATGCAGAAAGACCTAGCAGTGACAGAAATCAAACCTTGACCACCTGTATCTCAGTTCACTGCCTTCATCTCAACACTGCAGTAAGATCTGTGTGCTCCAGCTGTGTGCAGCACATTTGAGGAACCATGTTGGCTAAATCTGTACCAAGCAGCACTGCCAGCCAGCAAGGCTTTGGCACTCAGTAATACCTTGGCTTTGTCAACAGCCCTGTTTATTTCAGCACCGGACTTGTAAAAGAAGAGAATAAGCACAGGATTGACCATCTGGCCTTCTGTAGATATCCAAAAAGCCATAGAGCTGCTGTTCCTGAGGAAAATTTTATGACTTGTTAAGACATCAGATCTCCAACATGCCATTTGCACTAACGCTCATTAAATTTAATATTTAACCTGGCTGGCTAGTTGTATTGCCACTACTTTTTCTTGTCAGAAATGAATCCAACCCCCTTTTCTATCTTGCTCAGTCCTCATCCCCCAGGCTCAATAGTCTTACTTGCAGGCATTATTACCTTGGAGGAGAACAAGCATGCACAACTGAACCTGACTATGGAAATTTGTTTCAGATAACAGCCCTACATAAACCATGAGGGGAGCAGCTTTAATGCAAGGGGCCAGGGAGGCAATGAACTTTCTGTATAAAGATCTGATAACAGGGTTTGCAAGTTCAACACCTGCAGCATACCTGGGGTTTAATCTCACTTCAGCTGACTAGACAATTAAGAACTGGGAAACACCTTTATAGAAGTGGCTGAAAGGCCAACAAAGCCATTTGAATGACTCTGCTTCTCACATCTCTTTTTTAATTACCTTTTCCTTAGAGTCTGGCAATTAATTGTTCATTTCATCGATCCAGTCTATCCTGGCCCCCTTACTTGACAGGCTGCTGCAGCACTGCCAGCGTTCTTTATGTTCCCAGTGATCCTCGCTTGCTCCATTTCCACTTTGAATGGGCTCGTCTGCAGCTCCCACATCCATTTGCAGCTTCAATTTCCATTGAATAAAGAATGGCTAAGCCAGGAAGATACTGGCTTTACAGCTGGTTTTTTTTTTCCTTCTTGTACCTCTCCTTTGAACACAGTCCTATATCTTCAGCTGTAAAAGCCATTATCTTTATCTGTGTCCAGAATGTTGTGCCAGAGCCCCTTTTTGAAGCAAATGGGTGACTGATTCCATGCTACATGAAACTTCAAGAAAGTGCAGGGTGAAAGTTTTCTCAGGAAAATAACCCTAATAACTTTCATTAATCATTTATTAATTTCCATTTAATAAGAGCTCTTTCAAAACTGAGTATATGAGCAACAGGGGCTTTCCCATCTCTCACTACAGCTGTCACACACAAATGTAGAGTCAACTTTTAGGTAAGGCTGAGCAGAAAAAGCTAATTCCGTGCTCCTTCCCAAGGACAGGCACAGTCCCATGGGTCAGCACCAAAACCAAACTCTGAACCTAGCTAAACCTTCACCCAGTTTGTGTCCTTTGAACTGGAGGCAGAAATAAAACACATGGTCACATGCTTTTCCAGCTCTGAAAGCTCTACTCAACCTTCTCTTAGCTTTCTTTCAAGTTGGTCAATTTTCAACAACATTCTGTTGTCCAACTTAGTAGCAGTAAGAAATTAATACCTCTCATCTAGTTTTCTAAGTACTTGGTCTTCACTAAATCTCTAGCAGCCAGTGATTATGAATGGCTCAATACAGTTACCTTGATGTAGTCTAGATTTCAAAGTGAGTGCATAAGAAGGGAAACATCAGATAATCAAGGTACCAACTTCAATTTCATCACTAGTTTGCCCCTATCACCATAGATATACTAAGAATATGAGCATGAAATTATTTGGCAATGGTACCATGGAGACATAGAACATAGACAGCACCCCATATAAGCCTACACAGAGAAAAACCCCATAGATAGCTTAAGAAAGCAAAAGAAATTACCTTTATAATAATGCTTGCTATGCTCTATGGTATACATCTTCAACAGCTCAAAAATTGCTATTTACCAGTAGTCAGCAAGATTGTTCTTAAGAATACTGTCAGTGTCTGAGAAGAAAAGGCTAGTGACAGCAAAAGGAATGTCTGAGTGTGTAACGTTTCTTCATTGTGAAGTATGGCCTAGGGAGTTACAATCTAAAAAAATGAAAGACCCAAAGGCTGGACTCCTTCACAATTTATTTTTAAAACTCAGTTTCTGCCCCAATCCTTCAGCTTCCACTGTGCAACTGGAGTCATTCAAAAATGAATCATTTGAGCAATTCCCACTGGAATATTAGAAATACTAAGATTTTTTCCCCTCTCTTTGACATGAACACGAACCAGAGCTGTGACCTAACCTAGCTTTCTTGCTTCAGTAAGTGCTAACAGACTTACCAAAGAACACAAACTTTTCTCTCCATGACTGTCTCCCAGAGGACACAGTCCATTGGAGAGGGTGAGTTAATTTTGTTAGGTCTGCATGACAAAAGAGTCAAGGTCATTTCATCCTGCACAGATGCTGCAGAAAATGTCTGGCAGTACATGATTTCTGACATTTGAAGCAGTACTCTGATTCTGCTAATGTGGACAGTTGTACTGCATTTTTTGCCAAGGCCCGAATTTGGCTCTGCATAGACCAGGAAGCAGCAGCCAGCGTGGGAGATGCAGCAGTAGAGCTCTTTTCATCTCCTAGCACCTGCCTTACCCACTCTCAGCAGGCCTTGCACCTCTGACCCATTGCCTGGAAAGAGTCTCCATTTGTTCAACATACCCTCACGTTAAAGCACCACTCCATTTCTCCACAACTGTCTGGCTGAGCTGAATCACGGAAAAGGCCACGGGAGCAAGAAAGGAGGTCACTGATTTTATAGCTCTGCTCCCCACTGCAAACATGCTGTTACTGAATTCCAAGTGACTTCAGTAAGATCAATTTACTTATATCAACCTTTCCTTCTACATTAAACTTATACAAAAATATCCATCCATATCCCACAAGTCATCAAATGTAAAAGCAAAGGATGGTTTACAATTCACAGACAATGAATTGTATTCAGCATTGGGCATCATGTTTTACTGCAGGGTGGCAACTGAACTTTTGTTTCAAATACTGATTTTCCCACAAGTAATAATACAGCCAGTGAAGAAAGGTAATTATTAATTGGTCCTGTGAGCAGCAGAAACCTTTATGTTCAACTGATGGCAATTACACACAAGAAGGTAAAATGTTGTCTATACTAGTAACACAGTAGAGTAATTTTTTGCTAATATACCTAAGTCTACACAAAATGTTTTAATTTCTAATTGCAACCTGATGGTTACCTTGTACCTGATTTAAAATACATCTAATTTTAAAAAGTAAAAGCACTCAAATGAAGACTGAAGTAAAGGAATGCTGCATATTAAACCTTCAGTATCATTAAAAAAAATATGGAAGACCAGCTTTTATTCCAGTAAACGTTAGTTTGTAGCCTCCCTTTCTTCTTCTATCAAATGGAAACAATCTCAGAGAAACAAAACTATTTAAAAGATATGAGCTATTATTTTTTGTAAGTGCTTCCATGGTGACATGTCATAGAAAGGCTCTAGAGAAACCCCTGTTTCCAGAACAAGTTTGGAAGTAAGTAAACTACACACTGTATATTTTAACAGCAATTTTGAATGGATAACTAATTCAATAGGCAACATTTGACTGAAGCAAAGCCCTCTAAAGGCCTTTTTTGTCCTCCAGCCTTCTCTGTAGAATAACATTTGTTTCTGAGAACTGAGTCCTCATACTCACAGCACCAGTGTCCCCTTCTCTCATCCCAATGTACCTAACCCCAAAAGCAGCCTATGACAACCTGTCAGCTTCCTTTACAGAACAGAAGGCTCATTTCTATTTTGCTGCTCTTCAATGCTAATCAAGCAAGAATATAAAATTCCACTTGCACATAAGCTTGTATTAAACATCCTTCTGATTTCCATTCCTGGATATTATCAAAATGCAGTTTAGGGCAATGTAATTAATTATACTCTCTAATACAAAAAAAGAAAAAAAGGAAGGTAGCAAGAGACATGCCTTCACTTTATCAGTCAACCAGGTATGCTGAAAGACATAATGCATTCTCTCCCTAAAAGCCTCTCTCTGGGTGGCCTCTGCCCTAAGAAATAAAGGGACATTGACTCTGTGTAATAGTTTGCGCAGGTACACTTTCAAATCCAAGGATGGACATTAAATGGTTCCCTTAGCAACAACTCTTATCAGCATTCTTTGCATAAAAAGAGAGGATTTTTTTATCCTGTAGAAAATTTCCTTCTGCTTAACAACAGCAGACAGAATCATGTTTTGAAATTCCTCCTTTACATAGTGTTTTTTTTTTTTTATTCCAGGCTACATATTAGGAAAGTAATGGTACAGTTCAAGTACTCTGAAAGCAAAGATAGAAATTCAGCTACAGGTTACCAGACCTTTGCTGCACTACTGTTCCCACTTACGAGAATGTCTCAGGCCACAGCATTTCACTCACCACTGCACAGCACAACCTCTCAACAGCCTGCTGGGGTTACCCACACAGATAAAGAACAGAAGAGCAGAGGCAGGAATGACTGTGTAGAAGGATGGAACCTTTCATGCTGACTTGTTGTTGTAGACTTTACAATGTCAAACTGCACCTTAATTAGTTCTGCCTGGTAAAGTAAAGCTTTGCATCAGACTGAAAGCCCAGAATTCACATCAAACAGAAATGTAGATTTTAAATCAAGACAGCAAGCATCCTTTCAGCATCAACCCAATCTTAAAAAAACCCCTAAAATACGGGTTCTTCCCAAATGGTGCTGCACAGGTGTCCTTCATCTTAAAATTCTTGGCACACTATCTTTTTTTAGGGATTTCATCAAATAGCTCTCATGAGCAAGCCACTGCCGTGGCTTATAATTATACCTACATCTGTTTCTTGAACTTACCTGTAATTGTGCTTTTTGCTTCTAATGCACCACAGCTGAGCATATGGACATGTCCTTTAAGCAGCTGGGTTAACGTTGCTTTCATGTCTGTTTAGCTCTTCCAAAACGTCTCCCATTTATAACTTATGGAAATGTACCAAGATGCTCTTCTGAACACAAAGCCCTCTTCAAAGTTCACTGCCTAATGTTGTGCTGCTAAGTAGGAACTATTTGTGATAAAATAAAGACAGACTCTTAACTCCTGAATGCTAAGCCTCATGCTGGATAGAAACACTCTGCATCTGTCAATGTGGGTGCTTTTGGCACGTTTTAATTCCAGAGCATGTCAGGTGCAAACTGTACTTGCAGCTTCTCTGCCCCAGTGCACAGACCCCTCAGCCCAGAGGCTGCCACACCTGAAGCTGGGGGAGAGCACAAACTCATCACCTGGCATCAGCAAATAATTGCCACGTCTCCCTCTGGACACATTTGCTCCCTTCTCTTACCCTAAGGATGACAACTGCTTCAAAGAATGGAAACAGCATTCTTCTGGACAGATAGACAAGAAACCTGTTCTCTGACACTAGAAACTATTTTTTTTCCTCTATATTTAGTAGTCTTTGCTGCTGACAAGAACAAAACATACTGGCAGAATAGAGCAGGATCTGTATGAACTCATCATTGCCCGGAAACCAAAATACAGCTGGCAGGTTTAATTATAGACCACTAGCCCTGACAGTGCCCTGTCAAACCACCCAGCTCTTGCGCCAAGGAAAGTAATGCAGAAAGGGCTTTCACTAGAAGCTGGTAAGAGTTTCAAATTGGAATTAAAAGGACGTAAAATGGCAGAAAGCTGGTTAAGCAGCTGGTGCTAACCTTGACAGTATTTAGTTAACAAATACACAAACACCTCTTGAGTAGCTGGTCCTCAGCTGTGAGAGCATTCACAGACCCTCTGTTTCTGCTGTAGGATGTCGGAAGTGAGAATTCTCTTCAACCCTCATCCCTCAGCTTTAGGATGTAGTTACAATACATATCATGCTTCATCAGAGCCTTACTACAGTATAGTAGCTGCAGAGAAAGAACTGAATGTTACAAATTAGGAGCAGTGCCCAGCTTTCAGTTTGATCCTTTGACGTGAGTTGACTCAACTCCCCACTACACACATACACGCAGGACAGTAATCAGGCACAGAGACCCAGAGCTGAAATAGCACTACCAGTCTCTTAGCTGTATAAAATGGCTGGTTTTGACAAAAGCATCAAAAAGAAGATTTTATAGTACAGCACAGTTCCTCAGAAATGGGAATTCAAACACACACAAGTACCAGGGCAATTTTTCCTAGCACCTCGAGCAGAATTGCACGCTCATGAACAAGGGCAGCCAGTCCTTCTTTCATTCCGTCATATAACCACTGGAATTAGGACATTCCTGGTGGATACTTGTCCACAAAAATACCCATGATAGATCCTACAGCTTTCTTGAGCAAGACACTTTCTTGTGTCTTTCTTCTAGCATGAGGAATCATCTTCCATAAAGTTTTAAGCTCCCCTTAATTAAATCCTATACAGGACAGCTACTTGACCTGGCTACCACAAAATAGACCTCTTCATAAATTTTGTAGCATACTTCACTTATAATTAATCTAGTTTCAGAACCTGGCCTTTTCCACATTAAGAAGAGATCTAACATACTTGATTAAACTAATCTGAAAATATACTCACTGAAAGCATGACAGATAGAACTACCCCTAACTTCCCAACCTCAGCTGCTCCCAAGACCACAAGCATGCCCCAGAACTTGGCAAAGAATCACAGCATTTCCAGTGCCTGAGCCATCTACAGGGAAAATGCACTGGCTAACAGTGAAAAAGAAAATGCCCAGAGTAACCTCCTAAGCATTTAGGAGATTTAGTAGTTTTGCTCTAGCTATTGGCATGTCTTGCTTCACACAAGTCTTTAGAATACAATCTGAAAATATCTGTGCACATCTTTAGACCTCTTAGTGGTTTGACTTTATGTCTGAATGACTGTCTCCATGTCATGTGCAATTTGCCCTCTGCAGTCATACACCAGCACAAGGAGCTCAATCTTCACAGCAAGAGGCTACCAGAGGGTATAGGTACCTAGTAGGTGATAAAAGCTCTCCTATTTCTCTTCAGGTTTACGTGCTCAAGAAGGAAGGAAAGTGCAAGTCAAAATTCTGAGCTAAAAGGACTTGATGCTGCTTGCAATCCAAGGGCTCTGCACCTGAAGTACAAAACAAGCACTAGGTATAAGGCACTTACAGTCACTTGGATTTTTAGGGTTTTTTTTGTAAGAAAACTGAGGCAAATTTGCATCTTGAAACATCTGGAATTTCTCCTAGCCACACAGTGAAAGAGCTACTTAAAGCTTCACCCTGAAAAACAGACATACATCTAACAGATGCAGATGGAAATTAACATTTAATTGTAAAGATGTTTTGCCACTTTTTTTTTTTAGGTAGCCTTTCACCAAGTGCAGCAAGCTTATCTATAGAAAAGGTGCCCAACTCCCTCATCTATTGCAGCAATTACTGTATCTTTCACTTGATGTAAAATAAACAGATTAACTTAGGGCTTGTTTGATCATTGTATTTGCCTAAAAATCTAATGTGTTTAAGGGAAGTCTGTATGGTATTTATCATTTTCAAAGAAAAAATTCTTGGAGTACAATCTGATTTTGAGAAAAATTCCTTGCAGAGTGGTGCATAAGGCGCATTATTGGTGTTTATCAAGTTTCCATTGAAGTTCAAATATAATAATGTCTATAAACATCTCCACTCACCAACTGTTAGCCTATGTGCAAAACTAATGCAATTATTAAATTCTTATAGTAATGTAATCCAAACTATCTGCTTTAGAAATTATATTTTTCATTAGGAAAACATAACACTAGAAAAGATGTTAATTCTGCAAGGGTCTATAAACAAAACAAAATTCCCTATAAAACTTCACGCTTCTTTACATGCATTGATTTTATTAGACCCCTTGGCTTTAAGAAAAATGCATTAGTAGGAATTAAATTTGCTTCACTTACAGTATAATTGATTTCAGAAAGCTATTAAGTTTTGCTTGATATGCTCTGACTTGTAAATAAATTAGTCCAAACTCCCAAAAAATGTGCAAATCACCACGCTGGTAGTAGTGGGGGCTCAGCAGAACACAGATATTGGCAGGTAAATGCAGAATTGCACTATTTAAATGAAAATCAAAACCCATGAAGCTCTATTTCCTTCAGATCTTAACAGAGATACATCATCCTAAATGCAGATTGAAGACTTTCTCTCCCTGGCCAAACCTACTGGTTGTAAAACTGTTAGTAAGCGACTTGGACAACGGGAACCTTGTTTTCTTAGGATGAAAAGCACAAAACAAGCTCCTTTAGGAAACCTGTTCATCTATTTCACTGTGAAGGTTGGTCTAACCGTACATGGGCACCTCAAAAGAGAAGCTACACATGTAGTCTGTCTTGCACATTCTTGCACCTTCTACATATATTTTAATTGCCTCAATTTGCTCCAAATATTAAAGCCTGGTAACTTACTGTAAAAAAAAAAAAAATCACAACACATATGAGTTTTCAACTCTAATTTGCCCAATTATTTAATAGCAATGGAAAACAAATTAAAATTTTAAATTTGCTACAGTAGTTCAGCTGTTATGTATAAATACACAAGTAAAACCACTCAGATTTCCATAACTACTTGCCAACATTACATTCAGTAATATTATATTCCAACTGAATAGGAGCTACAAAACCTCCATAAGTGAGCTTCAGACGCATGCAGCAATCCTTGCCTTATAGGCTGATACTTAATGTCTTTAGTGTGAAATTTCAAACCTACACCTAATAGCAGCTTTCATTCAGTGATAACTTCTGAAATAAAAAATGTGTCCCACTCAGTCACACAAACCTCAAACTTTCAAGTTATCTTTTAAACTAAGTACTTTCCTCATTTCTAATAAAAGTCTCCCAGCACAAGTCCTGCATTTCTCAGTTTCTGGGAAACATTCAAAAAACGCATGAGTGATCTACACCATGCTGTTCAGCATCAGCTAATTGTTTTCCATTTATCTTTTGTTGCTTTCATTCAATACCTGCAACCCAGAGAAATCATTTTTTTCACTTTATATAATATTCCCAGCAAATAATTCTCATTCTGTATATACTCAATTTTCAGTCAAAATTAACCTGATGTAACTATTTCAGTTAATCAGTTCCTAGTATGGACTGAAAATGAAATCTTAACCAAATTTTTCTTTGCCTCATGCATTTTTTTTCCCACATGCTGTTGCTGAAAATCCTGAGATACATGAAAGTCTTGCCCACATGCAAAAAGCATACTTTGCCTTTGATTGTTACTTATTCTAAAGAACCCAAAAGTCAAAGCCAACCCATCAGAAACGTTCTGTTTAAATTCTTCAATTTAGGGGCAGTAAGCCTAAATGCCTTTTGAGATACAGAGGCATCAGTGTGCTTTCCTGGAAAGCACTGCACTATGAATTTATTTGCAGATACATGAAATCACTTCAGAGAAAAACCACGCAAAAACACTCCTCCCCCCACCCCCAACACTTATACAGAAATGAGATCTGTTTTCCTTACTTTCACACAATAATGGCATTATTAGCTCTATCCCCATGGAAGGACACCACAGGACCCACGGCATGGCAGTCTGTGCCTCCGAGAGCTCACAAGTGTGAAGGTGCCACTTTAACAACTGTGTTCCAACACTGCTTTTACAAAGAATTGATCACAGTGAGTTTACAGCATTAATTTTAATGTCCTCTGGTTAGCAGCAGCAGGACACCACTGCTATCATGGCTATTCCATTTCTGGAAATATTTCACTCTCACTGAGATGTATACGCATTGGAAAACAATAGCTTCATTGAATAAACTCCATTACTGTTGCAAGCAATATGCAGTGTGTTCCAACCATCATATTTATATGGAAATTAGACTTCATTTCAAAAAGGCATGTTTCCATAAGCTCCAGTCACTGTCCACTGAACCTAGGCATTTCCCTTAAAATCAATGCATTTAAATTTGAGATAATATTTTTGGCTTTTGCTTTTCCTCACAAGTTGTTCTACAAAAGCAGGGGCTGGTTAGGGATTACAGACTGACCTTTTCCCTGAAAACAAATTGAAGCAAATGGAGTATTTTTCGATTTTACATCGGACAACATTCTACAATGAAAGAAGCTGATCAGAGTATGAGTGAAAGTATCACAGCCAGCTGCTTGGCAGAGACTTAGCCAAGTGTCTCAGTAGGTGGGAACATAAACTATTGTTCTGGTCAAGAACTTCCTGCTTTGGGGCCCTACATGAGGTCATAAGGGGTATTCTGACATTCACTACAGAAAAAAAACCCCAAGAAATCACTTATATTTACAGTATTTTACTATTACAAAGTACTTTGTGTATCACACTCAGGGAAATTTTAATGTTCAAGTAGAAATTTTATTGTGCTTTAAGCCTCATGATGACTTCCAGGATTCCTACCATCTTTGTCATCCCTTTCTTAATGTCCCAAATCGTCAGCATTTTCTACATAAATGGAGCCACTACCGACACTGGAGAGAAGTTTTAAAATTAATTTGCTATGTTTTCCAACATGCTAAACTTCACAGGACATATACTGGACATGTGCCAAAACATGACATAACACACGCACTTTCCACAATGCATATGCAAATTACAATAATGACATTTATGTAATTAGGCTGGAGAGAAACAATGGAAGAACATTATCATAGACATTTACAAGCAGATTTAAATTATACCAAGACACACAAGCTAGTAATGCACACACAGCAGTGATAAAGGCTCTTCAGCAATGGGACCACCCTTCCCAGCAGAAAGCCGTAACTTCCATTTCAGTGAGTCCCTGTGTAGCAGAAATCTCCAGAAAAGGAGAAAATGTGCTCACCCAGGAAAACGGAAATCAAAGGGAAGAAAAAAAATTGAAGGAATCAGAATTTAGAGATGTGTACCCAACAGAAAAGGCCTGAGGTCAACTAACTGCAAGAGTGGCTCTGGCAGGAGAGCATGGCAAGATACTCAAGGCAAAGCCAGGAGAAGACTGACTTTCCAGAAAAAGCTGAAAAGGTAGGAAAATGCCTAACATAAAGCCAAAGAAATCATTGAGTGGGGCTGAGGCCAGACATCTAGAATCGGGTGGAGTCTAAGGCAGGGCACTAGGTTAAGACTCAAAACAGCATGAGGGAAGAGGTAGCACTGTATGCAAAAGTAAAGGCTTAGGCCCTGAGCAGATAGAAACAGGAGTTAAACTTGAGATTTATCACCATTGCTCGGTGGTAGCTGTTCCAAAATTCAGCTTATCCACCAAGCAAAGTTTTCGTCATTGCACACAACTATTCCCCATGTTTGGACATTACCCAGCCAGTCCAGAAACAACAGGCTCATTTACTGTAATTTTCAACTACTGACTTCTTGTGACAACAGGGGGTAAGAAGCAGCAGGGAGAGAAATCAATGAACCTTTTTTCTTGTGATAATACACAGGTCTTTTGTGTCTTCACACAGTTCAGCTAGCAGCTGGAGCATATACTGCAGCTACCACTTGAGTTTCTGGCCTTGTTCAACTACTCAGAGAGACCATACAACTAATCTGCATCAAAATACCCCAAAATCTGGATTTTATGAAGGGCTGCATAAAACCCAGCTAAAGCAAACTTGTAGTTGTTAAGAACAGGGAGATTTCTTCAGGCCACTGCCATTAGGCTGCTGCTTCTAACAAGAAAACACATTCAAACCACAAGAAACCGCAAGAAACCACAAGCAAACCATTAGTGAATAATCAGATGGTGGGGAAGGGAACACTTTTATACCTCTACCATTTTCATATGCTTTTCTTTATGCCTAAGTACTTTTTGTGACACTGATTTTAAGTGGCCTTTCCAGAAGACAGCAGCCACTGTCCAGTGACCCAACACTATCAAGCACATGAACATTAACATTCAGCTAATTCTACTTTGCAAAAAGGTACCTTATCTTTTTAGAAGCAGAAAGCTCATAACTACCAGAACACAAACCCTTCAAGCTTCATTATTCCAGCAATTGATGGTTCATTATGGTAAACTTGTTTAATGCTTTAAAGAAGTATTTTATTAAAGGGTAAGAAAGTATGCATATGATAGTTTAAAACACTTCAACAGGCCTAATCCATATGGGAGAAGCAATAAATTTGTCTTCAAAGTGACTCAGGCTTTTAAGAGAAAGATGTGGATCTTACTCATGCCCTTATCAGAGCATGGCTGGACAATCACCTGCAAGGTGTGTGCATTTGGCACATCTTGACACACAAGGGCTCACTGCCCACAAAGCCCTCCCCTGAAGCAGTCTTGTTTTCCATGCTCCAAAATGAGACACTTGAAAGCAGTAAGTATTGAAAATGCCTTCCTCCTGGCAAGCGTCATGACACCTCTCCTCATGTGGAGCTTCTTAGATATTTAGAACTAAATTTGCAGGTTGGTTCTGCTATTGCAGAGATCAGTATTTTTATGCATTACACAAGCCCTCAGGCTAGTTTCTCAGGCTGTTTTGCTGAAACCTGTGCCCTCTTACGCTCAAAGAAAAATTCTTTCTTTAAGCTAAGAGGAAATGCATGCTTCTTTACTTTTCTGCTCTTTGGCAACAGCACCAGTAAACAGTGAAGTCTTTGAAGAAGCTAACTGAATTAGGAGAAAAAAGTGTTACAAAAACCCTGAGCCTTACATAAACACTTAAGAAATCACTATTTTGCTTCAATGTCAAAGTGGTCACCTAAATCACCCCTGCTGTTTCATTCATTGGAGGACATTTTACAGAACAGCAAAACAGGGAGTAAAATATCCTTCCAATGTCAAGACTATCTTGATGCACACCCAGAAGAATGGGTCCAAAATACCTCCTATGAACAGTACTGGTTTAATAATTAAGAATTCAAAGAAAGAACTCTTAAGCCTTGCATCCCTGGCTACATAATTTGGTAGTAAATGAGGTAGCAGTAATTCTAGACAGAAACAACTCATTTTCACATTACTTAGACCAGTGTTAATGGAGTACACACAACTAAGATTGTCAGACATTTGATTTCCATCTGAAAAGCCACTATGACCTGTTCCAGTACTGATGAAAGGTCAAATAACCCACACAGGATAATGCTCCCAAAAAAAATCAAGGATTCATCCCACAGAAATCAATGATACCCATATATAGATCCTAGATAAACAATTCATGTAGTCTGGAAAGTACAGAATACTGGGCTTTTAGCTGAGCTATGGTGAAAAATCAGAGTTCTGCACAATTACATGCATTCAAACAAGAAATGCACAATATATGGATTTAGGTAAAACAAAAGTAGTATTAATGAGATTCATTCTTCTGGTTTTATCTTGGTTATAAATTAAGTCTACCCCTAGCAAAGAAATCACTGCAAAGGTGGTGATATATTGGAACAGGGGACCAAGGAGGCTGTGTGACCTACAAAACCTGACTACAGAAGTGGCTGAGCAGCCTGCTCTTACTGACTCTGCTTAGAGCAGAGGGCCAGAGAAAACAACAAGCAGACACCCCTACAAATGCCAGCTCCTCTACAGGTTCAGAACTGAATGTTACTGCAGCTCTAGAGCAGTTCTAAGGATGTTTATGCCTAGAAGCAAAGCACAGTCAAGGGTAAGAACCTTCTGTCTTTTCTTTCCAGTCCTTATACGAGTTTAGAAAGTTCTACACACTAACACATACCTACTTGTGACAGAAACTTATCTCCCTCACACTCTAACACTGCAGTAAGCTGACAGGGCCTTTGGCTTTAAAAAGTAGAAGTTGAATGCATGACTGCTTTCACTGTCAAAACTGAAGTTGTCTCACATGATCCAAAGGTTATGTAAAAAAATTATCTCCTGCATTGTAGAAGAGAAATAACGATCAGTCAGTGAAATGCTAACATTATTAGCTTGATCAGATGAGTAAGTGTCATGTGAATAAAAGCAACTTTCTCAGGCAAAACTAGTACAAGCAACTTTACAACTTGCATGTCCTTTAAAAGATAGTGCAACCAGACACAATGAACACTGCAAGTTTGGGGTAAATTCAGCATGAACTGAGACTAAGCATTCCAAGGCACCTGCCCCCTACCTCTATGCTCTAATTTATAACCTGTTTTACATGTTTTTTCATGTTTCATTTGTGAGCTGTGGAGCTTTTAAAGTAACACCATCAAATCACTTTTGTGTTTAGAGAGCAGATAATGCTACAATTCAGATTTCAGACAAGGTGTCAAGTTTCAGTAGTAAGCAGAGCTATTTCTTTCCACCATTCCCATCCAGAAACTGGCTGCAGCTTTGCTCACTTCTTACCAATCAATTTAGGCTGCCTGACTTATGAAAAGAATCCAGTTAGCAGTCACAAAGATTTTTTTTTGGTTGTCCCTAATATTTCCCTTGTCCCTTCAGTGTTTATTACTAGTAAGTACCTGACAACAGCTACTACTAATACTGATTTGAAAAAATTACTTTTCTAGGGCAGCTTTTGAGAGGGGATCGAAATTGCCATTATGATACATCAAAGCTTTGATGTGGATACCTGGGTTGAATGAAACTCAAGCTGTGATCATGATAGACCTTAAAGCTTTTGTTATCTGAACTATAATGTTCACTATAAGGTGGCATTTTTTATTCGGTCATCTTTTTTTTTTTCCTTTTCTTTTGTTTTTGAAGGGGGTAGGCATTGGTAGAAGATGGGGAGGGTGGTTTAGTTGTTTTGATAAAACCCATATGATTCCAGGAAATTTTTGCCTTCATCCTAATACACTTTTCTTTCATCAACTTGTTCATTCGATATGTCTGTTAACTCACCATCTTAATAACATATCATCAGTGCTAGCTTTGGACATCTACAAAACACTTTGTAATATTCTAGTTTATATTATAGCAATATCATCTCCAAATTAGTGCTTCAGAAGTCTTCTGAGAACATGGAAGGACAGAACAAGAGTTGGACTAGAAGGGAACTTGTAACTGACCTCTGCAACATTAAGTGCATCATTTCCCTTCTTTCTTTTCTTCCTCTGACATTTTGATTGCAAGTTCTTCCAAACAAGCACCAAACCTTCACAAAATTGCTATTTTAGTGTTAGCTGAGACTTCTAAAACTGCAAGAAATACGATTCGTCTGAGACCTCTCTCTACTGCAACTGACAGACAGACCTTAAAGGCCGTGAAGCAATACAGCATTTACATGGACATTGTTAAAGCCAAAATGTGTCTCGATGAGGATAATTAAGACAGTGTTAAAGGCCAATCAGCCAGTGACCAGCTGCTGAATTTTCCGTGGAAGGAACAAATATATGTTACAGAATAGTTGGGGAAAAGCCAACCAAGTCCACAACTGAAATCTTTCACAGCAGAACAGGATTACATCATGGTTCACTATAGAAGGGGCAGTTGCACCAACAACTTGATAAGGACAAGAAAGAACATCACATCTCAGCATATCTTCAGGAAGCCCTTATCTCTCTGCTCAGAACTTAAAAACATTAATTTTCTGCACTCTCAGTAATCAGCTTATAGCTCTCTGTTTGCCATATAGTAGCTCAAATGTCCTAGTGATTAGTCAGCTCTAGGGTAAATGAAGTAGCAGGGACTACATTTTGTCTGAAATATCTTGATAGAGCCAACTCCACTCAAAAAAACATTAAAAGAAAAACAATAGTCTGGTTTATTATCAGAGGAATAATTAAATGCAAGCTGGATTTAGCACTACAACTGAGAAATCAATTTGATGTTCTTGTTTTCTCTCAATTTACTTTATTATATGAGTGTTCCTGACTCCAGGACATCAAGCTGAAGAATTAAAGGGCAATAAGCCTTCATTAGAGTGGTTTAGGTTAAATTTTTACTTCTAACAAAAGAAAGATAAATCAGACATGAGGCTGCTATTTTTTTTTATCTCACCTTGTAGTGACGCAGTATAACAAACAGAATAACAAGGTAGATATGATGAGGACCCCTTACAACTATTTCATCTTAAACTGTAAGACAAGACAAGCAAAGATGTTAAAGATACTTCCAGAAGTAGCCCAGTCTACTTGACCTTACCTAGCACTTACCTCTCTCCCCCTTTCAGGAGGAACTAACAATTTTGAGACATTTAAGAGCACTATAGTGTCACAGCAACACAAAAAACTTGAGACATCAATACAAAGCTTGATAAAAAGATGACAGTAGGAAAGGGAGCAGCAGCGATCCCACTGCTTGGGTGAAGAGGCAGGACAGACCTACATGTCTGCCTCTATCACAAGTCTTGGAGGATGGGGGAATGCACAGAAGGTAGAAAGAGACAAAAACACTCCCCCAACTCTGCTGTTTTATGCTCCTTAATTCCTCCTGAGCTTCAACACCATATCATTCCATAGCCACTAGTTTCCCGATACCTATTCTCCTGATTTTGTCCTGTAGACTTTTCAGATCTACTCGTTAGATCTGCTTCTTTTCTTCCTTTTCTTAGAGTTGTGAAAATTTCAACCTGCATGTCCCATGTTCTGAGTACCTCCAAATATGTACTGTTCAGTACAGCCCAGTTAGCTCAGCCCCAGGCTTGTCTGGCCTCTCCAAAAGACCTGACGTTGCTTTTGGGGAAGAACTGAAAAATCTGAACTCTAGCAGCCCCTGCCAGAAAATCTGCCCAGCAGAGCAGTTGCACAAGGAACCAGATGTGATAGCTTTTAGAGTCTTTTTAAACACTTTCCTCTCTTTGAGTCAGATCAAAGCTGTTATGCAGAAACAAGTTTTATTTTTAAGGAAATAATTACTTTTATGCAGATGCAAACTAGATTCCATGGAGTTTTGAACAAAAAATATTTATACTGAATGCATGCAACTTCATTTCTCCCACTTTCAGGTCAGGCTATGTTAGCAGGAGCATCTAAATGTTCATCTCAGATGGCCAGTTTCTATTTGCATTGTGTTACTCAAAATCAGCCTTATTTTCCCTTCCAGCCTTAGATTTTGCTCCTTTTCCATCTTTTAGTATTGGAAAAGAAACTTGATTTCCCACAAGAACAAAAATTTCCTGTAGCTTTTTGCATACTTACACAAAGGTTGATTTCATAAACTGTATAGGACAGGTCCCCAGAGAGAAAGTATCGCCATGCATACAGCTCTCTTTACTTGGAGAGATGAGAATACACACAGGCAAAACTTGTCATGCATGCCATGTGAATTTTCTTTACTAAGTTTGGACAATTAGTCCATTTCTAGCTGAGGAAAAAGAAAGGTAGGAATAGAGCTGAATCCTGTAACACAGCATGCCCTTATAGCAGAGTTAACAGGCTGAACACTAAGAGCTGGAGAGTATCCAACTCACGTAACTCAAGCTGAAAAACAGACCCAAGTTCTAAAAAGGGCTTCTTACCCAGAAGATCCTGTGCCTGCATAGAGCAGTTAGATAAGCTTTGTCCAGGCTAGTGCTCATATTTGTGCAAGAGAGCCTGCATGAGTTTTCTCAAGGAAGCTAACTATGCAGAAGAAATGAGAAGTAGCTCCACTAACAGAGGCATGAGGTGTCCTCTCTGGGGTCATGACCAGGCACCCACTGCTCTGGAGGCATTCTGCTGGTGCACAAAGCTTAAGAAAACAACTATTTCATAACTTCACATAAGACTAGATAAAACAGGGCCTAAGTGCACTCTGCTGCCTGTGTTATGCTTCATCTTGAGGGGCTGTCACATGGAACCATGGCATGAACTTAAGTTGTTGCTCCCTATCATGTGTTAGTATTTCCTTATGAGATGACTCTTAATCCTACTGGAAAAGGATTTCCAATCCACCTCCAACTGCAAGCTAAAAGGCACCGTAGTAATCCAGTTGTAGATAAGATTGATAGATACACCAAACCTAGAGCACCTTGATACATTTCAACTAGCTAAAGCAATGGAAGCTAGTTAATCTCCTCTTACTGGCAATGACAAATATTTTCACACCTAAATGGAAGATTCAGCTCACTCATTCTCTGATCACAAGTGATTATGGACAGTATCCTAGAAAAATAATTTGGTTTAAAAAAAATACTGGGCTTAATTGACTTGCAAGCCCTTACAATGCATCTGAGTTGTGCATTGATAATTGGATGATGGGAACGTAAGGACTCCAATAAATGTGCTTTAGGAACTAAATTCACCATAAGATGCATAATTCTTCAATGGTTAGAATGATGTAGAAGTAAAATCCTACCTTACTTTCCCCAGCATGTTCAGACAGCATTGTCAGGAGTGTTGCATAGTTACATAACTCACAGGTTAATAACCACACAAAGGAGGGATGAGGTTGATAAAGCCAGTGATGCCTTTGCATGTTTGGTAAAGCTACACTGAAAATAAAGCTCTGATTTTTGAGGTCTTTCTCGCTTCATTTTAACCAGGGCTGGGGGTGTTATTTCATGCCTCAGTAGTTGCACTAATAGAGCTGCTCTGTGCTAGCTGAATGAGATTTTCCTGGTTGTGAACACCAATGGCTTGAACAGCTGGGCTAATCTGAATTAACCTATGCAGCATAAATACACTGGAGTCCACAAATGTAAGATGACATTAGCATAGACTCCTAGTGAGCTAACTCAAATTTAGACACTGTAAAAGCCTGGGGGGAGTAGGGAAGAGAGTTAATTCAAAAATTCAAACGGGAAAACCACAAAACCAACATTTATACTGAGAGACAGATGTAATTTGTGTGCATGAATGCTAGCTAATTCTCTGGTAAAATTCTCACAGGAAAATAAAAACCCAAAACAAGGGAAAAAAAATTACCAAGATAAGGACGCCAGCCTTCTTCAGGTATAATTCTAGGTGAGGACTAAAACTTGCCAGAAGGAATTGAACAAGTTTGCAGTAGGGTCTAAATTGGTTCATGTAATTGCTCAATATCCTAAGCTTGAACCTGAGGCAGAAACAAGGATGCTGCACTTGCTGAAAAGAACAGCAACAATCCTTTTACTTGCAGTGAATAAGAAAAACAACAAAATTCTGCTTTTACAATGGCTTCAATAGCAGTCTGTTACTGTTTCACAATGTATAAAACAAGGTAGATCAAGGTGGTGTAATTAACTACATTCTCAAAAACCACCATAAAACCACCAACTCTGAGCAAGCTAACAATAAGCAATGTTCTTTGCTTCTTCCTTCAGAGCCCGTCTTACTGAGATTTGTGACGCAGCAGATGACACATTACTGCCTCCAAAACTACATCTCTCTGGGAAAAGTGCAGGAGTACAAGCACTCCTCTGAGCTATATTTTTTGAACAAAAGCAACACCTTCTTTAAACCGAGACCTTTTTCCTCCTCTTAAGAAGAAATTCATTGTTTGCTGCTCTGTTATGACCAAAATAAGAGTCTAGGATCTCCAGGGTGATATCCTACCAAAAATCTGCACTCTGATCTCTCAACCACTTAAAGAGCCTTTCCTTCCATCCTCCCTTTAAGGAATGAACATTCATTTACTCTGCACTCAGGTGACTTCTCGCCTTAAAACTGCACTTAAAATAATCTAAACCACCAATTTGGTAATTATATGCCTTTAAGTTTAATTGCTCTTTGAAAGATGCTTCCACTTGTGCTGAAAAAAGAAGTCCAGAGTGTCCACCTTTTTCAAGGGGGATGTTTGGACACCCAGCTCTAAGCTGTCACTTAAGTTTTCACAGCAGAGAACAGAGCAGAAACTGAATGGGTTCCTATCCACAGTCCTGTCATTAATGCATATTTACAACCTCAGTAGCAGAGCCAAGCACCTTGTGTATTGGATATTTCACAAATACTCATTCAAATGGGTGCCCATGTGAGGGATGGTCCATATAGGTATTTCAGGCTATGAATAAGTTTCAGCTGCAACTGTTTCTATTGCCATCTATGACCTGTGGGGCTTTTTAAAAACTTCTGCATTACTTACAGCAAATAAAATTATTTTAGCCTTCCTGGATGACTCCTGAATTTTCTAGGATGATTCTTAAACTGTGATTACACAGTTCAGCATAAATCCTTGTAAATACAGTTGTAGAAATACTGTGTTTATTTGAGCTGGTATGAAAATAGTTACTGCCTTTGCTTCAGGGCAGTAACTAACAGCTTTTAGAGCCCGAGTGATCAGAACGCCCCAAAACATACCCCTAATATTAACCCCATAAGTGGAACCAAAGAGGATCTGCTGCCATGCTCTTTAGATACCTTTCAACATTAGAATTACTTTACACAGATGACATGAACTTGGCAGCTTTACTGCAAGGAAGAACCTAAATGTGCTTTTTTTTTTTCTTGCTTTAAATTCAGGTCAGATCATCTGATAAACATCACGTAAACGGAAAAGTTTAGATACCCGTAAGTCAGAAACAAGCAACAAGAAAGGGTTACAAGAGGTTCCATGTAGCAATTATAAAAATATGTGCTTTTTAACTAAAGAGATCTTCTGAAAAGGAGGAACTTGATCATGTTTAAAATACAAAGTAGGAAACTGATTAAGATTTGACATTTACTTCCTTAGCCCAAGGTTACCAATTAGATTAAACAACAATGAAGAAAAGAACAAAGGGAAATTAAACGGAGCTATGAAAGACCAAAAATGTTATAAAATGTAGAAATATGCAAATAGGTTACTGAAAAATGTATTTGGATAACGTTAAATCTACGCTACAGTATTAAAACTTAGAGCCAAGAATTCAGAAGTCTAAAAATTTACAGACTGAGTTACAACTGCAAATTATCACTTGTCTATTTGTACTCAACAAGCTACTCCTTAATTACATAATTTAATAAAGTTTAGGTTTTTTCCCCCTTACTAAGTGAACAATAGATATGAGTCTTAGTGTTCCACCCTAGTTTTCCATGACTCTGATCTTACTCAACAATAACTACGCTCAGCTCCATCCCTTTCAAAACACAAATTCTCCCCACCTTAGCACTTCACTAATCAGGGGCAGTAAGATGTCTTGCTTTTTTCTGTATTACTGGGCAACAGTTTGCTGTACAGAGAACACAAACTGTCTGCAACTCAACTTATGCAATAGGCAGTCAAAACCACCACAACTTCTGTGTTCATGATCAGCAGAAATTGAATTCAGGATTTTCTGCTACTGTGCTGAACAGGGGATTAAACTCCAGGCAGTGCAGTGGGGTTTCTCACTCACTTAGAATAAGGAATACTTTGAATAAGGGAACATTTACCTAGTGTGTCAGGAAAGCATGAACCTCGAGATAATTTTAACCATCCTCCACCATTACAAATTAGATATTCAGCATCTTCCAGAAAGAAGACTTCTAACATTAGTTACACAGGTTAGAGAACAGAAGAGATACACTTGTTTCTGTCCCTAAACGGAGCCACTATCAGCACAAAAGCCTTCAAATACAGGGGAATACAGCATCTATCAACCTAAAAAGAATATTACTGTTCTATTTTATATTATCGGTTGCAAACTAATTACCCTTAAATTTCCATCTGCACTTTTAAGAAAGATTAAAACTTAGGCTTATGAGAAGACTGGGAAGAGGTACAGTTGGAAATGTGATTATGCATGGATGGAGAGGTACAGTTTTCACACTGGTACTTAGTGAGGCTTCCCAGATTTCTGTACAATGACAATTGCCTTCTACTCAAAGAGGCTCTGCACCTAAACAAAGAGCACTCACCCTAACTTATTTACCTTATTCTCATATACTTGGTTTAAACCACAACTCTTCAAAGCAAAAGCAGTAATGCATACCTGTCACACTGAAATTTGAACTGTAATTCAACTTGAAGTCAAGGTATTATAGCCAAACAGGTCTCCTACCTTGCACAGATGGAACACCACAGTAAATCTCACTCTTGTTTGTACCAGAAAGAAGGGAAACTAGAAAGATGGCAAATCTTTGGCTTATTAAAAAGATGTTGAGAAGAGAACTAATAAAACCTTGTCATGACTTTCAACAATATGGAAGTAAAAATAGTTTTAATAGCTAACAGAGAGAGTGTTCAGGAAGACTGCCAGCACAGGTATTTAATCTTTTCTATAACTGTTTTACTAAATTACTGAGTGATCATGTGAGCCTTACCTCACAAATCAGGGCCATTTATAGAAAATGAAGAAATAATGAATTAAAAGCAGATAACTTAGGATGCCTCCTCTACTGATTCTTCCAGCACCTTGAGACTGACAACTTCAACAACACCTGGATCATGAGGCCATGAATCAGCCTCAGAGTAATTAAGGGATGTTTACATTTCATCCACGACCATACGTGTCTGTCAGATTCCACTCAGAATTTTCAATACTGTATTAATTTGATATAGGCTCTTTACAAGCAGTTGATTTAATCTGTATGAATCAGGGGGACCCAAAGATAAAATCCCTGACCAGTATTCTTCAGGAGAGTTAAAAGAACTCTTAGCCACAGTAAATTACTTGGCAACTAAGTCATAATCCCTCTTCAAAACAGATTGTCTGGAAAGCTTAGAACAATATATTCCCCAGATGAAAACATGTCGCTTTATAAGTAAATGAAAAGGAGCCATCTTCCTTCAATAAAACATATATTTAAATTATGTAAGAAATTTTCATTATATTCGATACCAAAATACAGAAGCTCCTACTATCAAAAGAACATTCCTTTTCTTTCGTGCAAAATACAGTACACACCAAGAAATTCCTTTTTAAGAAGTCTGCATACAGAAATAACTTCTGAAGTGCTTGCCATCTCAGCAGGCAGGTAGGAGACTGGAGTATTTTGGTTTGAATTGGCAATTTTGATGATGCCATGATGATTTTTTGCTTTTTCTTTTATATCCCTTTTATATACTTTTTCTATATTCTTTGTGCTTCTAGCCCACATTCTTAGACCTAATGTTTTGTTAAGCTGAGAGAGCAAACATCTTAGAAGCCTGGCAGTGAGGGGTCAGAGAGCCCCAGACACCAAGGGCCTCTCCAGAACACATTCTGTACCCTGAGCTGGGCCCAGCCAGGGGAAGGTTCCTGGGGCAGGGGTTCCCTGGAGCCTCTCCCTGGGGAATCTTTGCTGGATGTGCTCATTTGTGAGGCCCAGGATGTGATCCCCGAGTGCCCGTGGGTGTGCATTCCATGTGCTCTGGGGCATTGCCCCTGGCTCTGCTGCACCTGAGGGGCCTGACATAAATACCCAGGGAAAAACCCCTCTTCCCTTCTAACTGTGTTTGGCTCTTAATTTTAAGACCAGGGAAAGGCATCAGTGAGGTACATGTGTGTTCAAGAACTAATGTTGAAATGAGACATCTAACCCCAGTTTATATTCCAAACAGCCAGTGTTCAAGTGCCACCGTTATCTCTCCAAGCTTTTCATACAGGCACTTTTTGAGCCTGGACTTGTACAACATCAAGTGTTTTATACTCACAGGTACAGTGTTCAAGCCTTGATTTATAGCTGGGTTGAGGGAATCAATTCAGATAAAATACTATTTGGCCAAACCTTCACCCTTTTCCGTGAACCAGTACAAAGACTAACCTTTTCTATATTGTCTCAGAGAACTATGCCCAACTTTTTGCTCCACTTTTGTGGAAGCTATTTCGTTCAGCAAAATCCCAGTTTTTCTCTAGTCTCCTCTTGAGAACGTACACAAAAGAGTTGAATCAGCCCCTTAAAGTTTCAGCAAGTTCATTGAACATAGGTTGTTTGCTTTCCTCTTCTCACAAATAGGAGATCAGCAAATAAAGTGTCATATCTGCAATTCTCTGTTTCTTTGGGCTGTCTTAAGAAACATAATTACAGACAATGTCTTCCAACACCAATAGTTACAAGCTATCTTATGGTAAGACCATCTGGGTTTGCAAGCAAAGCTCAAAGCTTTGGAACATGATGGAATTTAAATAAAAATCAAAAATACTTAATGAAAAAGTTAATTATACTTGTCATTAAGCCTTTGAATCAGAAATTTTACTCTCAGACAGAAGTAGAGAATCACATGAAAACAGGAAGAGTTGTGACCCAGATTTATTGCATTTGCCTAACAATCAAACTTTAACCATATAACCATTAGACCTAGGAGGAATTCATTTTGATTACCAGGAGAGCATTGGCACAGATACCAAAACCCCCCTAGCCCCATGGCCCCACACACAACCTATACTTACTTCCAGCACAGTTTGTCACTTCAAAACTCAGGTAAGGCAGGCTTCTAAGGCTGTGCAGTAGGTACCTGAAAATCTAAAATTGTCAAGAATTGAGTTTCACCAGACACTAGCTTCTACTTACAGAAACTGCTAATCTGAAGCCTCAAAACACTTAGTTTAAATAATGGAGTACCGAGGGGAGTTGTGTTAACCAACAAGTCCGATTGTTTTGTCAGTTTTTTAAAAACATTCTTCTCCAGAGAAAGAACCTTTGCTTAAGAGATTCTCACTGCAGTAAGATGATTACAACATCCTGAAACTTTGACACTACTTTTGCCCTTTTTGTTGCTCCAAGTAAAAAAAGTAGTTCCATATCCTGAGTACAGCTTCATGTAAAGAAATGAGGACAAAGAAAATAAACTCCTGGAAAAATAAAGAGTCTGAAAAAGAGAAAGGTCTAGCCCAAACTTCCCTAGCTCTAAAATACAGCATAAAACCATCCCAGCAATCCTGAAACAGAATTGCAGATATGCTTCTTTGAATCTTTCCGTTTTTCAGGAAACCTTGTCTTACACAACCATTCCATGTCAGCTCCTCATTGCTGACTTCTATCCCCATTGGGAGATTTCAGTTTGAGGGAAGAGGAAAGGTCACCAAGAGATTATGCTCTTGCAAGCCTCAAGCCTCATGTACATAAGTTGCAATAGGGCAGATATTCCTGCAGAAGGGAAATTTGCAGCCTCAGCCAACTCTTTGCTCTCCACCAACTGTCTATTTCAGGCCAAAAAAAAAACAAGCAGGTTTTTCATTAAGCAGGATACAAATATGTGAACAAAGCTACAGGAAAGATTTCACCAGACCTCCTCTTCAGAGAAGTGCTTAAAACAAAACAGGTCTTAAATGAACTCCAGAAGACTGGGGGGGTGAGGATGAAAGGTGTGGTGCCCATGAAAAAGTCAGAGAAATTTTCTTCCAAGTACAATTTCCACACAAAGAACCAAGTTGACTCAACGTTTCTACAACTGAGACGTTAGAAGCCATCTTACACTAAGTGGCCCCACTAAAAGACTTTATCTCAGACCTGTTTTCAGAGCCTTCCATGCCTGTCCTTTCCCGTGCATTCCATATTGAAACAGAATTGCACTCATCTGTACCAGAAAGGGAAGAATGACAGCAGAGACAATGATTGTGTTGCCTAAGTCACAAGAGATTGATAACCTGGGACATGAACTATGCCCTGATAAATCCCAGTACAAAATCTTAAATGTAAAGCCATTTTATTGCTATTCTGATTCCTCTCTAGCAGCTTAGTTCCCCAATTATAAAAGCACCTTTTATGTTACAGCCTCCTCACCATTTTCTCCTCAAAGTGCTTCTGAAGTTATTTAAGCCTATATTCCATAAAAAACCTCTGAATGAAACCCAGGTTATCAAGATAGAATAGTACTCCACTTAGATAGCAGGTAATTTTTCCTCCAAGGTAATTTTCATACTTTAATTATCTCATTGCTTGAATCAACTTCCGTAAGAAGCCCACAACAGCAGCACAACTCAAAGCACTGCACTCAAATAAGATAGAGAATAACACAAACTGAATTCACAGGAGTGTCCTTCACAAAACCTCATTTACACAGACTCAAATGATGAAAAAACCAAAATTTTACTTTTGTCTTCCCTAATCATGTTACCTCCTTTTAGACATAAACTATTCATAATAACACATTTGCAAGATCCCTGCAGGGCATTTTATCTCACTTCAAACATCTTAAAATACCTTCATTTACTGAAATTCTCAAAGTTGCACTTTGTTGGGGACAATTGTTGCAAACTGTATGGTCTGTTGTGCTTGCACGTTCTTCTTCTTGGTGCATACATTAACAGGGCCAGAGAAGGACACCACATCCTAAGAATACAAGCCAGGAGTTAGACAGTCTACACAGGAAAATAAAAACTAAAATATTTGAAAATCTGCTTTCAGGTAGTTGACTGTCACTGACTGAAGGTAACTTGCAAGCTGATGCAGAGATACAGCAGCAAATAGAAAGGAAACAAGTACATCATCTTCTGACTTACCTGTTTCAACTGCCAGGTAATTAATAAGTAAAAGAAGAGTATAAGCCTAACCCCCACTTGTCTTGGGGTTGGTTTATATCCCCTATCCATTTTTAGTTTGTGTCCGGAATGGTCACTGCCTCCCCTGTCTCCAGGAGTGTTGTGAGGGTTGGGGGCCAGGGGCTGGTGCTTCCTTCTGGTGGGGGGAACAAGTCAGGAGCCACGCGGTGCAGGGTCTGACTGGATATCCTGCTGCCCTGTGGTTTTTGCTCATTTCTTTCTTTTTGTTTTCCTTCAGCACTGTGACTGGGGCTTGCCGGCTTGCTTCCCTGGTGCTTGGGAGCCCAGGGCCGGTGCGTGCTGTGCCGGGAGCCCGGAGCCCTCCCTGCTGGGCCACTCCCTCTGCGTGGTGGCCCGACCCCGGGACGTGCCAGCACTGGTGAGCTATCCAGGGAGCAATCCCACGCCGAGCCCTGCTCTTCTCTGACACTGCTTCAGGGCTTTTTGCTATATTTTAACTCGACATCCCATGTCCGCCCAGACCCCCTCAGCTCCTGCCACAGCTTACAAGTTTTTGCTACACTTTGTTTGCCACCCTGGGTGCGCCCGCCTCTGCCGTTCCAGCTGCTGCTCCGAGGTTCCTGCTACAG